>JALPQD010000212.1:277733-582733 GCA_023101885.1 Typhlomys cinereus
AGTAATCATAATTGGACTTTGCATGCCCTGCACAATGTCCAACACACTATTGACCCCACAAAATCTAGCATTTGCTAAAAGCACTAAGATCCTTGGAGGCAAGGGATTGACAGTCAAAATAGTGTTCCTATGTTTAAGGGGTACAAAGGAAAGGGTTCAGGGAAATGCCGCTGGGACATTGTACGTCATCGGAGAGGAGGACCCAGAGGAGAGTTTGGCATGCACATTAAAGGATTCTCCGGGGATTGGGGGAGGGGAGGCACTGGGGGATAGGAAAGGAGGGGTGAGGGGAGGATGAGCCGAGGGGCCGGGGGGGGGGAGAAGGGAGGGAGGGAACCGGTGCACCTATTAAGTTTGTATGAGCGGAGACAATAAAAAATTGTTAAAAAAAATCTTAAATCAGGGTAAGTTACCTTAAAATAGATAAAACATTAAAACCTAAGCATCTTAATATAATAAGAGAACATTAAATTAAGATTAAAATCCAGCAAATTAAATATTGCATCCTTTACTTCAATGTCCATCTTCTCTTGCTCATCACGTAGGTAGGGCGGCTCCAAGATTCTAGGCATTCCTAGTGCCTGTTTGCAGATTGAAGTTGTAAAAGCAGAGTTCCTCTGAACCAGACTGAATTTCCACTCACAATCGTCCTCAGCATACATCCCATGATTGTGGCATCTCTAAAAGTACTCTGGGTTCCTCTGCAGCTATAAGCTTTGCCTTCTCTCTCAGGAACTCTACGCTTGCCACTTGGTGCCAAGCTTTTGCTGCTCTCCTTGAACCCTTCAGTAATACACCAAAACCAGTATCACCTGAGGGACACTGCCAGATTCTGAAGCGAGGTTGAAATGTAGCTTAGTCCACTGGAGCTTCAGCTGTACCAACTTTTAAGGTGCTGACACTGGAAAAGCCTCTTTTCTAGGCAGCCAAACTTGCAAAGGGCAAGAAACAGCTTTAACTTGGGCTTTTGGCCCCTGAAGGAATCTGGGTTTTCAAACCATGAACTGGCCATATGGTGGCTTTCACGTTTTCCACCATCCCAGTGCAAGTTATTAGGTTTTCCTTGACATTTATGTTTTTGTGGTATGATACTTCCCTTCTGTCCTCCTGGATATGCTTTTTTTTTCTTCAAGTTTGCTTATCATTTCTAGCATTTTTTGAAGGCCTGGTTTGGTAAACATGTATCCCTTCAAGTTGTCTTTGTGCTGGAAAATTTTTCTTTCTCCCTCGATCATGACAGATAGTTTTGCCGGGTATATCAGTCTGGGTTGGCATTTTTGCTCATTTAATACATGAAGTACATCTCTCCAAGCTCTTCTTGTTTTTACTGTTTCCATTGAGAAGTCATTTGTTATTTTAATAGGTTTGCCTTTAAAGATGACCTCCTTTTTTTCTCTTGAAGCTCACAGCACTTTTTCTTTGTCTCGAATGTGGAGTGTTTTGACTATTATTTGCCGTGACGATTTTCTATTTTGTCATATCTGTTTGGAGTCGAAATGCCTCTGTTTTGGATGGGCCTCTCATTCTTCAGTTGAGGGAATTTTTCATTATGATAATTTGAAAATTTCCTCAGGTGTGGTATTTTGAGATTCTTGCTCTGGTATTCCATGAATGCACATGTTAGGCTTCTTCACGGGTGTCCCATATCTCTTGAATGTTACTCTCAAGTATCTTTTGCTTTACGATCTCTTCCATTGAGCTGATTAATTCTCCCACTTTGTCTTCAAGATCTGAAATCTATTTCGCTTCATTTTTCTGCTGATAAGACTCTCTGTTGAGGTTTGGGTTGAAGATAACTTTGTCTTTTAGTTCAATTATAAACTCTGCGCTGAGACTGTTTAACTGCTCTATGCCTATTTTTGTTATTGAATTGTTTTTCTGAACTCCTCCAAGTGCCTGTTGTGTTCCTGTTCAAAGTGGTTGTTTGGTTGTTTAACTCTTCTCGGATTTCCTTCATTTAGTATAATCATGGTAATGATCATACTCTGAAAGTCATTATGTTGGGTCTGCTTCTTGGCTTTTTTCTGTGAATTTGTTCTGATTGGAATCCATCATTATGGGGTTAATTCTTTTGGTGAGATTGTTCTTCTTGGGTTTTTTTCTCATGGATCTGCACTTTGACTTGGGCATTGTTGTTTTGTTTCTTAGGACCTTTCAGTTTCTGTTATTCTTCCTAACTGATTTAGTTGGTATTATTACCCTTGCCAGTTTACTAGTGCTTGTCTTGGATTGGTATGTTGTCTATTATTATTGTATTTTCCTAGATAGGATATTAGGCTGTTATTACATCAGTTGTCAGGTAAGTAGACAGAGGGTAATTATTAGTATGGTAGTGTCACTTTTGCGATTTAGTATCTGGTGATATGTGAAGGTGAGTGGTGTACTCTCTGGAGTTGTATATGTTTTGGGGTGGCTGTATGGAGAAGTTGATCTACACAATTGATACTAGAAAGGATTAGTAGGTGAAAAAGGAGGTTTACTTATCTTTGGGCTGCATGTGAAGAATCTCTCCAATGTGATAGGATGATTGTAGAGGACTCCAGATGTATGGCCTTCGTCCCTTAGAGTTTTGCTTGAGTTTCCTTTGGACTCTATTGAATTCTGAGTAGCAGTGTGTCTTCCCTGGACCACGTGTGTAGGTCCCTGGTGGGCCAAAGAGCCAGAGGGTCTGATGTTGATGGCAGAATTCTTCACCTGGGACCTAGGACTTGGCTTAGGGCCCACCCAAGCTCCAGGGATAGAGGAATGTGAGCAAGTCCTGTCCGGTGGAGGTGCAGGCTGTAGGAAGAAAGGGGCTGTGGTCCGAGGTGGGGTCCAGGCAAAGCCGGAGGCCGCCTGGGTGCCCTTGGGAGACTGGGGGCACTGGGTGGGGGGCTGGGCGGACTCACTCACCTGGTACCTGGGACCTAGCTGTCGGGCAGGGGGGGGCAGCAGTGACGCGTGGGCGGGAGGAGGGAAAGGGCTGTGGTCTGAGGCGGGGCCTAGGCATAGCTGGAGGCTGCCTGGGTGCCGCTGGGAGACCGGGGGGGGGGGCACCGGGGGGGGGGGTGGGCGGAGGCAAGGCTTTTTTTTTTTTTTAACCAAGCAACTTATAACTTTTATTTATTTATTTTTATTTTTCTGCTCATACAAACATAATAGGTACCCCTGTACCTTCCCTCTCTCCACCCCTCCCTGGACCTCCTGCTCTCTCCCCACTTTTCCCCTTCCTTTCCCCCCTCCCTCCCTTTCTCCTAGTGCCCCCTTCCTGTGGATTTTTGCCATCCTGACCTGGGTGAGATGATATCTCAGGGAAGTTTTGATTTGCATTTCCCTGATGGCTAAGGAAGTGGAGCATTTTTTAAGATATTTTTTAGACATTTTAATTTCATCCCTGGTAAAGTTTCTTTTAAGGTCCAGGGCCCATTTTTTAATTGGGCCATTAGTTTCCTTGGTGTTTAGTTTTCTAAATTCTTTGTGCACTCTGGATAATAGAGTCTATCACATATGTGGTTAGTGAAGATTTTCTCCCATTGGTACTAGTGACTGTGCCATTGGATATTTGTTTAGGAACTGTTGGCCTAGCCCAATCAGCTCAAGGGAATTCCCTACTCTTTCAACTATGGTTTTTATAGTCTCTGGCCTTATATCAAGGCCCTTGATCCATTTGGAATTAAGTCTTGTACATGGTGGACAAGTACAGTCTCAGTTTTTATCTTCTGCATGTGGACATCCAGTTTTGCAGCAACCAGTTGTTGAAGATACTGTTCTTTTTCCATTGTTTTTTGGGCCCCTTTGTCAAAGACCAAATGGCTGTAATTGTGTGGGCTTATATCTGGGTCTTCAACCCTTATCCATTGATCTGTATGTCTATTTTGGAGCCAGTACCAGGCTGTTTTTATAACTATGGATTTGTAGTAGAGACTAAGGTTTGGTATAGTGATACCTCCAGCAGTGCTTTGTTACTCAGGATTGTCTTTGCTTCCTGGGTCTTTTGTGCTTCCATATGAATTTTGGAGATTGTTGGTCAACTTCTTTAAAAATTGCTTTGGGATTTTAATTGGTATAGCACTGACTTTGTATATTGCCTTTGGCAGGATGGTCATTTTTACATGGTGATTCTGGCCAATACCAGGAACATGGGAGGTTTTTTCCACTTTGTGGTTGAACACTGCATCCTAACCCTCACCGTAACCCTCACCCTCACTCTGTCTCAACCTCACCAAAACACTCACACTCTCCCCCTCCCCCTTACACACTCAGCTTCTCACTCTCACCCTCTCTCGCTGACCCTCACTCTCAACATCTCACGCTTTCACCCTCTCACCCTCACAATCATTCTCAACCTCAGTCTCAGTCTCAGCACCTCACCCTCATGCTCATCCTCTCACCCTCATACTCACAGTCACCCAATCAATCTCACTCTCTCACCTTCAACTTCATTCTCACCCTCTCATTCTCACAATTACCCTCATCCTCACCCTCTCACCTTCATCAAAGTTCTTAACCTCATGCTTACTCTCAGCACCTCACCCTCACAAGCAACCCAGCTAATCACATCTCACCATACTCTTAACCCTTTCAACCGCACACTCACATCAACCCCAATCACTCCTCAACACATCTCCCCTTCACCTCAAACCCTACACCTCACATTCAACAACTACACTCCACCCTCACCTTCTCCCTATCCACTTTCCTGTTGTCCCTCATGCTCCACCTTTAACCTTTACCATCACCTTCATCATCTCATGCATCTCACTCCCACACCTCACCCTCTCCATTCAAACTCTCTCCATCACCCATCAACACACCCACCTCACCCTCACCCTCTCATTTTCATCACACCAGCCTCACACATACTCCTCCATCTCACCCGACCCTCAAACCCTCACACTCTGCACCTCACCTTCACCTCAACCACACAAATCAAACCTCGTACGTTCACCCCCTCACTCACACCCTCATCCTCACTCTCACACTCTCAACATAATCCTACCCTCTCACCTTCTCACTAGCACCCTAATAATCACCCTCCCCTCACATCCTCAACCTCATCCTCTCACCTTCACCATCAACTTTCACCCTCACACCCTCACCTTCATCTTCTCCCTACACCTCACAATCTTCCCCATGCTCTTCCCCTCACTCCAACCCTCACAGTCTCAGCCTCAGCCTGACCCTCTCACCCTCATGCTTTCACCCTCGCACTCATGCTCTCACTCTCATCCTCACACTCACCCTCTAAGCCTCACCCTCACCTCACCCGTAACCTCACAATCTCACCCTCACCCTTAAGCTTACCCTCTCAATTTCACCCTTTCCCTCACCCTCTTACACTCATGTTCACCCTCTCACCCTCACCCTCATCCTTTCCTTCTCATAGCTCACCCTCACCCTAACCCTGAACCCACCACACTCACCTGACATTCATCTCCTCTATCTCACGTCTCACAGTCAACTTCACTGCCCACCCTCACCCTTTCATCCTCACCTTCACAATAATCCTCCCAACCTCACCCTATACTTCACCCTCACCCTAACCCTCACTATCATCCTCAACCTCTCACTCTCACCCTCACACACACCCTCACCCTGTTACCCTCACCCTCTCCCTCACCCTCTCACACTCACTCTCACCATTTCACCCTCACTGTCACCCTCATACTCATGCTTTAAAACTTCACCCTCACCCTCAAGTTCACCCTCTCACACGACCCTCACTTTCACATTCTCAACCTTACCGTACCATTACCCTCACCCTCTCACACTCACCATCATCTCTCACCCTCATGCTCACAACACCACCCTCCACATCCTCACTCACCCTCATTCCTCTCACCTCTCTCCCTCACCCTCACCCTTTCACCGTCACCTCTCACCTGCACAATCTCTCTCTCACCCTAAACCTTTTGCCCTCACCCTAGCCCTCTCACATTCACCTCAATTACCCTTCCGCCTACCCTTTACCTTTACCTATACCCTTTCACACCCTCACACTCTATCCTTACTTCACCTTTTCTCACCTTCAACCTCAACTCTAATAAACTTCATCAACACTCCCACCTCACATTCACCCTCATCCTCACATTCTGACACTCACCCTCACCCTCACATTCACCCTCCCACCCTAACCCTCATGCTATCCCTCTGACCCTCACATTCAAACTCCCCTTCACTTCTGACCCTCACACACCCTATCATTCTCAACTTCACCCTCACCCTCGCATTCTCACCCTCACATTCACATTTCATCCTCTCAACCTCACCCTCTCACCCTCACCTTTAAACTCACCTCCACCCTCTCACTCTCACCCTTACCCTCACCCACACCCTCACGTTGTTACCCTCACCTCTCCCTCACTCTCTCACCCCCACCCTTACCCTCATTCTCATCCCCTCACCCTCATTCTCATCCCCTCACCCTCACCCTCACACACTTACCCTCACAATCACCCTCATCCTTCCAATCTCATGCTCACCCACGCCCTCACACTCACATTCAATCTCTCACCCACACTATTCCTCTCACCCTCTCAATCTCTACCTCAACCTCAGCCTCATTCTCCTTTGAGTATCCTCACTCTCAACCTTTGATGTTCACCCTTGCCCTTCCACCCTCACCCTCACACTCACAGACTCATCATTACCCAGATGCTCAGCCTCTCAACATCATGCTCCCCATCACTCTCTCACCTTGACCCTCAAACTCATTTCATCCTTACCCTCTTGCCCTCATCCTTACCCTCTCATCCTCAGCTACTATTCTCCACCCGCCCCTTACACTCTCCTCCACTCAATCAGCTCACCCTTCGCACTCTCACACATCAACCTCTCAACCTCAAACTCACCTACCTCCTTTCACCCTACCCCAAACCCTCTCTCCCTCACACTCACCCCTCTTCATCTTCACCCTCAACTGTCTCAAATTTCAAAACCCTTCTCGGTCTCTCTGGCTCCCCTCCCCAGCCTTCTCAACTGGTCACACCCTCTCACCCTCAAACCCACCTCACCCTCCCCCATCACCATTCATCACTGCACCACCTCTCACCTCTCACTCTTCCTTAACCATCTCAACCCTCATCCTCTCCCCCTCAAACTTACCCTCTACCACTCAACCTCACCTCTCACCACACCAATATCACATTCACCCTCACACTCTCACAATCTCTCATTCTCAACTTCACCCTCAACTCTCACCCTACTTCCTCACTTAAAACCTACAATACTTCCCACTTCCCTCTCACCCTCCCACTCACCCTCAACGTCCTTGCCATACCCTATACCCCACTCACCTCACCCTCTCACCCTCTATTCTCAAACTTCACACTCACTCTATCACCACTCCTTTTCTCCCTTGACTACAACTTACCTTACCGCCCCTCTCACCCACACCACTAAACCAAACCTCCACCTACTCACCTCAACCCTCTCACCCTCACCCCTCTCACCCTCACCCTATCACCTCACCGCCTCTCACCCTCAACCCTGCCTATTCTCAACCGTACCTTCTCATCTCAACCGTCACATACTCATCTCTACCTCATCACACTTTCTCATCCACATGTTCACAATTACACACCTAACATTAACCTCCCACCACTCACCCTCATGTCACCCTCTCACTCACACTTCAAACTCACCTTCACATTATCACCCCTCACCCACTTTCTCTCGTGGTCACTGCCAACCTCACACCTCATGCTCACCATACTATCACCCTGCACCCTCTTGCCTTCAATCACATTCACCAGTGTGCACCAATTCTCACCCCAACCTACACAATTCAGGAACTCAACCCCATCCACTCACCGAACCTAACTACCTCACCCTCTCATTATTCACATCACCTGACCAACCACACTGTGTTGCAACCAGCTCACCTCACCTCACCCAACCTCATGGCTCCTCACCCCTCACCTGCAACCATCTCACCATCACTGTCACACATACTCAATCAGCTTAAAAAAAACTTCATCATTCACTCTCACCCTAAAATCTTCACACCTCTCACATCGACCCACGACTTTCTTATTCTCACCTTAATCTCAACCTACTGAACCTAAACCCCACCATTACTGTCTCACCCCTCAATCTTGCCCTCACCCTTACTGTCTCAACCTCACTCATGCTCATCCCTACCCTCTCATGTTCACTCAATAAGTATCCTCACTTACCAGCCTTCAACCCGTTATCACAATTTCATCTTCTCAACACTCACTTCCTCTACCCTCATAACAATCATCCTTACACTTACTACACGATCCCACCATTCTCCCTCCAACCTGACCCTCTTCATCTCAAATACACCCTCTTCCCCATTATCTCACTTCAATCCTTGCCCTCAACCCTATCACAGTCATACTATACCCTTCTCCTCCACTTCACCTAGTCTCACCCTCAATCAACTATCCCTAAACCCTCTCACCCTCCCCTCTAGACTTTACTCAGCCTCTTGTCATCTTGTCCCGACTATACCCTCAGCCTCTACTCTTCTCTTCTACTCATAGCACACACTTAACTCTGACCCTCACATATCCCTCTTTCTCACCATCACCACTCACCTCCTCACCCTCAACCTTCACTTTGACTTCAATACTGACCCTAACACCTGCTACACAATCCCCACCCTCACTTCACCCTTATCTCAACCTACAGTTTCACCCTCCGACCCTCACATTCAATTCCAACCCTTACCCTCAATGTCTCACCCTTTTCACCTTACCTTCAAATCACATCACCCTCTCACCATCATACCCACACCCTACTCTAACTCTCACCCTCACAGTCACCCTCAGATTTAACCCTCACACTCACTTTCACACTACTCACCCTCACATTCACCTGCACAATCCAGAAACCTTCACCTCCATTTAACTCACCCTCACCACTCACCCTTAACCTTCACACTCACCTTCGCATTCTCACTGTCACCACACACCCACACATTCACATGTACCCTCAACTTCTCCCTCACTCTCTCACACCCACCCTCATGTCTCATATTAAACCCCTCCCCCTCACCTACTCAACCCCTCACCCTAAGCACTACTCCACCCTCACACTCCCTCTGAACCCTCACTATCACCCTCACCCTCTCACCCTCACACCTCATCACTCAGCTCGTATATTCATCCCCTACCTTATCCTCATAACAATCACAATACACTTCACTACCTCTTCCCCCCCCACGCTTAGACTCCAACCTGGCCTCTCACAAATCCCTCTAACATTTCAAACTCACCCTCACTCTCTCATGCTACACGTCTTTCCATATCAACCTCACCCTACTCTCGCCTAACCCTCATACTTTCACTCACTCCTCACCTTAGCACCCACACACTCACCCTCTCACACTCCACCCACGCCCTTCACTCTGACCTTAATCCACATCCTCATCCTTCCTATCTCACCCTCATCTGCCATCAAACGTTCCTCTCCCTACAACCTCTCACCCACCCTCTTCTTCTCACCATCCTCTCAACTTCTACCTACCTCCCAACCTCACTGTCACCACTGAATCTCACCATACCACCTCACCCATCTTCTATTCACTCTTGCCCTTCCACCTCACCCTCAACCACTCCAACTCACTCATCACCCTCACTCTCCTCTCATCAAACTCACCATCACTTCACTCTCCACCCTGACACTCAACTCATGTTCACTCTCAGCCTGTCCCCCCACTCGTCACACTCTCACACTCATCCTCACCATCCTCATCCTTCACCTTCAAACGGTTCACCCTCACGCCTCTTCACCATCACTCATTCTCCTCACTCTTCTCAACCACACCTTCTTCTCCCACCTCAACCTCACCCTGCTCACCCTCAGCATGCACACTTACCCTCTACTTGCCACTTTCACTTTCAACCCCCACTCTTCCACACATCATCTTCACTCTCTCCCCACCGTCACCCTCGCCTACACCCTCTCACACCCTCACCTGTTGGCCTGCCGGGATAACATTCTGTGAGGGAGTGAGCAGGGGCATGGCTATAGCACATGGGGCCAAAGAATGGCGCTGGTAGCTGGTGTCCTGCGTAACTCTGATCACATTACGAGCGTACTAATTGGGCTTATAGAGCCAACATAATAATATGTTTAGATTTTTAGCTATGTAGAGTATGTGCTTTACTTTACACTGACCATTAAGGGTAATTGGCTGCCTGTTTTCCACGCACTTTGATTCTTTGTCATATAGCTGATTTGTTAACCCCCAATAAACTGAATCTTGTCTCTGACAACTAACTCCTAACTTCCCCGCCCCTTGCCGAGTCTTTTGGCGGTTGAGCGGAGGTGTGTGCTCGTCAGGCTTTACTTAACTTTCGTCATCACAGCCATGAGCTGTGTGTTTGAGTGATTGAATGAGTGAGTGGAATGGAGTCGGCACCTTGCCAGACTCCCTGCTGTGTCCGGATTCCCCCCCGGATTTGGGTGGGGGTAAAGGGCGCCTGCAGCCGTTAGCCTTTCCCTCTGCCCCGATGGCCTGGAGCATCACAGTGTGTGCCTGGGTGGAATCATCCCAGCACTCACCCTCACCATGGCCCTCAACCCCCTCATTCTAACCCTCACGCTGTCACCCTCACCCTCGCCCTCTCACCCTCAACGCATGCCACCTCATCCTCTTGCTCTCACCCTCACTTCACACACCCACCCTATTCCAATTTCCATCCATCCTCATCTTCACCCTCTCACACCTCACCCTCACCATTACCACTCTCTACCATGACCCTCACCCTCATTCTAACCTTCACTCTCTCTCACCCCATCCTCTCATCCTCTCATTTCCTCACCTTCACATTCAACCCTTACCCTCTCAACACACCTCAACCAACACATTATCACCTTTTGGCACGTACCCTAACCTTCTCACACTCTTCCCTCACCCTCACCTCCTACTCACTCACCATCACACTCTCACCCTCACACTTCAGCGCAATTCATCCTATCATCCTCACCTTCACCTCAACACCCTCACCCTCACAATAACCCCCTCACACTCACCCTCTCCGAATGCACCAGCACACTTCTCACAATCTCCCACTCACCCTCACCCTCTCACCTCTCAACTCACCCTCCCACACGTCACCCTCACGACTGCTCACATGCACAGCTCCCCACACCTCGCCCTCACTCACTTTTTCCTCAACCTTGCCCTTACCCTCAATGCTCTCACACTCATCCCGCACATTTTCCCCTTTCATTCACCCTCTCTCTCACCACACTCTCTCACCTCACCCTCAACCCTCACCTTCCAACCTTCGCACCCTCACCCTCTTACCCTTACCTCACCATCACATGTCTCATCACCCTCACTCTTTCCTCTCAAATTTATCTTCACACTCTTACCCCCCCACGGTACCTTCACACACAGTTCACACCGTCACACTCACTCTCACATTCACCCTCTCACCCTCACCCAACTCTCACTTTCTCAATGTGTCCTTATCCCTCACACGCTCTCCCACTCACCTTCAACCCTTGCCTTTCCCCTCACCCTCACACACACTCTTCCCCCTAACATTATCCTCATTCTCAGCACACTCGCACCGCTCCTAATCACCTCACCCTCACTTTGACACTCTCAACCATCATCCTCACCCTCTCACCCCTTCCCACCTAGCAACTCACCTCAACCTCTCCCTTCCAAACTCGCTCTCACCCTCTCACTCTCACCCTCACCCTCCTAACCTCAGCATGCATACTAACCCTCTCCTAACCCTCTCCCTCCCACCATCACCCTACCCTATCAAATGCACCACACTCACCCTACCAACAACTTCTCACCATCTCAGCTCACCTGCCCTCAAGCACTCTTACTCTCACTCACCATCCTTACCCACTCACTCCCTCACTCTTCCCACCCTCATTTCCACACCAACCCTTCCACCCTCAACCCTCACCTCCCCCTCACACCACTCACATTCACCCTCACCCTTCACCCTCTACACTCTCCCCCCCCTCTCAACTCCACCTCACCTCAACCCTCCCTCACTCCTCCCTCACCCTCTCACCCTAACCCTCCTCACCTCAATCACCCCCTCATTCTCACTCACTCACTCACATCGCACTCCCACTCTCCCCCTCAGTCTCTCTCTCCGTCTCATCATCCCCTTACTTTTCCATCCTTTCACACCTCAACACCCTGCAACCCTCTCACCCTTACCCTTACCCTCTATAACCCTCACTTGATCACCCTCACCCCCCTTCTCACCCCATCCTCTGCCTCACCCTCCCTTCACTCTTACCCGTTCATCACCCTCACCCAACCATCTCACCATCTCCCCTTACACTCACCCTCACCCTCACCCTCTGACCCTCACCCCTTACCCTCTATCCCTCACTCCACATCTCAACCCCCCTCATCCACTCACAGTCAACCCTCACCGTAATCATCTTCACCCTCAGTTGCGAGTATAGAAATCATTAACCCTCACCCTCTCAAATAATTCCACCATCTCCTTCTCAATCTCACACACACCTCTTTTTTCTCCCTCAACCTACCTTACGTGATCACCCTTAGTCCTCACAAAACCCCACAAAATCACCCTTTACTCTCTGCACCCTCACCCTCTCACGCTAAACCCTAACACACTCAACCTCTCAACACACACCCTCACACTCTCACACAATCAGATCACCCCTCACTTCTCAACGGAGATGAAAAGTAAGGCGTTGGATAACGAGGGAGAAGTGGTCGAATGGGGAAGAAGAGAAAGAGAGGAGAGGTCAGTAGGGAGTCACTCCCCTCCCCACCCGAGTTTCGACTATCAGAACCTCTCACCCTCACTACTCCCGCCCCCCCCCCCCCCTTCCGGCCCGTCGGCCCGGTTAGTCGGCAAAATCCCCTCCCTACTCAACGCCCATCCCCCCCGACCCACACCTTCACCACCCCTTTACCCTCCAAACCTGTCTCACTCTCCTCTTCGACCCCTCACGCTCAACTCCCTTCTCAACATAACCCGCACCCTCACATCTCCCCCTTAGAGCTCCACACACATTCCCTCAACCCTAATCCTCACCACCGCACCAATCATGCACCCTGTAACATTCAACATCACACTCTTGCTGTCACTCATACTCACATCCTCTACTCACTATCTTACTTATCTTACCCACTATCTTACCTTCATAAACCTCACCCTTGCCTCATTCACGTTCACATTACCCTCACCCTGACACGTCTCATAATCTCACCTTCACTCACACCTCCTTCTCTCTCATTCACCCTCTCTGCTCACCCTCACCCTCATCCCCCTCACACACTCATCCTCAACCTCACCTTCTCACCAACCACCTCTCAACTCCTCACCTTCTCTCTCACCCTACCCTCCTCTCGAACCCCCTCATCCTAACTCTGAGAACCTCTCCTTCAAGCTCACACTTCACCCCCTCTCATCACCTCACACCATCCTCTCCCCCTCCCTATACATCCCTCATCTTCTCCACCTCACCTCCTTTCAAATTTTTCCCCATTCACACCCCTACTCCTCATCTGTCAGCCTCATCTTCACCACTCCCCATCACTCTAACCCTCAAACCCTCACCCTCTTCCATCCACTGTAACCCTCACAAGACTCTGTAACCCTCACCTCTCCACCCGCAACCCTTACCATACCCTCACCCTCAAACCTCTTCTGCCTTTTCACCACTCACCCCTCACACGCCCAATACCTCTGACACTCCTCACACGCACCCCAACTACCCACCTCCTCCATCAACACTCTTATACTACTCACGCCTCACAATCACCCTCGTCATTATCCTTACCCTCAGCCTCCGCCTCTCACACCGACTCCCCTCATACTCACCGTCAAACCTATTAAACCACCACCCTCCCTCTCTACCCCCACCCTTACCCTCTCTACATCACATTCACTCACCCTCTCACAACTTCACCTGATTCCCCACTATCACGCGCCCAATCCTCTGTCCTTCACCCTCATTCCCATCACTTCAACCTCAACTCTCCCAACCTCACTCACTCCACCCTTAACCCTCATCCTCTTCACCTCACGCGCACCCTCAAAACCCTCTCACACTCTCCATCAATCCTCACCATCACCCACACTCAACCTCAACCCTCGCAAAACCCGAACTCTCTCACATCTCTCACCCTCACAACCCGAACTCCTCACATTCTCTTGCGCACAATTACCCTCCCACCCTCCACCTCACCCTCACACCTCACAAACTCCCATCTCCGGGCCATAATAATCCTCCACAGAACTCTACCCAATAACCCTCCCCTCATCCAGTATTAATTTTGCTGGATTTTGATCTTAAATTTAAAATGTTCTCTTATTATATTAAGATGCTTAATTTGTTAATGTTTTGATCTAGTTTAAAGGTAACTTATCCCTGATTTCGATTCTTAAGAAGGTTAAGAACTTTGAACTTTTAAAATGTTGGGACTGAAGTTTTAAGGAGAGAAACATTTTAGATTTGTCCATGAAATGTATTTATGTTTGTTTTTTTTGATATTTTATTATGCTTTTTAGTTTTAAATTAAATTTGTTCCACTCAGAAAAAGTTGATAAGTAGTAGCCCATTCCCCGCTACAATCTCTTTCCCCTCCAAGGTAGCCCATTTTTCCTCCTCCATTCCCCCCTTCATCCTCTCCTCTGCTGCTTATCCGCCTCTGCTCTTCCCTTAAAACACTCGAACCCTCATCCCCTCCCCCTCCTCCCTTTTCCTCATTTCCCTTCCTTTTTCCCCTCCTTTCCCCCCTCCCTCTCCCTCCCCTTTCTCTCAGTCAGGAGAAGAGGCCCCTTCCTGACCTCCTTTAGTTTGTCCTGTCAAACTTCCCTCTGGGTTCTCCTCGATTATGAGGTGTAAAGGAACTCAGTAGCAATGCCTAGATCTCTTCTTTGTGTTTCCCCTTTAGTATAGACACTATTGTGGGCTGTTAATTTTATCCCTTGCCTCTAATGATCGTAGTGCCTGTGATCGCATAATACTAAACTAACAAAAAACTTTGGGGTCAATGATTGTTTGGTCCTTTCACAGGAACATGCAAAGTCCTATTTTGATTACTTTACTTTTGATTACTTCGGCTCTAACCTACTTACTGATTACTTCGGACTTTGATTACTTCGGCTCTAACTTATTTTTTTCTAATCTTTTATTATTATTTTATTTTTCCCCGCTCATACAAGCTTAATAGTACAAAAAAACACCAGTTTCCCCTCCCTCTCCATCCTCTTTCCTCCTAGTTTCCTCCCTCCCTCGTTTTTTTCCTTTTACCTCCCCCCCCGTCCCTCCCTCCCTGCTTCCCCTCCCTCTCACCCTCCTACTTCCCGCTCCCCTCACACCCCTTCCTCCCCATCCTCCAGTGACTCTCCCCTCCTAATCGCTGCGAATCCTTTAATGTGTATCCAGACTCTCCTTCTCCTCTGTGCCCCCCCCCCTCCTCTCTCCGAGATGTACAAGACCACGTACATTTTCCCTGAAACCCATTCGCTGTTTTTCCCCTTGAGGTGTTCCCCTTAAGCACCGGAACAACTAACTGTGGCTGTCAATATCTGGCCTCCACGGATCCCAGTGCCTTTATTAAAGGGCAAAATCTAGACTTTGTGGGGTCCATAGTGTGTGTTGTACAATTGGGAGGCATGCCAAGTCCAATTATGATTGCTTTTCGCCCTAACTTGTGTGGAGTATCTTGCATGTCATATTGCTCCTCCTCCAATCTTTGTGCTCTTGCAGTCTTATCTTAACTAACCTACCCATTAACCATACCCTTACAAACTTTTGACCTTACCTTACCCCTTAATTTCTCTATTTCAGCCCCCTCTCATCCCACAAAGTTTTCCCTGAGAACTTCAGGATTTTTGGGGTGAGATTGTCTGGCCTAAGTTCCACGGTGTTGACATAGAGGTCTCTGAAGTTCTGAATAACAGTTTGTTGATTTTTTTTTTTTCAGTGGTTGTCTTTTCTGCTGGTCTGCACTTTTCGTTTTCTTTTCTCTTCTTCTTCTGCACCGCTTGGTCCTACAAGCAGAGAAATAGCAAGGCCACCACACAACCATCAAAGACTTGACCTGCAGTAATGAAGACATCTGGTTTCAGCTGAATGTAACTTTAGTTTTAATGATAACTTTTTAACATCTGTGGGGTAAAGATTGAAGGGTAGATTTAAAAGGGCTAATGTTTTTTGTGTCAAGTTGCAAGTGTGGTTGGGGGTGTCCACCTGACTGTTGAGGCTTTGAGCTCTGGCACATTTGTAAGAATTATGGTTTTTTTTTTGGAAATTTAATAGCCCAGAGCAAACCTGAAGAAATGGTCTTGTAATAGCTGATGGGCAGGCCCATGTATGGTGGTGAATTTAGTTCTGTAATAAATCTCGGGAGTGGGTGAGAGGGAGTTTGCAAATCTTTCTGTAGCTTGGTCATACATGCGGGGTCTCTCAAGTAGCTTTCCATCTCTCGGCCCTAACTTGTGTGGAGTATCTTGCATATCATTGCTCCTCCCATCCTTGTGCTCTTACACTCTTACCGCACCCTCTTCCGCAAATTTCCCTGAGCTTCAGGATGGGGAGAGATTAGGCTGACCTAGTTCTAGGTGGTTGATATAGAGTCTCTGAAGTTCTGGATTACAGTTTGTTGATTTTCTTTTGCGGTTTTGCTGCTCCTGCAATGCCCTTCACTCCATCCTGATGGGTATTGGATGTCACCCCCTGGCCAGAGATAAAAAGCTGTTAAACTAGAGTCTTGTTATAAGAGTATATTCAAAGGCAGATGTAATAAATGTAGGAAACCATAGTGAGGAAGGGTCAATCACCCATTTGCAAAATGGTTACTTATTATCTGCCAGACTATATGCCTTCCCCTTCTGGTGAGATCACACCCCCTCAGTTGTAAATGATCAGGAACGAAAAGTCTGTGAACTTAACCAGATGTCTCATTGCTTACTTGCAGTCCTTGATGGAGGCCTATTTTCTCTGCTGTAACATGGTCCCTTCTCTCCTTGTTTCTGGTGTGGCCCTCCTACCCCATCCCTCCTGTTCATACTCCTTGCAATTACAGTATTACAGAGATTTATTGTCGAGTGTCTCTAGGTGGGCTGGGTGGGTTTGGTACTAGGAGCCACCTATTAGGGAGTACATATGGCGCTTAATTTTCTGGGTCTGGGATACTTCACTCAATAAAATTGTTTCTAGTGACATCCATTTCCCGGCAAATTCCAGTAATTCATCATTTTTGATGGCTGAGTAGTACTCCATTGTATAGATGTACCACATTTTCCTTATCCACTCGTCAACTGTTGGACATTTGGGTTGATTCCATGACTTTGCTATTGTAAACAGTGCTGCTATGAACATGGTCGTGCTTGTGCTATCGAGGTGAACCTCTGCTGCATGGGGGGTTATTCCCAAAAGTGGAATCGCAGAGTCATATGGCATTTCAATCTTTAATTTCTTTAAGAATCTCCAGACGGCTTGCCAGAGTGGCTGTATGAGCCTGCATTCCCACCAGCAATGTAGGAGAGTTCCCCTCTCTCCACATCCTCTCCAGCATTTGGTGTTGTTTGTATTGTGGATTTTTGCCATCCTGACCGGGGTGAGATGATATCTCAGGGAAGTTTTGATTTGCATTTCTCTGATGGATAAAGAAGTGGAGCATTTTTTAAGATATTTGTTAGACATTTTAATTTCATTCCTAGTAAAGTTTCTTTTAAGTTCCAGGGCCGGGGTTGGGGATTTAGCTCAGTGGTAGAGCACTTGCTTAGCAAGCGCGAGGCCCTGGGTTCGGTCCCCAGCATCGAAAAAAAAAAAAAAAAAAAAAAGATAAAAGTTAAGTTCCAGGGCCCATTTTTTAATTGGGCCATTAGTTTCCTTGGTGTTTAGTTTTCTAAGTTCTTTGTGCACTCTGGACAGTAGAGCTCTATCAGATATGTGGTTAGTGAAGATTTTCTCCCATTCTGTGGGTTGCCTTTGAGCTCGTGTTACAATCTCTTTATCTGAACAGAAGCTCTTTAATTTCACAAGATCCCAACTGTTGAGAGTTGGTAGCAGTGACTGTGCCATTGGATGTCTGTTGAGGAACTGTTGGCCTAGCCCAATCAGCTCGAGGGAATTCCCTACCCTTTCAACTATGGTTTTTATAGTCTCTGGCCTTAAATCAAGGTCCTTGATCAATTTGGAATTAAGTCTTGTACAAGGTGACCAGTACGGGTCCAGTTTTAATCTTCTACATGTGGAGATCCAGTTTTGCCAGCACCATTTGTTGAAGATACTGTTCTTTTTCCATTGGATTGTTTGGGCCCCTTTGTCAAAGACCAAATGGCTGTAATTGTGTGGGCTTATATCTGGGTCTTCAACCCTTATCCATTGATCTGTGTGTCTATTTTGGAGCCAGTACCAGGCTGTTTTTACAACAATGGATTTGTAGTAGAGACTAAGGTTTGGTATAGTGATACCTCCAGCAGTGCTTTTGTTACTCAGGATTGTCTTTGCTTCCTGGGTCTTTTGTGCTTCCATATGAATTTTGAGATTGTTTGGTCAACTTCTTTAAAGAATTGCTTTGGGATTTTAATTGGTATAGCATTGAATTTGTATATTGCCTTTGGTAGGATGGTCATTTTTATGATGGTGATTCTGCGAATCCAGGAACACGGGAAGTCTTTCCACCTTCTGATGTCTTCTGCAATTTCTTTCTTTAGGGTTTTAAAGTTTTCATTGTAAAGGTCTTTTACCTCCTTGGTTAGGTTTATACCAAGGTATTTCATTTGTTTAGGGGCTATAGTAAATGGGATTGAGTCTCTCAGGGATTTTTAATTTCTTTCATTCTGGGCATATAGGAAAGCCACTGATTTTTGTACGTTTATTTTGTATCCTGCTACCCTGCTGAAATTCTCAATTAGTTACAGGCGCTTCCTGGTGGAGTTTTTGAGATCACTCAAATATAAGATCATGTCATCTGCAAATAGGGATAGCTTGACTTCTTCCTTGCCAATTTGAATCCCTTTTATGCCCCTTTCTTGTCTTATGGCTTCAGCTAAAACTTCAAGCACAATATTGAATAGAAGTGGTGAGAGTGGACAGCCTTGTCTAGTTCCTGATCGAAGTGGGAATGCTTCCAGTTTTTCCCCATTGACCATAATCCTTGCTGTGGGTTTGTTGTGTACAGCTTTTATTATATTGATAAAGGTTCCTTCCATTCCTATTGTCTCTAGAGTTTTGATCATAAAAGGCTGTTGGATCTTGTCATAAGCTTTTTCTGCATCTATCGAGAATATCATGTGATCTTGGACTTTGGACTGGTTTATATGATGAATTACATTTATTGATTTGCATATGTTGAGCCAACCTGTGTGCCGGGGATAAAGCCTACTTGGATGATCTTTTTGTGCCACAGACCGGAGTCGCGGCCTCGAGACCAGGGCTCCCCAGGACCGGGTGGAGAACAGAACACACGCGGCTCCCTCTCGTCCGAGTGTATCCTGAACCCGTTTATTGAAACTTTCATGACAACTTTTATACAGAAAATTTGGGGGTAAAGAATGTTGCATATATAATAGATAGTCAGCAAAGTCACCTTCAGGGTGGACCCTTTTTTCAAGAACTTAACCCATTGCTTCAGGGCAAAGGCACTTAACAGAAACATTCTCTCAGTATTACCAAACTTATCTAATCTATGATGCTTTACCGGATAGCTATGGGGCTGAACCCACATTTTAAGAGACTGCTTTCTTTTAAATACAGAGGCAGAATAATGTTCTCCTATTGATTTTAGCAAGGAACATATTTTACAATTAACTATAGGAATCCTCAACACCCCATAAGTCCCAGCGTGAGCTTTGGCTGTTGTCCTCTCCAGGTTGATACTCTCAGTCAGGCAGGTCGACATAGGCACCAGGCATGGCAGCAGGTTATAACTTGGGAAGCTGTATGCAGCTCATGTAGTCTCTACTATCCAAGCTTAAACCACATCTCAAAGGGGGCCTTGACTTGAATACTCAAGGCCCATAAGCTATAGCTGGTTCTGTCGATGGAGCACTGAGGTATGCACTGAAGAAAAACACTTAAGCAATATAATTATTAAAAGAATAACTTCTATAATAGCATCCTTCTGTTCCTTTAATAGTAAGATTGCTTATGTCTTCCTTTGAGGAATTCCAGAAGTGTATTGCCATCAGTTAGATGACCCATCTGTGAACCATGCATACTCCAAACCTGGGGTCCAGTCAGGCCCCATATGCCGAGGGTGTCTCTTTCGGGGCGGAGGCGATCATTGGTGGGAGTGCACTCAGATGGTCCATCGCTGTGATTTCTCATAAAAGTGCTGTTTGGGGTAGGAAAGACACGGCCCCCTTTGCTTCTGACATGGATTCTCCCAGTTTGGATTGCAAATACCATCTCCAGGGGCAGTCTTGGCATCTAGACTTTCTGGCATGATGGTCTCTTCCTTGGCCTTCAGCCAGGGTAAGAGGGTATCACAGCTTCTTTTAAAGTTCCAGTGGACTGAGATGAGAGCATAGTACTTCTGGAATTTCTGAGTTAGTACATAGGTGGGAATCTTACCCAACCTATGTTTTAAGACTCTAGAAGTTATTCTCTAATTTCCTTAAAATCAGTGCACACATTTTGGCTAACAAGTCTACTTATTATAAATGAGTAGACATGAAATTTCCATTTAGTATTTGACTAAACTTAAAAAGCAGGCTTTTTCTCTAGAATGGAGAGCAGGAAGCTAGTTCCAAAAAACCCTAAGAAAGGGCACTCCTAATTCCCAGAAGAATTCTTCCTGCCAGAGGCAAAACTTGAGTTGTCCCAAAAAAACCAAAACCTAGGTGAAGAGCACTCCTAATTCCCAGAATTCTTCCTGCCTGAGGCAAAACTTGAATTGTCTAGGAGAGAGTGTCCAGCCCCTGTCCTTGGGCGTTACTGTGACCTTCCTCAGGGGACAGGCTTTAGGCCTGTGCTGGGAAGAAACACCAAGGCCTGACAATTCCCATATTTTTCCTTATTTCTCTAAAATAAAGCCATGTCCTTATCCCAAAACATGTTACTTTGAATCCACCTTTTCCAAACTGAGACATATTCTACCAGATTAGTTGGATAGGGACGCGGCATTTTTGATGTTTTTGAATCCGATTTGCGAAAACTTTGTTGAGAATCTTTGCATCTGTGTTCATCAGAGAGATTGGCCTATAGTTTTCTTTTTTAAGTGAATCTTTATTAGGTTTTGGGATTAAAACAATATTATCTTCATAGAAGGAATTTGGTAGTGTTCCTTCCTTTGCTATTTGTTGGAACAGTTTAAGGAGTATTGGTATTATTAACTCCTTAAATGTCTGGTAGAACTCTATGCTGAATCCATCTGGTCCAGGACATTTTTTGGTGGGAAGATTCAAGATTACTTCCTCAATTTCCTTATATGTTATAGGACTATTTAAATAATTCACAACTTCCTAATTCAATTTAGGTAAGTTGTGTTTACTTAGTAATTCATCTATCTCTTTTGTGTTGTCAAATTTCACAGAGTATAAGTTTCTGAAATATGATGTTATAATTCTGTGGATTTCTTGGGTATCAGTAGTGATATCTCCATTTTCATTTCTAATTTTGTTGATTTGGGTTTTCTCTCTCTTGCTTTTAGTTAATTTAGCTAGGGGTGTATCAATCTTATTGTTTTTTTCAAAGAACCAGCTTTTTGACTGGTTGATTTTCTCTATCGTTTTCCTAATCTCGATTTCAGATATTTCTCCCCTTATTTTGCTAATCTCCTCTCTTCTACTACTTTTGGGATCAGATTGCTCTACTTTTTCTAAAGCTTTATGCTGCATTGTTAAGTTGTTTATTTCTGATGTTTCCATTTTTTTGATGTAGGCATTAAGAGCTATGAACTTTCCTTTTAGGACAGCTTTCATTGTGTCCCAGAGATTTTGGTAAGTTGTATTTTCATTATTGTTCACTTTCAGGAAATCTTGAATTTCCTTTTTAATTTTTTCCTGAATACAGTTCTTATTTAGCATCGTAGTGTTAAGTTTCCAGGAGTTGGTGTATTTTCTCTCTTCTGTTGTGTTGTGAATGTCCAGCTTTAGGCTGTGGTGGTCTGATAGGGCACAGGCTAGAATTTCAACTTTCCTGTATATTCATTTTGTGTAGATTCATTTTGTGGCCCAATATGTGATCTATTTTGGAGAAAGTTCCGTGTGCTGCTGAGAAAAATGTGTATTCTTTGATACGTGGATGAAAAGTTCGATAGAGATCTGTAAGGTCCATTTCTTTAAGGGTTTGATTAAGTTCCATAGTGTCCCTGTTAAGCTTTTGACCTGTTGATCTATCCCACGTTGAGAGGGTGGTGTTGAAATCCCCAAGAATTATAGTTTGGGGGTTGATTTCTCACTTTAGACGCTGTAGGATTTTCTTAATGAATGTGGAGGGGCCCGTATTGGGTGCATATATGTTCAGTATTGTGAAGACTTCCTGGTTAATTGTTCCTGTGACTAAAATGTAGTATCCATCTGTGTCTCTTATGATTTTTTTGGGTTTGAAGTCCACTTTGTCCAACAGCATAATGGCTACCCCTACCTGTTTCCTGGTTCCATTAACTTGCAGAATTTTGAACCAGCCTTTCATTTTTAGGATGTGCCTACCTTTTGTGGTGAGATGAATTTCTTGAAGGCAGCAGATTGATGGGTGGTGATTTTTAATCCAAGCTTGTAATCTGTATCTCTTAATCGGTGAGTTAAGCCCATTGACATTTAATGTTATAATGGAGAAATTCTTTTTAATTCTGGACATTTTTTGTTTAGTGGATTTTGTAAGCTTATTGTTTTACATTTATATTTTTGTGGTATTATACTTCCCTTCTGTCCTCCTGGATACGCTTGTTCTTTTCTTCAAGTTTGCATATCATTTCTAGCATTTTTTGAAGGCCTGGTTTGGTAAACATGTATCCTTCAAGTTGTCTTTGTGCTGGAAAATTTTTCTTTCTCCCTCGATCATGACAGATAGTTTTGCTGGGTATATCAGTCTGGGTTGGCATTTTTGCTCATTTAATACATCAAGTACGTCTCTCCAAGCTCTTCTTGCTTTTACTGTTTCCATTGAGAAGTCATTTGTTATTTTAATAGGTTTGCCTTTAAAGGTGACTTGCTTTTTTTCTCTTGAAGCTCGCAGCACTTTTTCTTTGTCTCGAATGTGGAGTGTTTTGACTATTATTTGCCATGGCGATTTTCTATTTTGGTCATATCTGTTTGGAGTGTGAAATGCCTCTTGTATTTGGATGGGCCTCTCATTCTTCAGTTGAGGGAATTTTTCATTTATGATAATTTGAAAATTTTCCTCAGGTGTGGTATTTTGAGATTCTTGCTCTGGTATTCCATGAATGTACATGTTAGGCTTCTTCAGGGTGTCCCATATCTCTTGATTGATATCCATTGAACTGATTAATTCTCCCTCTTTGTCTTCAAGATCTGAAATTCTATTTTCTGCTTCATTAGTTCTGCTGATAAGACTCTCTGTTGAGCTTTGGGTTGAAGATAACTTGTCTTTTAGTTCAATTTTAAACTCTGCCTGAGACTGTTTTAACTGCTCTATGCCTATTTTTGTTTCTTGAACTGTTTTTCTCAACTCCTCCAAATGCCTGTTGTGTTCCTGTTCAAAGTGGTTGATGCGGTTGTTTAACTCCTCTTGGATTTCCTCTTTCATAGTATTAATCATGGTAATCATCATACTTTGAAAGTCGTTGTCTTGGGTCTGGCTTTCCTGGCTATTTTCTGTGAATTTGTTCTGGTTGGAATCGATCATTAGTAGGTTAATTCTTTTGGTGGGAGATTGGTCTTCTTGGGTTTTGTTTCTCATGGATCTGCACTTTGACTTGGGCATTGTTGTTTTGTCTTCTAGGGCTTTTCAGTTTCTGTGTGTTTTTGACTGATTTAGTTGGTATTACTACACTTGGGCAGTTATTACTAGTGTTTGCATTGGGGTTAGGTATGTTTGTCTTTTGTTATTGTTATTTCCTAGTTGAGACTGTTAGGCTGTTAGTACATCAGTTAAGTCAGGTTAAGTAGACAAGAAGTGAATATTAGTATGGTAGTGCACTTTTACGATGTAGTATCTTGGTGATATGTGAGGGTGAGTGGTATGATCCCTGGAGTTATATATGTTTTGGGGGTGGCTTTATGGAAAAGTTAATCTATAGTGATTAATATTAGAAAGGAACAGTAAGGTGAAAAAAAGGAGGTTTACTTATCTTTGGGCTGGATGTGAAGAAACTCTCCCATGTGATAGGATGATTGTAGAGGTTTACAGATGTATGGCCTTTGACCCTTAGAACTTTGCTTGAGTTTTCCTTGGACTCTATTGAATTCTGAGTAGCAATGTGTCTTCTGTAGACCACGTGCATGGGTCCCCGGTGGGCCAGAGAGGCAGAGGGGCTGATGATGGCAGAATTCTGCACCTGGGACCTGGGACTTGGCTTAGTGTCCCACCCAAGCTCCAGGGATGGAGGAAAGTGAGCAAGTCCTGTCTAGTTGGGCGGACAGGCAGGCGGGAGGGAGAAGGGGAGCTGGGGTCCCGGGGCGTGGCCCAGATCAAAGCCAGAGGCAGCCTGGGTGCCGCTGGGACGCGGGGCGAGCTGGGCGGGGCTGGGGAGGACTCACTTGGGTGGGGCCTGGCGGAGTGGGGAGGGGGAGGCGAGGTCAGTCAAGGAGACAAAGGCAGCGCAGGAGGGAGAAGTGGGGCATATTTAAGATTCTTAAAATTGAGAAACTTTGAATTTTTAAAATGCTGGGACTGAAGATTTAAGGAGAGAACATTTTAGATTTGTCCATGAAATGTATTTATATTTTTTGATATTTTTATGCTTTTTATTTTTTTATTTTATTCCACTCAGAAAAAGTTGATAAGTAGCCCATTCCCCTTCATCCCTCCTCTGCTTCCTTAACACCCCCCTCCTTCTCCCTTTCCTCATTTCCCCTTTCTTTCCCTTCTCCCTCCCCTTCTCCCAGTCCGCCTCCTTCCTGGATCATCCTTTAGTGTGTCTGTCAAACTTCCCTCTGGGTCCTCCTCTCTGATGAGGTGTAAGGACTCAGTAGCATTGCCTAGAGCTCTTCTTTGTGTTCCCCTTTAGTAAAGGAACACTATTGTGGCTTTTAATCCCTTGCCTCTAAGTATCGTAGTGCCTGTGATCCATTTTAGACTTTGGGGTTCAATGATATGTTGGTCATTGCGCAGGTCTTGCAAAGTCTTATTTTGAATACTTTGGCCCTAACTTGTATGGAGTATCTTGCATATCGTTGCTCCTCCCCATCTTTAAGCTCTTACATTCTTACCGCCCCCTCTTCCACATATTTCCCTGAGCTTTAGGATGGGGAGAGATTAGGCTGGCCTGGTTCCAGGTGGTTGATGTAGAGTTTCTGATTTTTTGAATTATGGTTTGTTGATTTATTTTTCAGTTTTGCTGCTCCTGCACTGCCCTTGGCTCCTACAGCAGAGGAAATAGGCCACCATCAAAGATTGCAAGTAAGTAAGTAATAAGACATCTGGTTAAGCTGAAATGTATTTATATATTTAAGATAACTTTTTAACATCTGAAGGTTACAGCTTGGAAGTGCTATGTTTTTGTGTCAAGTTGACAAGGGGTGGGGTGTCAACTTGACTGTGGAGGCATTGAGCTCTGGGCAAATTTGTAGAGGATTAGTGGTTGAGTTAAGCTCAGAGCAAACATGCAAGAGGTGGTCTAGCTGATGGGGAAGGCCCAGCCTATGGTAGGTGGGATTAGTTCCTGGAATAAATCACAGAGAGTCAGTGAGAGTTTGGCATCTTTCTGTATACTTGGCCAGACATGCTGGTCTCCCAAGTAAGGATTGCCCATCTCACCCTCTCTCCCTCTCTATCAACCCATCTTCTCCATCTCGCCCTCTATCTCGAACATTCGCACTCACCCTCACCCCAACTCGTCCCCCTCACCCTGTAACCCTTTCTCTCTCACCCTCACCTCCCAACTTCACCATCACCCTTACTCTCTCCCCCTCACTATCATCCTCATCCTCTTCACCTCACCCTCACACTCTTCCCCAGAACCTTACCCTCACCTATTCACCCTCACCCTAACACTCTCACCATCACCCTTACTCTCATGCTTTCACACTCACAATTACCCTCAACCCCTCCACCTTTCCCTCACCCTCACTCTCTCCCCCAGAACCTCACACTCACTCACTCTCCCTCACCCTCTTACCCTCATCATCATTCTCAACCTCATATTCACTCTCAGCACCTCACCCTCACATGCACCCTCCTACCCTATCTCTCTCACCATCACCCTCACACTCTCAAACTCAACCTCACTGTAACTCAATCGTCCACACTTTCTCCCCCTGACCCTCACGCTCACACTCTCATGCTCACCCTAACCATCACCATCCGTCCCTCATTCTCACTCTCTCTACCTCACCAAAACCCTCACACTCTTCCTCTGCCCTTCTGCTAACACCCTCACTTTCACCCTCGCCCTCTCATCCTCACCGTCTCTCACTGAAACTCACCCTCACAATCTCACCCTCTCACCCTTCCCCTCACCCTCTCATCCTCATCATCATTCTCAATCTCATTCTCACTCTCAACACCTCACCCTCACCCTCTCACCCTCACAGTCACCCAATCAACCTCACCCTCTCACCTTCATATTCACTCTCACCCTCTCACACTCACAATTACCCTTACAACCTCCGCCTCACCCTCAACCTCATACTCTCACTCTCACACTCACATTCTCACCTTCATCAACATTCTCAACCTCATACTTACTCTCAACACCTCACCCTCATGAGAACACTACTACCCTAGCCCTCTCACCATCACCGTAACCCTTTCATCCTAACGCTCATCATTACCCAATCCCCCTCACACTCTTCCCTTAACCCTCATGCACACACTCACCCACTTATGCTATCCCACACCCTTACCCCATCCCCCTCACCCTCACCCTCATATCGCCACCCCCACATTCACCCTCAACCCCTCACCCTCGCCCTCTCACCCTCACCCTCTCACCCTCTCACCCTCAACCTCAACCACTCATCGACCTCTTCACATTCACCCTCACCATCATTGCCTCACCCTGACCCTGACAATCACACCATCATAGTCACCATCACCTTCTCACCCTCACCCTTACCCTCTCACCCTCACCCTCTTCACATCACCCTCATCCTCACACTCGTACCCTGACCCTCACCCTCTCCACCTCACCGTAACCCTCACACTCTCCCTTTCACCCTCACCTTCATCCTCTCAGCCTTTCATCCTTACCCTCAAGCTCACCCTAAACCTCTCACCCTTTCTCTCAAGCTCACCCTAAACCTCTCACCCTTTCTCTCACACTCACCCTGTTACACTCACCCTCACTGTTACCCTCATGCTCGCTCTTTAACCTCCACCATCACCTTCACCTTCACCCTCCTTATCTCATCCTCACACTCACACTCAACCTCTCACCTTCACCATCCCTCCCTCACCCTCACCCATGTCCCCTCACACTCACTCTCTCCTTTTCACACTTAGACTCACACATTCCCCTTCCACCTCAACCTCACTCTTACTGCTTCATCCTCGACCTCTCCACCTTACCCTCACCCACATCCTATCCACCTAACCCTCACCCACATCCTATCAACCTCACTCTCTCACTCTCACCCTCACCTTCTCATGCCTATACTCACCCTCACCCTCAACCTCATTCTCACCCTCTCACTCTCCCACTATCACCCTCATAATCACCCTCCCCTCACCCTCACAACCTTAACCTCACCCTCTCACTCTCACCATCACCCTCTCACCTTTACTATCACCCTTTCATCATCACACCCTCACCCTCACCATCAACTTCCCCTTCACCCTCACTCTCTTCCCCATGCCCTCCTCCTCACTCACACTGTAATCTCAGCCTAATCCTCACCCAGTCACCCTCACCCTCATACTCTCCCCCTAACTCTCACCCTCAAACTTAGACCTTCATCCTCACACCCTCACCCTCAAACTCTCATATTTACCCTAACCGTCACCCTCAACAACTCATCCTCATACTCAAACTCATACTCACCATCTTACACTCATCCACACTCTCAACCTTCCTCACTCAACTCAAGCTCACACTGTCCCTCTCACACTCACCCTAGTCCTCACCCTCTGTCCTTCACCCTCACAATTTCCCCTCACTCTACCCTTCCCCGGACCCATCTCCTTCCCCTCAATCTCTCCCTTCCCAATCTTCCTCCCCTGAATCTCACCCTTACCCTCTCACCCTCACACTCTCACTTTCACCCTCACCCTCTCCCACTCACATTCACATGCACCCTCTCACCCTCAGCCTCATCCTCACCCTCTCACACCCTCTTACTCACTCTCTCACCCTCACCCACACCATCTACTTCACCCTCTCAACCTCACCCTTACCCTGACCACCTCACCATCACCCTGACCCTCACACGCACATTCTCACCCTCATGCTCACTGTCACCCTTACACCCTCACTATCTCTCCTTCATCCTCGCTCTCTCACCCTCTCCCTTACCCTTTCAACATCACCCTTACCCACGCACGTTCACAATCTCTCTCTCAACCTCACTCTCTCACCCTCATACACACTCACAACTTCGCACTCACCCTCTCACCCTCAACCTAGACTTCTCCCTCTCCCCTCACCTTCTCATTCACACCCTCACCCTCTTACCCTCAACTTTCCCCCTACCCCTCATGCTCTTCCACATGCCATCCTCCTCACCCACACCCTCAACTTCTCAGCCTCAGACTAGCTCCCTCACCCTCACACTCTCCCCCTAACCCTCATCCTCAAACTTGGACTCTCACTCTCACCTTCACTCCTTCACCCTCAATCTCTCATATTCACCATACCCATCACCCTCAACTACTCATCCTTACACTCACACTCATACTCCTTGTCTCACACTCATCCTTACTCACTCAACCTCATGCTCACACTGACCATCTCTCACTCACCCTAAACCTCACCCACTTTCCTTCATTCTCACAATCTCCCCCCACTCTCCCCCCCACCCCTTCTCCCTTCCCCTCAACCTCTTGCATCTCCCTCCTCCTCCCCCTCAACATCACCCTTACCCTCTGTCCCTCACCATGTCCATAACCGTCACCTTCTCACACTCACCCTCATGCTTACATACTCACCCTAACTCTAACCCTCACCCTCTCACCATAAACCTTACATTCACATTCATCCTCTCACCCTCACCCTCAACCTTACCCTCTCATCCTCAGCCTCATACTTACCATCACCCTCTCATCCTCACCCTCACCCTCATAGTCATCCTCACGTTTTCAACCTCACCATCTCCCTGAACTGCGCACCATCACCTTGACCTTCACAATATAGTCCTATCCGCCCCCGTGTCAATAAGGCAAAGAAATTTCTTTCCCTCAATATAAATGTCCATTTTTGGCCTAATTCCGGGAATGATAGGGACAGTCCAATTTATCCTGGGGGGATCTTAGATTAGGCGCCTCCTTTGGGTGATGGGGCTGGAGGCCACCCCGATCTAGTTTAAAGGTTTGCCCTCTATGTCAAATTTAGATTTACAATCTCTGCACCAATGAAACTCTTTTCGGCATCTAGGGCAAGGGGTCTTAGGTCTAGCCCCCTTGGGGTCTACCTGATCAGATGGACACTGGGGAGCAGGATCTCCTCCCTGAAGGCATTCTCGTCTAAAGTGTCCCAGTTTTCCACAGCCAAAACAATTGCCCCCCCCCTTCTACCTGAGGCCACCATCAAGGCAGAGGTAAGTGACTCGGCCAGTGATGCCATCTGAGCTTGTAGGGCAGAAACCAGGGTTTGTGCCTGGTGGGCTTGGGTACCCACATCTTTGGTGGCTATGATCCACCTGCCCATGGAGTGTTCGTTTAACCCTGTGCAGGCTAACTTATGATCACTAGTCATTCCATCCCAAACCAGCATTTTGATAAACTGCTCTCACAGAGGGCTGGGAGGAAACTTTCTCTGGAGGCTTTTCTCCACCCTCTCTATAAAAGTTGCAAGGTCCTCGTTGATTTTCTGGATGATGCCTGCAATAGGAGGTCCTGAAGGACCCTCTTCTAGCCTTTTCCATGCAGCTAACCCTAAGGCTCGTACTTGGTCCCTGTATGGATCGGGAATGGCAGCCCGCTGGAAGCCAGTAGAATATTGGTCATTGGATCCAGAGAGCATGCCATAAGTCACCAGAATCGGTGGGTTAGCAGCCGGGTTCTGCTCAGCCTGAGTCTAGCATTCATCATTGAAAAAGGCACACCATTTTAGATACAGAGGACCTGAGAGAACTGCTTTGGTAAGTGTCATAGTTAAGCACAGGTGTCAACTTGACTCTTGAGGGTTTGAGCTCTGGGCACAGTTGTAGAGAGTTGATGGTTGAGTTAAGCCCAGAGCAAACCTGAAGGAGATTGTCTAGCTGCTGGGGAAAACCCAGCCCATGGTGGGTGGGATTAGGCCCTGGATAAATCACAGAGAGCTGGTTGAGAGAGTTGGCATCCTTCTGTATATTTGGCCAGGCATGCTGGTGTGGCAAGTAAGGATTGTCCATCTCTCAGGCATTATGCAGTGTTGGTGTGGCCAGTTCCCTCAGCCCTGGTGTTGGTGTGTGCTCTCCTGTCAAGCTGGACTATGAACTGTAACTGGACTATCGTAAGAAAGTAAACTCCTTGTTCCCTTAAGCTGTGTGATGGTCATTTATCATCAACCATGCAGATGAACTGAAACAGAATTTGGTACCCAGGAAGTGGGGTGTTGCTGATAAATCTATATGGATTTTGTGGCTTTTGAACGGTTCTGCTAGACAAAGTTGGAAATTCTTGAAAATTTTCACTTTGTGGATTTACAAATACCGTTCTTCAGCGTTAGTGGGCCAATTGCTGAGAGACATTGTTTGGGTCCAATTTGTGATGAGGGAAACAAGGACTTTGGTAAAACTGAATATAAGGACAATGGACTGGTTTGCTTGACAGAGGAGAGCTGTGTTGGCAACCTTGGAGGTTTGGGTGTGCAAAGGGTAGGCTGTGGATAAATGAGTATCAGTGAAGGAAAACCTAGTGACTTGCACTAAGATGGTGGAGGACGTGGAAACCACCGTATGGCAAGTTCGTGGTTTGGAAGCTCAGATTCCTTCAGGGGGTGAAAGCCCAAGTTAAAGCTGTTTCTTGCCCTTTGCAAGTTTGGTTGCCTAGAAGAGAGGTTTTTCCAGCGTCAGCACGTTGAAGTTGGTGCAAGCTGTGGCTCCAGTGGACTAAGCTGTATTTCAACCTCGCTTCGAAATCAGGCAGTGTCCCTCAGGTGATACTGGTTTTCATGTACTACTGAAGGGTTCATGGAGAGCAGCAAAAGCTTGGCACCAAGTGGCAGGCGTAGAGTTCCTGCAAGAGATGGTGAAGCTTAAAGCTGCAGAGGAGAACCCAGAGTTGTGTTTGAGATGCCGGAACTGTGGGACTGCTGCTGAGGACAACTGCAAGTAGAGATTCAATCTGGTTCAGAGGAACTCTGCTCTTACAATTTCAAGCTGCAAACAGGGACTGGGAATGCCTCGAATCTTTGAGCTGCCTTGATTACGTGATGAGCAGCAGAAGATGGACATTGAAGTACAGGATGCAGTGATTTACTGGACTTTGTTCTTTTTAATGTTTTCTTATTAAGATCCTTCTGTTTTAATGTTTTAGCTGTTTTAAAGTATTTAATTTATTCTGATTTAAGAGTTTTAAGGTTAAGAAACTTTGAACTTTTAAAATATTGAAACTGAAGTTTTAATGAGAGAACATTTTAAATTTGTCCATGGAATGTATTTATATTTTAACATCTGTGGGGACAAGGAAAGGTTACAGTTTAAAAGTGCTATTGTTTTTGTGTCAAGTCGACAAGGGGTGGAATGTCATAGTTAAGCACAGGTGTCAACTTGACTCTTGAGGGTTTGAGCTCTGGGCACAGTTGTAGAGAGTTGATGGTTGAGTTAAGCCCAGAGCAAACCTGAAGGAGATTGTCTAGCTGCTGGGGAAAACCCAGCCCATGGTGGGTGGGATTAGGCCCTGGATAAATCACAAAGAGCTGGTTGAGAGAGTTGGCCTCCTTCTGTATACTTGGCCAGGCATGCTGGTCTGGCAAGTAAGGATTGTCCATCTCTCAGCCACTATGCAGTGATGGTGTGGCCAGTTCCCTCAGCCCTGGTGTTGGTGTGTGCTCTCCTGTCAAGCTGGACTATGAACTGTAACTGGACTATCGTAAGAAAGTAAACTCCTTGTTCCCTTAAGCTGTGTGATGGACATTTATCAGCAACCATGCAGATGAACTGCAACAGTAAGGTTCATGAAGGATGGTCTCTGCCCATGAGGAATTAGGTCCGTCCTCCGAAACAGCCTTTTTGAGTTCTTTTAAGTCATGTGTTTCCCAAGAGTACCATGCAGCAGGTCAGTTGCCTCCTTGAGCCGCATTTACAGGGAAGCCACTGCACACAGGGGGCTCAGTAAAGTTCCCCTTTTCTTCATAAGATGGCCAGCAGCCGACTATTCCCGCCATTACAAAATGGCGGGCCCCATCCCCCTCCCTGGGTCACGGGGGATCTCCCCTCGGCCTCAGCAGCCAGCACCCTTGGCGCCTTTCCTGGCAAGGCCCAGTGGCCTCCGCCCTGGGGGAACCTGGGCAGTAAGGTGGTGGATGGGAATCACCGCCCCAGCCGGGGACTGGGCCAAAGACCTTATCAAAAGAGTCTGAGGGTTCCCCCTCTGACACCTCGGTTCATGGGGGAGGGGGTAAGACCGGGGCTGCCTCCTCCTCAAAGGTCACCCAGCGTCCCCTCTCTAGATTCCCAGTGTTTGGGGGATTCTGCAAGGAGGGGCCGAGGGTCTCTCAGATGGGCTCCCTCTCCAAGGGCCTGGGGAGAAGCAAGCCTTTAGGGCCGACAGTACGGAGTAGGCTCGTAAGGGAGGGCTCTCTCCCAAATTGATTTCCCTCTTGTACATAAGCTGCTCCACCCGGTCCCATGTGCTCCAGTCAAAGAGGTTAGCGGCTGGCAGCCATGGAGCTACTATACAGAATGCAGTCCAGACCTTTTCAGCCTGATGGTTGGACATTTCAAGCCCCCTACTCTTTAGCATAAACCTAAAAGCCTTAAGGGCAGAATCCTCAGGGACCGAAAGTGATTGCCCCATCCTTTCGGGGATACCTTACCTTGCGCTTCGCTTGGCCCAATCAGTCACTCCTCAGTCGCTATGCCACCATCGCCTCACACGGGGCACCAATTATGGGGCTTTCCAGCTCTCCCCTCCACCGCTGTCCTGCAGCAGTAAAGGGAAACCCTGCCCCACAAGACCAATCGGGAGAGGTAAGGTCACCAGGCGGAGCGCGCGCGCACACACACACACACACACACACACACGCACACACATGCACACATACGCACCTGGGAGTTCTGTCTGAGCAGGAACTGCTTCATGGCGGAAGCGCAGGGTAGTAAGAAAAGAAGAGGTGGGGTGCAATTCTCCAATCAGCAAGGCAGAGGCGGAGTGCAGTTATCCAATCAGCAAGGCAGGGTAGCCAGAACATGAAGGGCAGCCATATTCCCAACTCAGCATATGCCCCGTCCCTGCACCGGTATGGGTATGGTTTCTTGGTTCAGTGAGGGGCCGGGTAGCGTGACCAACTTCTCCCTGGGGCTAAATAGACCTACAGCTGCTTGGCATCAGCTCTTCACGGTGGCTTCAGGCTTCTCAGGCTTTCTTTTCATTCCCTGCTTCCAGGTGCTCCTGCCTCAGCTCATAGCCCTAGAGCCTGGGCCTGTCCCCACAACATCTAGGCTTGTTTTGCTGCTGTCATTTCTTAGCTGATGGCTAACTTGGATGCTACCCCTCAGAATGGTCTGTTCTCTGGTGAGCTGATTAAACTGGAGTGGGCGCCTCATCTTGGGGAATGGGGGGTCATGTGTGCCCCAAGTTATTCAGGTGCTCCTGTGGATGGTTCTGAATCTCTCTCTCTCTCTCTCTCTCTCTCTCTCTCTCTCTCTCTCTCCTCTCTCTCTCTCTTCTCTGTCCCTCTCCCTCTTCTCTGTCCCTCTCCCTCTCCTCTGTTTTTGAGACAAGCTCTCCAGTAGCCAGCTGGCCTTAACCTCTCCTTGTGGCCAAGGATGACCTTGAACCCCTGACCCTCGTGTTTTTGCCTCCAGAGGGTCAGATCACAGGCTTCCGGCCACCATGCCAGGCTTGTGCAGTGGGTGGACCCAGGAGGAGGCATGTGAGGTGAGCACTCTATCACCTGACAGTGTCCCCTCTTTCAAAGACACCTCCAAAGTCTTAACCTCTGACTGGTTTTAATGTTTCTCCACACCAGTGAATGACACACATGCCCCCACATGCATGTGTTCACATACATAAACACACACACATGTGCAAATGGAGAAAGAGAAGAGCAGGTCTGGCCCTGCAACGTGGTCTTCCTGGTTAGCTGTGGACTCTGCCCTGTGCCCTATCTCCCTGAAGTCCTTCCCTCAACTTAACTAGTGCAATGCCACACCTTCAAACCTCTAAAATTTTGTTGAACAAGTGTACTTTTAAGCTACCCAACTTCAGTTACTTTGTTATAACAATGTGAAGCATACAGTGGGTGGGCAGGAGAGATGGCTCAGGGGATAAAATCGCAAGCAGAATATCCTGAATTCAGATCCCAGGTCCCACATAAAAATGCCAGGCAACTAGCCTAAATGTCCTGTCCTGGTGGTTAGAACCTGGGAAATCCCAGAGCAAAGCAAATAGGAAGTAGAAAACAATCCAAGATGATTCCCAAAGTCATCCCTGGGCCTCAACAATAACACACAGTGTCCTCACACACACACACACACATACACACATACATACACATTAAATAAACAAATAAATGTATTTTAAAGTCATATAAAAAAAAACAAAAAAAAAACCCATATAGTAGGAAGGAGGTCATTTCTCCAAAGAATGCTGTGAGAGAATTACCATAAAAGGCACGTACACAAGCATCCCCAACCTCTGCCCACTCTACTACTTATGGAAGAGAAAGAGCTTACAAATGACACTTTAGGTCCAAAAGTAAAACATACACAGGGATAGAATGTCAAGTTCCTCAGACTAAAATTGGAGAGAGAGAGGGAAAAAAACCCTAAGTGGGGCTGGAGAGATGGTCAGTGGTTAAGCCTCTGTCTCACAAGCAGAAGGTCCTGAGTTCTGATACCAGATGCCATGTAAAAGAAGTGCCAGGTGGAAATGGCACAACCTATTCTTCTGGCTCTGAAAGGCAGAGGCTGGGAAACTCCAGAGCAAAAGCAAAGCAGAGGTAGTATGATCCGGGGTGATTCCCAAAGTCACCCTTGGGCCACCAACAAGCACACAGTGTCCTCTGATACACACAAGCACACACAGACACACATGCAAAAATTACAAACAAAACAATCAATAAATAAATAGCCCAAGTCCTCTGCTGGTTCTCAGTACACACTGCCCCTGATACAAAGGAGGTGAACCAGAGAAGTTTATGTCCTGGTGTGGAGGACAAGTGATGTGATGTCAGGTAGCAATAAACTGAAGACACAAGACAGAGTAAATGGACAGAGTGGCCAGGCACGGCCTGTCACTAGGGGTGGCCAGAGAGGACTCACTAGGAGTCCCGGGACAGACAAGTACAAAGAGAATGTGGTGCAGGGGATGAGTGGGCAGGGAGCCAGGAGAGAGAGAGGAACAGGGAGAGGATAGGGAGAGGAGAGAGAGAGAGGTGGGGGGGGAGAGAAGAGCCCATGTGTAGGTGAAAGAAAATTTCTCGCCGAGCCCATAGCTTCCACTACCCTGGCCTCTCTAGGCTTAATGGCTGATAGTAGAAATAAAGAGAGCATGTATTTAAAGTCTAGGTACACAGACACCAGCTTTCTCTGAATGCCCTATGCCCTGCCTTGGGGCTCATCTAAGTCACCCTGGGACATGCACTGACCACATGCTCTCTCTGCCTGTGTAAACATCTGGCCTGAAGGCAGCTGCAGCTGGAGCCACCTCTGCCCAAGTCCAGTGTTGCAGGGCCCTTTGTTCATATTCCTTCCAGTGACCACAATCCACAAAGGATTCTCACCGTGTACCTTCTCCACTCTTGTGAATCCAAGCAGTTGGTTTCTTCTTTATTTTATTTTATTTTTTTTTTTAGTTGAAGGGACTGTGTGGATGTCAGATCATGAGTCAGACATTCCAACTGGGACCGGAACATAAATAAAATCCTGCTGTTGGTCAGAAGAAGCTTCTGTCAACTGGTAAAAAGCAGACCTCACTCAGTACCATAACCCATAAGCCACTGAAATCCACTCTCTGTTGACATTTCCAAAAACATCAGAAGTACTGAGTGCTCAGTGTCTGCAAGTAGCCAGGTCTCACTGCATCCCAGCTCCTAGGCATCCTGATGTCCATGGGTGCAAACAAGTGAGCCAGTGTGGAGCACGCGTGTAGCCTGCTTATTCCTCTGCAACCCATGCATGCATCCTCATGCTATGCATTCACCCAAGATTTCATAGGTGCCTTGGGACACAGTTCTCCACCTCAGCCCCATGGAGCCCCAAATTTGGTAAAAAGAATGCAGAGCTCAGGGCCGTGCATCATCACCACCTCGCTGGTTTGTCGATTCTCTGTGGCTGGCAAGGTTTCATCTGAGCAAAGAATGCTGCTTTAAAACTGGAAATGTCAGGACACTGGAACAGAAGGGGAAGAGGGGGGAAGGCTGTATGATCAGGCATAAAATAATAAAACTAAGAAGTTATGTTTTGCTACCAGACACTGAAGAAAAAGCTTATACTCACCAGACCGGTGTCTCTACAGCCTCGTGGTTCATGGCAACAGTGTCCCTCCCTCTCTTCCAACCACTGAATTAGGTACACATGATGCACATATGAATGAAGAGTTTAAACAAACAGTGAGAAGTCTTGTCCACTGCATAACTAAAAAATAACTAGCTATAGTATTAGTGGGACTGGTCAGTTTGAGCACTTTACCAGAGACAATCCTGACTTGCTGACTGCTGGACAGAAATTTGCCTCTGACAGCATTTGTCCTGGAGCCTCTCAAGAGAGCAGAAAATTTTCCACTTTAACTGATTTCTTTTTCCCATTCTCTTTACCTAAATTATGAAGGGAGTGGGAAGACTTCAAGCTATTTTTTTCATTAAAAAAAATAAAGTATCAGACCTTAAAGTAGCCTTTTAGAAAGCACGTGTCCTTCTTGGGATTGTCCTTTTAGAAAGCATTGATCCTTCCTGGGTGCATCCAGGCTCCCTGTCTTCACTGTTCTCTACTCCAGGGCCAACTTTTCATAGCCAGGGAGCTGTGAATTGTGAAGGTGATGGAGGTCTGGGTGGGTACAACCCAATCTGCTGATAACCCTACTGATTCGAGAGATAATGGTGCCCACCCTCAGTCATTGATTTCTGGGGTCACAGGCTTTGCACTGGTTACTGGGACAACAGAGTCGTTTCCTTAGGGTCCCAGATCACAGGACTCATTTCCATAGGGTCCACTTATTGCCCCCCAAAAAGGTGTTTTAAACCTGGGGTATGTTTAGGGTTCCTTGGAGGTTCCTAACAGACCCTCTCCTGTGAGTGCAGTTTTGCCTGGAGGTCTGCTTACTGTTGGGGTTGTTGGCTCTTCCCTATCAGATCGCCCTCTTGGGGGATGTGAAATGCCCTGTGTGTGTCCCTATTCCCACCCAGTGTCCTCGAATCTCTTGAATGACCATGTAGATCACCCATGTCCCACTCCAGGCACTGGTCACTCCTCAGGAGCCGGGCAGCTGATGGTCCCACCAGAGCTTCCTCTGTAAAGGGGTCAGGAGCAGAAGGAAGCCCCTCCTGTTGGCTGGGCTCAACCCCCACCCGGGCTGAGATAGGAAACTTTTAACCTGGTGGTTTACAAGGGAATGTATGAGGGAATGTGGGTCTAGAGGTCATGGCATAAAGACTGCTCCAGCAGCCCTCAGCCAACATTAGATAGCCCCATGATGCCCGCTAACCACTTCTCTTGGTTTCTGTAACATTTTGCTTAGCTTAGCTAACAGAAAGCCTGGAGGAGACTCTCCACTGATTCTTCTGTATAAAAACCCGTTCAAGAAACGGCTTGGGGCTGCACTTTGGGGTTCCAACACCCCAGGGTCTGCCCACTGGCCAGTGAATAAAGACTTTCTATTTGGCCTGCTCTGGTGATCACTCCTGGTAGTCACCCCGTAACACCTTCTACTGGGTAGGGCTGCTCTTTGGCCACCATTTTGTTTCTTAGCCTGGTTTTTCAGACTTTGTCCCTCCTCTTTCTTCAGTCCCATCTTGGATCCCACAAAGCACCGCTTCAGTGAAATCCTTGCTGGGCTTCTTGGAGCTTCTGCTGTTTGTGCATCAGTGGCTGCAAGCCACATCTTGGATTCATGCACTTGCTGTTTCCTCTACTTGGATGTTATGAGCCCCTGGAATCTACATTAGCTGCTTTTCTCACTGTGTGACCAGATCCCTAACATGAAGCAGCTTATGAGAGCTAGAGTTCCTCCTGACTCATAGTTTGAGGGTTCAGTCTAGCACAGGGAGGTGAGGGAGGCTTAGGGAAGGAGCGAGAGACAAGCAGTCAGGAAGCAAACAGAATTCAAAGCTGGTGTTCGGCTGGCTTCCTCCTGTTCAGTCTGGGACCCACTGCCTCAGCAAGGACACCCACGATGCCCACATTTGGGATGGGCCTCAGTTAAGCCTTCCCGGTATCACCATTGTAGGACCACCTAAAAGTGTGCTTCCATGGTAATCCTACGTCCCATCAAGTTAGCAGTGAAGATTGGCCTAAGCTATCACTGTGCCAGCCCTGGCCTTGGAGAGTTTCCACAGTCCAGGCCAGCACCCATCTGCTCCTTTGTCTCAGACAGCACCACGTCACCAGCCTCCCTCCTGCCTGCAATCTGCCTCTGGCTCTGTTGGCTAACCCCAGCCTTCATCTTTGTGTCTCTCACTTCTTGGTCCCCTCACTTAGCATCCTGGACTTATGCAGCTATCCTGAGCTTATGCCCTGAACTCATGCCCTAGCGTCTATCTGGCCTATTCTATACACTGCAGCCAGACAAGACCCTCACAGAGCAATTCAGGATTCTTCCAAGACTTCAATGTCTTCCTGTTTCTCCTGTGATGAAACCAACCTATTGAAATTGCCCATAGCCGCTTTCCTGACTGATGCCCCCTCTCCGCAATCTCAGCTCTTATGACAAGGAGATTGGCCTGCTCTCCTGGATGCCAACACTGGCGCACACCCAGCTTAAACTTAAACACTCCTTTCTTATTGGACTCTGACCTTGCTCTCTGGCATCTGAGAAGCAACCTCTCCTTCATCCCCATACCACTTGGCTCTTCCTTGTCTGTCACGGGCCTGCAAGATAAGGCCTCAGCCCCACCTATTCCCTGAGATCAGAATCATGGCACAGAAGGAACAAAAACATTACCTATATGGCTCAGCAATGAACAATGGAACATGGGCCACACACAGCAGCTGTGGTATTAGTTAACTGATCAGTAGGCATGGGCTAGCAACTCACAAGTTCCTCCCAAGAATATATAGTCATTCATACTTTAAAAACATCAGAAACACAAACCAGTCATCCAGGACACTATGGATCATGCTTCTGTAGAAAAGATAATGGAGTAACAGACTTAGACTGGATTGTGTCAGTCACGTTTTGGGTTATGCGAGCTTTACCCTTATAACACAGCTGATTTACATATTATAAATGAAGGGACAAGGCAAAGGGACTGTCATAGTTAGACACAGGTGTCAACCTGACAGTTGAGGATTCAAGCTGTGGGCACATTTGTAGAGAATAAACAGGTGAGCTAAGCACAGAGAGAAACTTCAGGAGACTGTCTAGTGGATGGTGAAGGTCCAACCCATGGTGGGTCAGACTAGTCCCTGGAAAGGTGAATAAAATGGAGGGAAATGGTTGAGGAAGTTGGCATCCTTGTGTACACTCAGCCAGACATGCTGGTCTGACAAGTATCGTCCCTCTCTCAGCTGTCATGTGGAGATGGTGCAGCCAGTTCCCTCAGCTTTTGGTGTTGGTATGGACTCTCTTGCCAAGCTGGACAAGCAAATATAACCAGACTACTGTAAGAGAATAAACCTCATTGCCTTAAGCTGTTTGTCAAGATTTTATTAGCAGCAAAACAGGCAAACTACAATAGGGAAGTTGACTAACTCCTCCCCAGCAGGTTGAAAAGAGGTTCTTGCTTCAAAGTTAGGTTGCTCAATTCAAGAATCTGTGAAATACAATTTCTTTCTATAATTTCTTTATTTTATTATTATTATTTATTCAATTGTGCTTGTGTGTGCGTGTGTGTGCATGTGTGTGTGTGTAGAACCACAGGCGAATTCGGGAACCACCATGGACCACCTCCACCTCTTTCTTGTTTACTCTGCCCCGTGATTCACAGGCTCCGCCCTACCAGGGCCAGAAATGCAGGCTGCCCCCACTTCCACCCAGCGTCTACACATGGGGTCTAGGATCCGAACTCAGGACCTTCCACCTGTAAGGCAGAGACTTAACCCCTGAGCCACCTCTCCAGCCCCTCTATAATTTCTTTATAACAATTTTATTGAATATTGTGTGTGTATGTGCATTTGCTAAATGCATAAAATTATAATATACTGCTTAAAATTACTTTGAGTTGTGAATAAAGGGGTATATGCAACATAAATGAAGTTCATATTTATATCAACTCAAGATGGTTCAAGTGCATGTAAAATCTCAAGAGTCATAAAAAAGACTGAAATCTGAAATTCTGGTTCTGAGGGTTTGGGGTCAAACAAGTTTTCATATTTGTTCTCTCTCTCTCTCTCTCTCTCTCTCTCTCTCTCTCTCTCTCTCACCTACTGATAATATGGCTTGCTCAAGATGTGCCTTAACCAAGTAATTCTTCGAAGATGTGACCATGTGTCCAGAGGCTCGGCCTGAAGTGGTCGAGCACAGGAGCTGGTCACCCTAACACCCTGCACCACCCTGCTGCAGTCCTCAGCTCCTGCCATGTGGCATTCCTTAGCTTCTCTGGCCACTGTGAGAGGGCTCTGTTGTTCGCAGAGATGCATTGCTCACACCTGGGGCTCATGGACTCTTCTTGCCTGCAGCTTTTACAGCTGATTCTCCAGTCCCTTCCACTTATGGATATACCTGTCCTGCAGCTCTTCCCAAGACAGAGGCCAAGGCTGAACGACAGGCGCAGACTCGGCACAGGATCGTAAGAAGCCGTGTCTGTGGCAGGCTCACATTTTCAATCAGAGCAGCTTATCCCCAGTGCATAGATGAGACCATCAGTAAATACACAGATTCTTGGAGAAGAAGCCAGAATTGTCTAACTTCAGCCTAGAATGACTCCGTTCTATGATGGGAATGAGTTTCCTTCAATTCGGTGTCTGCCTACTTCTAAGCAGCTTATTCTCTAACTCATTTGCCCAAATTCTCACATATGTGTTGCCAGGTTCTGGGCATGAAGAACTAAGAACACGTAATCTGCTTTCCGAGCTCATGGTCATGTGTATGAGCTGCAGTCTAATTTCCAGTAGACATCCACTTCTCTCACACCAGGCTTGGTTCTTCCTTCCCCACTGTGTGCAGTATGTGGGTGGAGAGACCCAAAAGGGCCCTTCTTTGACTGGAAACTGCACGTGCTTCAGCTTGAAAGTACCCAGGCCATTCTTGTGGTGGTGGAGTCAGGTTGGCAGACACACAGAAACCTGACCAACCATTCCACTTGACAGTGCTCCTACCTCAGCAGCAAGTGTTCCAAGGATCCCATTATGTGCACCCTCACAGTTTCCAGGAGAGGAAAGGAACCTGCAGAGAGAAGAGCCAAGTTCCGAAGGAGCTCACACTGCACGCACCCCACAGCACCTGGACCACTGAAGGAAAGGAAACATGCATGCATGCAGTCATGTTTGGGCACAGGTGTCAACTTGACAGTTGAGGGTTTTGAGCTCTGGGTACATTTGTGGAGAATTAATAGCTGGGTTAAACCCAGAGCAAACCTGCAGAAGATTGTCTAGCTGATGGGGAAGGCCCAGCCCTTGGTGGGTGGGACTAGGCCCTGAACAGAGATATAAAACACTAAGAGTTGGTTGAGGAAGTTGGCATCCTTCTGTATACTTGGCCAGACATGCTGGTCTGGCAAGTAAGGATCGTCTCTCTCTCTCAGCTGTTATGTAGAGATTGTGTTGCCAGTTCCCTTGGCCCTGGTGTTGGTGTATGGTCTCCCATCAAGCTGGACTGAGAACTGCAATCAGACTGTTATAAGGAAATATACACCTTGTTCCTTTAAGCCGTTTGATGGTCATTTATCAGCAACCATGCAGGCGAACTGCAACAGAATTTTGTACCAGGAAGTGGGGTATTGCTGATGAATCTGACTATGTGGCTTTTGTGGATTTCTTTTTTTTTTTATTTTTTCATTTCTTATTTATTCAATTGTGTGTGTGGGTGTGTGTATGTGTGTGTGTGTGTGTGTGTAGAATCACAGATGAATTCAAGAACCACCTATGGCCGCCTCCACCTCCTTCTGCCCCGGGATTCACAGGCTCTGCCCTACCAGGACCAGAAATGCAGGCTGCCCCTGCTTCTGCCTGGCGTCTATACGTGGGGTCTAGGATCTGAACTCAGGACCTTCTGCCTTCAAGGCAGAGGCTTAACCCCTGAGCCACTTCTCCAGCCCCATGGCTTTTGTGGATTTCAAACGTTTTGTTGGAGAAATTTGAACTTTTGTGGATCAAAACTGTTTGAACAGAATTTGGTGGGCCATTTGGAAAAAAGAGGTGCTGAAAGAGTCATGGATTGTTTTGGCCCAGTTTTTGATGAGGGGAAACAAGGATTTCGGTGAAGTTGAATTTAAAGAGGCTAGACTGGTTTACTTGATAGAGGAGAGCTGTGTTGGTGGCTGTGAAGCTCTGGATGTGGAAAGGACAGGCAGCAGAACAGCTGCTGTTGTTGAAGAGATGAACATCAATGAAGGAAAACCTAGTGATTTGCACTGGGATGGTGGAAAACATGAATACCACCATACAGAGATTCAGTGACTTGAAAATCTGGATTCCTTCAGGGGCTGAAAGCCCAAGTTGAAGCCATTTCTTGCCCTTTGGAAGTTTTGGCTACCTAGAAAGAGGCTTTTCCAGAGTCAGCATGCTGAAGTTGATATAGCTGTAGCTCCAGTGGACCAAGCTATGTTTCAACCTCACTTCAGAATCTAGCAGTGTCCCCCAGGTGATACTGGTTTTGGTGTATGACTGAAGAGTTCATGAAAAGCAGCAAAAGCTTGGCACCAAGTCACAGTCATAGAGTTCCTGCAAGGAAAGGTGAAGCTTATAGCTGCAGAGGTGAACCCAGAGTGTTGGAAATGCCAGAACTGTGGGATGTATGCTGAGGACAGCTGCGAGTAGAGATTCAGCCTAGTTCAGAGGACATCTGCTTTTACAAATTCAAGCTGCAAACAAGGAATGGGAATGCCTAGAATCTTTAGCCACCTTGACTACATGATGAGTAACAGAAAATAGACACTGAAGTACAGGATGTGATAATTTGCTGGTCTTAACTTGATGTTTTCTCATTGTTACAATGATTTTATTTGAGATATTTTTAAAAAAGTTTCAGTTCCAACATTTTAATAACTGAAGTTTTAACAGGAGAATATTCTAAATTTGTTTATGAAATGTATTTTTTTAAAATTTTTATTATTATTATTATTTATTCACTTGTGCGTGTGTGTGTACGTATGTGCGCACGTGTGTGTGTATGTCTGTGTGTGTGTAGAACCACGGACGAATTCGGGAACCACCATGGACGCCTCCACCTCCTTCTTGTTTACTCTGCCCCGGGATTCACAGGCTCTGCCCTACCAGGACCAGAAGCACAGGCCACCCCCGCTTCCGCCTGGCGTCTATACGTGGGATCTGGGATCCGAACTCAGGACCTTCTGCCTGCAAGGCAGAGGCTTAACCCCTGAGCCACCTCTCTAGCCCTATGAAATGTATTTATATTTAAGATAATTTAACATCTGTGGGGACAAGGATTGAAGGTTACAGTTTGAAAGTGCTATATTTTGTGTCAAGTTGACAAGGGGTGGAGTGTCATGGTTGGGCACAGGTGTCAACTTGACAGTTGAGGGGTTTGAGCTCTGGGCACATTTGTGGAGAATTAATGGTTGGGTTAAGCCCAGAGCAAACCTTCAGGAGATTGTCTAGCTGATGGGGAAGGCCCAGCCTATGGTGGGTGGGACTAGGCCCTGAACAGATGAATAAAATACTAAGGTAGGTTGAGGAAGTTGGCATCCTTATGTACATTTGGCTAGATATGCTGGTCTGGCAAGTAAGGACTGTTTCTCTCTCAGCCATTATGTAAAAATGGTGTGGCCAGCTCCCTTGGCCTTGGTGTTGGTATGTGCTCCCCCACAAGTTAGAGAATCTGTAACCAGACTATCAGTAAGAAAATAAATCCCTTGTTCCTTTAAGCCATTTGATGGTTATTTGTCAGCAACCACGCAGGTGAACTGCAATACATGCTCAGAGGCTTAAGTATCATGTCATCTCTACAGTAGTGCATTAACCCCAGGAGTAATAACAGCAGTGTTGATTTAAGAGTTGTTCTGACTAAAGGAAAGAGGATCGTCCCCTGTAAGCAGTGCTGGGTCACCTGGGAGGTGTGGAAGAAATTCAGAGATGGAACCTAGTGGTTATCAGAGCTTAAAGGACCCTTGGCCTTTCAGACCACTTGTTCCTTAACCTCTTGAGAATTTAGTGGTTAGTGGCCTGCAGGCACCCACAAGAAGCAGCAAAAGCACAGAAGGATAATTACCTCTTTAAAGTGCTGATGGCTGAGTTAGAGTTAGAAGCCCCAGCTCTAAGCCCCCGGGCCATACACATCTCAGTAAGCTGTCTTCATGGGGCAGGCTGAGCATGAGGCTCATGGGAAGAGTGCTTATCTAACATGCATGACACCCTGGGTTTCATCCCCAGCACAGCATAAACCAGGCATAGCATGCATAACACCCTGGGTTCCATTGTCTGCACCATATAAGCGAGCCATGGTAGTACATGACTGTAATTCTGGCAATAGTAGATGGATATAGTAAGGTCATGAGTAAGGTCAGCCGGGAATACATAAGACACTGTATTTGTAGAGTAGTTAGCATGTAGCGGCTATAGGCAGGTGCAGAAACAAACCTTTCTTACATGCTAGTCATCTATGCCTGAGCTGAATGTCCCGTAAAGCATAAATCATGTGTCAGGACTTCTCTGAGCATCTTACATTCACTTCTAACACCTTGCAGTCCACAGGCTGCAGCAACTGCTTTGATCCTGGATGCAGAGTCAGAAACTCCAAGTGCTTAGTAGGTCAGGTTTTTAGACCTGCCCTTGAACATACAGAAGGAGCAGAGCATGCGTGTGTATTCTACAGTCACAGAGAAAAAGCATTCTAGAACAGCAGATTCTGAGCTTGTGTCCTGACTCTTGTTCTTCTGCATGAACCTGGATAAGTCACTTACTTACCTTCATATATCAGACCCCAAAGTAGCAAAAGCATCTCTGCTGAATCAGACCGTAAGCTCAGAAACAGTGTTGCTTTCACCATGTGCTGGCTTAGGGTGGGTGACAGCTGTAATTCCTATAGCCACCGTAAGTACTGACTTTATCTTTCACGTGTGACAACCCCACCTGACTCTGGCAGTGGGCAGCTTTCCTTTTAATTACTTTATCATCCTTTGTTATTTTCCAAGTGACCCCCATCTCAGAAGTACATCCCAGAGACTTACCACTCTGAGATCATTTCACCTCATTCAGAATGGCTAAAATCAAAAACAGAAATAACAACAAATGCTGAGGGTGTGAGAAGATTGGATCCCTTATATATTGTTGGGAGTGCAAACCACTAGAGTCTCTTTAGGAATCAGTATGGAGGTACCTCACAAAGCTAAAAACTGAACTACCATGTGACCCAGCTGTACTACTTCTGGGAATATTCCCAAAGGACTCTACATCATGTTACAGAGACATTTGCACATTCATATCCCTTGCAGCTCTGTTCACAATAGGAGATGGAATCAGCTCAGAAGTCCAACACAGGAGGGTGGATAATGTGAATGTGGTACATGCAACAGTACTATGCTACTGAGTAGAAGTAGCCCAGATGCTACATGCTACCCTTGTATGTGGACACTAACACCAAACCTTCAGAATGACAGCTAATAAGAAACTTCTATAATAGCTGTGATCCAGAAAGAATGTAAGCTTGGGGTCATGTGGAAGGGGAGGATCCTAAAGGAAGGAGGTTACAGAATGCAGAGGGAGATTAAACACACTCTAGGGTAACTGATTGCTTTCTGGTTGGCATTAAGGACAATTTCATGGCAAGGAGTACAAGCCTGGTATTGTAAACCAAGCCAAATACCCATGGAGGGGGAGCATCCTAGACAATCTCCTGTCTCCTGCAGATGTATACTCCACAGCTTTGTGGGAGTCTTTTGGGGATACTTCATGATCCTGTAACTCTCTGAGCTTCTTGATTCTTACAAGCTTCCCTCCTTCCTTCTCCTCCTCCCTCCTCCCTCCAGAACAGCTGCTCTCCGTGCTCCACCTCATCAGTGCTGACTGTGACTGGCAGCTGGCCTCTCTCATCTGGCCATCCACCCAGACTGTGCCACCATGTGCTTGGAGATGAGGAGGGGTGGGATGAGATGGAGTCCTAGGACTGAGCTTTTACCTACAGCAGGTCTCTTAGTCTGAAGCAGCACGCACAGGATGCCATGCTGACCCAGAACTTATTTAGAAGCCCTGGGGTGGTGGGACCAGTCAGTCCAAGAAGGCAGCCCTGAACCCAGGCAGACACGCATGCCATGAAGGGTGGTGCGCTGCCCTCAGGGGAAAGAAGAATCTGATACAAGACAATCAACCCCCTCCAGTTGTAGGCCAGTGTTGGCCGCTGGGCAGTACAGTGACTCCTCCCAAACACTGTGCCCTCCCCAAAGCCAGAGAAGACAGAGGTAACTGATTCTATGTGACTCTCAAGAATCCCAGGGATAGCTGATTCCTCAGCACCCTGATTTGCCAGTGACCCCTGGGAGCTCCTGCCCATCAATAAGGCCTTTGAGTTCCCCAGTGAATAATCTCTGAGGCCCATGTTCTCTTGCCCCTCTCCCACCTCACATGTCCATGCACAGCATGGTTTCTGTAACTACTGGGGAAACAGAAGAAACTTGTTTCCCTCAGCAAATGCTTAGAATGTAACTACTGCCAGGCAAGGAAAGTCCAGTGTCAGCCATCTTCTGCCTATTTTTTCTTTCATCCTTTCATCTCTCTGTCAGCCTCCATGTTGCCCTTAATCATTTTTTTATTTCCATGGGAGCCATTTACACAGTCTCTGAACACTGTAATATGTTCTTCCTCCACCTCAGAAAACACATGTTTGACATGGAAACTAGGGACACACCGGCAGTCATGCCAAACAAAGGAAACTCCTTTAATGCCCCCCCCTTCCTCCCAAATGGCCTTGATGCACAATATAAACACTTCCCTGCTAAGCAGTTGGGCTCTTTCCATTCCTCTGACCTGTTACACCACACCCTGATGTCCCATGCGCCTGTGTCTTCTTGAACTCTTCACGGATGCACGTCCCAGCCATGTGACTAACCTCAAAAACGCACACACTCAGGTTATGTCGCAACCAGTGACAAATTTAAAACATGTGTAGCTTGTGCAGTGTTACTAAATGATCTAGCCGTTAGTTACTGTCAGTCCCCAAAGAACTTAAAAGCACAGCTGCAAAATCTCATGAACCTCAGTTACTACATCCTGTGGCTTTGGTCAAAGGTCAGCCCCAATGCTTCTGGCAGACTCACATGCAGCCGATAAACCAGGCTAGCTGAGTTTAACCTATGCTATATGCTAAGCATAAGCGGAATCCTTTTGGAAGGCACAGAAAGCACTTATGTAACATCTGAGGATATCCACAGTGTGAGACGCAGCTTCCCAAGTCACTGCTGTTCCCCCAAAGTAGCTGTGGGTAGTGAAGAGAGAGATGGTGTGTCTCCATGCAGCTTGTACCTGCACAGTGGGCTGGGCAGTGGGTAAGGTGTGGAGGCAGTTTATGGCCAATTCCAACTCACAGAATGGCATTTGTAACAGTCACTCTTGTCTGTTGCACCCAAAGCCAAACAACTTGTGGGAGAAAGGGAAGATTGTATTCAGCTCACAGTTTCAGAGGGAGACACAGTCCACTATGGCAGGAAAAGCGTGGCTGGCTGGCAGAAGCTAGAGGTGACCAAAGTTACATCCGTCAAGGAGATTGAGAGCTGCAAAACTGCCAACTGCAAAAGCAGATCTCTCCAGGAAGTAGGGTGGACTAATCCACCTCAAGACCCACCCCCTGTGACTTGTCTTCCTCCAGCAAGGCTCAACTGCCGCAGACCAGAGTCGCGGCCTCGAGACCAGGGCTCCCCAGGACCAGGTGGAGAACAGAACACACACAGCTCCCTTTTGTCGGAGTGAATTCTGAACCCATTTATTGAAACTCTCGTGACAACTTTTATACAGAAAATTTTGGGGTAAAGAATGTTGCATATACAATAGATAATTTTCTAATCAGCAAAATCACCTTCAGGGTGGACCCTTTTTTTCAAGAACCTAACCTATTGCTGAGGGTAAAGGCACTTAACGGAATTATTCTCTTATCTGATCTATAATGCTTCACTGGATAGCTATGGGGCTGAGCCCACATTTTAACAGAGACTGCTTTTTTTAAAATACACAGAGGCAGAATGATCTTTTGATTTCAGCAAGGAACATATTTTACAATTAACTATAGGAGTCCCCAACACCCCATAAGTCCCAGCATGAGCTTTTGCTGTTGTCCTCTCTAGATTGATCCTCTCCAGGTTGATACTCTCAGTCAGGCAAGTCGACATGGGCACCAGGCATGGCAGCAGGTTCTAACTTGGGAAGATGTATGCAGCTCATGCAGTCTCTACTATCCAAGCTTGAACCACATCTCAAAGGGGACCTTGACTTGGATACTCAAGGCCCGTAAGCTATAGCTGGTTCTGTCAATGGAGCACTACTGAGGTATGCACTGAAGAAAACACTTAAGCAATATAATTATTAAAAGAATAACTTCTCCTATAATAGCATCCTTCTATTCCTTTAATAGTAAGGTTGCTTATGTCTTCCATTGAGGAATTCCAGAAGTGTATTGCCATCAGTTAGATGACCCATCTGTGAACCATGCATACTCCAAACCTGGGGTCCAGTCAGGCCCCATATGCCAAGGGTGTCTCTTTCGGGGCGGAAGTGATCATTAGTGGGAGTGCACTCAAATAATCCATCTCTGTAATTTCTCATAAGAGGGCTGTTTGGGATAGGAAAGACATGGCCCCCTTTGCTTCTGACATGGATTCTCCCAGTTTGGATTGCAAATACCATCTCCAGGGGCAGTCTTGGCATCTAAACTTTCTGGCATGATGGTCTCTTCCTTGGCCTTCAGCCAGGGTAAGAGAGTATCACAGTTTCTTTTAAGGTTCTAGTGGACTGATAACATAGTCTTATGCTTCTGGAATTTCTGAGTTAGTACATATGTTTTAAGACTCTAGAAGTTATTCTCTAATTTCCTTAAAATCAGTGCACACATTCTGGCTAACAAATCTACTTATTGTAAGTGACTAGACATGAAATCTCTATTTAGTATTTGACTAAAACTTAAAAAGCAGGCATCTTCTTTAGAACAGAGAGCAGGAAGCTAGTTCTAAAAAAATTCTAAGAGCAGGTAAAGGGCACTCCTAATTCCCAGAATTCTTCCTGCCAAAAGCAAAACTTGAATTATCCAAAAAAAAAAACAAAACCTAGGTAAAGGGCACTCCTAATTCCCAGAAGAATTCTTCCTGCCCGAGGCAAAACCCGAATTATCTAGGAGAGAGTGTCCAGCCCCTGTTCATGGGCGTTACTGTGACCTTCCTCAGGGAACAGGCTTTAGGCCTGATCTGGGAAGAAACACCAAGGCCTGATAATTCCCATATTTTTCCTTATTTCTCTTAAATAAAGCCATGTCCTTATCCCAAAACATGTTACTTTGAATCCGTCTTCTCCAAACTGAGATATATTCTACCAGATTAGTTGGATAGGGATGCGGCACTCAACCTCTTAAAGGTGCCATGACCTTCCCAAACAATTAAAAATTCAGATACAGGAGTCTGTGGGGGACCCTCTCATTCAAGCCATGACAACTTTTCTGTATGATGGTATCCCATCCAAGTCCAATGCTGGTGAGAACCAGCCTTTAAGAGACCCATCTTACCAACCTGCTCTGGGTCCCCTCAAAGCAGAGAGATGAGCAGGAGTGAGTATACTTCGCAGGGGCTGTGACCCCAGGACACAAGGCTGTATTAGTCAGGATTTTCTGAAGAAACAGAATCTATAGAATGTAATATATATATAAATAAGTTTATTAAAAATAACTCACAAATAAAAATAGTGTCCTTCAAGGTAGCCACCCGCAGCAGCCTCTTTCCTGGCTGGAATGTTCCACAAAGCCAAAAGATCCTGAAAAGGATCTGGAGGGTTGGGTTCTGACGTCGGTGAAGAACAGCTGGGCTCTGACATCAGCAATGAACAGTGAATAGCAGCAAGGCCTAGAGGCCAGGCTCCAAAAGCAGCAGAAATAGTAACAAGGTGATGGAAGAAGTGAAGCTCCAAGTCAGCCAAGGACAGAGGCAACAGCAGCAACAACAAAGAAGGCCATGATGCTCTAAAAGGGAACCGACGCTCGCAAAGTAAACTGTACTGGAAGCAAGTCCCTCCTCCTTGTATCCTGTTATCTGGGCCATCACTGGAAAGTACCACCCACTATGGGCTGGATTCTCCACAGCAATCAATCAAGTACTTGCAGGCTTGTTCAGGGGCCATTCTAACCATTACCCTCCACAGCTACCCCCAAACAGTCTACAACTGTCAAGTTGACACCAAAATGTAACCATAACAGGGGCTATGACACAGGAAGCAGGGGCTGTGATCCAAGACATGGGGGCTGTGACCCAGGACCCCAGGGCTGTGACCCAGGACCCCTGGGCTGTGATCCAGGACACCTGGCAGACTGACAGAAGGTAAGTGCACTTGCTGCTTGGCTGCTGATCTGACTGAAGCCCCGGGCAGGCAAGGTTTGCTTTGGGTCAGCGTTCCCAGGTGCCATCCACCTGGCAAGGAAGGCAGGAAGTGAGAGGAAGACTGCAGTGGCTGGCCACCTGGTATCTCTGGTCAGACAGTGAAATGTAAACACGGTGCTCAGCTTGCTCTCTCCTCTCCTTCAGTCAGGGTTCCAGCCCATGGTCTGGTGCCACCCACGTTCAGGAAAAGTCATCCCCACCCTGCAGGCATTCACAGGGACATGCCTAGAGGTGTGTTTCCATGTCAATCCAATCAAGCTAACAATCAAGATCCACCACAGTCCCATAAAAGACAAGAAGCAGAAAATAAAAGTTAATGTTATACGTTGGTATTGCCCCCTGTGTGGATAGATACTGACCATGTAGAATTTCCAAATGGAGTGTGCCCAGGGGCCAGGTGTGATCTTGAAGGATCCTGCAGACCTTAGAAAATGGTGGGACACAATACGAACGACACCAAATGCTGGAGAGGATGTGGAGAGAGGGGAACTCTCCTACATTGCTGGTGGGAATGCAGGCTCATGCAGCCACTCTGGCGAGCCATCTGGAGATTCTTAAAGAAATTAAAGATTGAATTGCCATATGACCCTGCGATTCCACTTCTGGGAATAACCCCCCATGCAGCAGAAGTTCACCTCGATAACACAAGCACGACCATGTTCATAGCAGCACTGTTTACAATAGCAAAGTCATGGAATCAACCCAAATGTCCATCAGTTGACGAGTGGATAAGGAAACTGTGGTACATCTATACAATGGAGTACTACTCAGCCATCAAAAATGATGAATTACTGGAATTTGCCGGGAAATGGATGTCATTAGAAACAATTATATTGAGTGAAGTATCCCAGACCCAGAAAATTAAGTGCCGTATGTACTCCCTAATAGGTGGCTCCTAGTACCAAACCCACCCAGCCCACCTAAAGACACTCGACAATAAATCTCTGTTAATACTGTAATTGCAAGGAGTATGAACAGGAGGGATGGGGTAGGAGGGCCACACCAGAAACAAGGAGAGAAGGGACCATGTTACAGCAGAGAAAATAGGTCTCCATCAAGGACTGCAAGTAAGCAATGAGACATCTGGTTAAGTTCACAGACTTTTCGTTCCTGATCATTTACAACTGAGGGGGTGTGATCTCACCAGAAGGGGAAGGCATATAGTCTGGCAGATAATAAGTAACCATTTTGCAAATGGGTGATTGACCCTTCCTCACTATGGTTTCCTACATTTATTACATCTGCCTTTGAATATACTCTTATAACAAGACTCTAGTTTAACAGCTTTTTATCTCTGGCCAGGGGGTGACATCCAATACCCATCAGGATGGAGTGAAGGGCATTGCAGGAGCAGCAAAACCGCAAAAGAAAATCAACAAACCATAATCCAGAACTTCAGAGACTCTATATCAACCACCTAGAACTAGGTCAGCCTAATCTCTCCCCATCCTGAAGCTCAGGGAAATTTGCAGAAGAGGGTGCGGTAAGAGTGTAAGAGCACAAGGATGGGAGGAGCAATGATATGCAAGATACTCCACACAAGTTAGGGCCGAAGCAATCATAATTGGACTTTGCATGCCCTGCACAATGTCCAACACACTATTGACCCCACAAAGTCTAGCATTTGCTAAAAGCACCAAGATCCTTGGAGGCAAGGGATTGACAGCCAAAATAGTGTTCCTATGCTTAAGGGGAACAAAGGTAAGGGTTCAGGGAAATGCCGCCGAGTCCTTGTACGTCATCGGAGAGGAGGACCCAGAGGAGAGTTTGGCATGCACATTAAAGGATTCTCTGGGGATTGGGGGAGGGGAGGCACTGGGGGGTGGGGAGGGAGGGGTGAGGGGAGGGTGAGCAGAGGGGTTGGGGGAGGAGAAGGGAGGGAGGGAACTGGTGTACCATTAAGTTTGTATGAGCGGAGATAAAAAATGTTTAAAAAAAAAAAAAAGAAAGAAAACTTTGGGACAGAGAGAAAGGCGGAGCATACTGAAGGTGGGATGCCATCTGCGGAATTCTAAGTTTAGCTTCAATTATCAGTGTAGATTGGCTAAAATCAGAGACAGATTCACTGCAGCTCCTTGGGATGCTAGAGTTACAATTAAAGGAAAACAAAGAGAATGCAAAAACATCTCTTAGGACTGAGAAGGCATTTCAATAGAAAAGGAGGAGTCAGGCAGGCGCACACGCACACACACAGACACACACACATATACACATGTGACACACATACACAGATGTGTGCACACACATGCATATACACACATATATATGCACACACACATACACATGTGCACCAGCTCACACACATACACAAATGCTCTTGCATGCACACACATATACACACATACACACATACACCCATCTACATACACACACATACATACAGCACACACACATACATACAGCACACACACATAATACACACATGTGCACACATGCTACATGCACACATACACACACCACACACATATACACACACGCACACATGTGCACACACAAGCACATAGCAGAAAAGATGCTGCACACTGGGCTGAGTGAGCACTTTTGTCACTTGTCCACACAGCCATGTCTCTCCCATGTCACAGTCACACCTGGAAGTGCTGGCTAAGCACAGAGCACAACCTGAGGATATTCCACCTGGGCTAAAATGGAGGGGCAACTTGCTGTGTCCCCACCTGAAGGCAATGGCATTGAGCAAGCCTGTCCCAAGTCATACCTCTCTATGTGCGGTCACCAAGTTCCATTAGAAAATCAGGAAATCTCAGCCTTGCTCATGTTTACTCCACCTAAGGGTATCTGGTCGGATATGAAATGACACATTCTGAGATTCAAGCCCGAGGAAGGGCTGGAAAAAAAAGAGCAAAAATTAAAAGGCAATTCAGTGTTACAAGTGAAATGTGTATTACATAATCTAAACACAAAACACTAAGTCAGTCGTCACTGTTGCCAGAGCCAAACAGCATGCCCTCTCATTTTGGTTCTTGGAAAAGTCTAGATAATTCCCCTTTCCTGTCTTTCCACGTTTCTACTCCAGAGCTCTCCAGTTTTAGAGCACCTTATTTAAGATTAATAAGTCACACAATAAAGTCAACCATCAAGAAATACAAACCTGTCCCTGTTGTTACTGGGTCTTCACTGTAGTCAGGAGGTGTGGCCTATTTCCCGTCCACTGCCCACGTGACTGTCCAGTTCATGGCTGTCCAAAGACATCACAACGAAGCAGAGGGTGCTCACTAAAGAACACTGAGCCCAAGACAGGGGCTGGCAGTCCCCCACTCACAGCCCTCTGAGGTTGAAGTGTATCCCTCCCACCTGGGCTAGGGGTGGCAGACTGCAGGTAAGGGATGCAGCCCTGGAGATCTGAAACAGGATTCCAAAGCATCTCGCGGTGCAGAATGGATGCTGTGTGGGACTGTGAAGGTTTGCTCTCCTGTGATAGAGAGAAAACGGCGCTGAGTTCTCCTAACTGTGGAGCTCGGCCTTGCACCACAGTGTTGGACGGCATGCTGTCCCTTGATCAAAGAGGGGTCACTGTCCAAATCAGTGACTCTGCCTCCAGCAGGCAAAGAACCTCCTTTCGTGATGTGGGGATAGCACCATGACCAGAGGGTCCAGCTGGACGCGTTCTCATGTGTGTAGGGCAGGCTTTTGCAAAAAGTTGGATGGGAAATGTCACTGGAACTCAGAGTCATGGGGATGTGTGGGCAGCACCAGGGATCCTCGCAGACACCTCATCTGCTCTTCATCTTCCTTCAGCTTTTCCTTGTCTTGGGAACAGCAATGTCTGAAGGCGAAAACAGACTGGGACAGACTATATTTACCAATTAATCATTCCCAGGCTAGGACACGTTCTGCTCATAGAGACCATAGATTCCTCAATCCTGGATGTGATGCACCAGTTTGGCAGGAGCTGCCTGCTCGCAAATCTGGCAACCTAAGCCTAATCTTCAGGTGCCATATGGCAGAAGGAGAGAATCAATTTCCCACAAGGTTGATTTCTAATCTCCATCTTGTACTATGGTCTCTCTCTCTCTCTCTCTCTCTGTCTGTCTCTCTTAAATGAGTAAACCTTTAACCCTCTCAGCATAGATGCACCACTCAAAAGAAAGTCAACTGGGCCAGACATGGTGGTTCACACTTGTAATCCAAGAACTCTGGAGGCTGAGACAGTACTGCTGTAGATTTAGGTTAGCCAGGATCACAGTGAGTTCCCGGCCAGCCTGGGCTGTAGAGGGAGACCTTGATTCAAGATAAATCCAAACCAGAAATTGGACATTATTATTATACCAGTTAGGTTTTCAGAAGAAGGGGGCATTTGCTCATAGCAACTTGCACACAGTGGTCTGTCTGGCATAGCAAGACATCTTTGTATGACCAGTACACTCAGGAAAAACACATCTTATGCCACCCATGGGCCACTGAAGCTTTTCTGTGGCCAGTGACCCTGTCATTTTTCAATGGAGTGACTCTCCTATTTTCCGTGGATCTGTTTTGATTTAATTTTCAGGGAAGAGCAAGGCAATGCTAACCGAAACTTCTTGCTGGAGAAAATGACCTACCAGGGAGAACTTTGACATTTGACTAATATTCTGTAGAAAACACACTATAATAAATCCTATACTCTCTTAGCAAAGAAAGAAGAACCTAGCTCAGCTGGAGTCTGTCACCAGATGGGACGATCACTGTAACAAATGAAACAACATTAGTCATCACAAGCACTCGGATGGGCCACTGCGTACATCCAGGAGAAGATGTCTTTGAAGTAAACCATGGGTAGCCACATATTTGTGAGACATGCTTAGGATTCTTCTTTGCTAAATATTCGAGTGAGTATTGGCTGTTCTCACTCTTTCCAACAGTTTCTAAAATATACAACTCGCAGTGATGCTAGGCCCTTAGGAGAGTTTCAAGTTGTTGGAGCCTCTGTGTGTGTGTGTGTGTGTGTGTGTGTGTGTGTGTGTGTTTAACCATAGCATATGACTCTCATTGCTCATTTTTCCGGAAGTTCATTGTACATTTACTTCACTTTGTTGAGGTGACAGTCTGCAGCCTATGAAAACACCTGCTTTCTGTGGGAGGCAGGTAAGGTTGGTGTGCTCGCTCTTGAAAGCATCCAACTCCTCCAGGTGCTGCAGGACATGCAGCATCACACCACACAGCCTGGGACAGCCAGAACTCCATCAGGACAAACGACAAAGACGACACTTGGTTCTCATGATGTCCTCCTGTAAGGTACTGCTTGGCTTAAAAAAAGCAAAACCCTCCTCTCAGCTCATATTTCCTAAGAAATTGTAAACTCTGGTAAATATCTTTGGCTGTCTCCTCACACAAGATCTGCGTGTTTTAAGTAGAACTAAAGGCAAATTAAAAGTGAAAGAAGTTCAGGCATAAACCAGTAATCTGAGAAGAACTGGATGAAGACTTCCTCTGCTGAGGTTTCTGAAGTAGGCTGCTACAAGAACACTTAAGCTGACCCTGTACCCAGATACTCAAGTTTCAGGCACAATTTACTTTCCTCCCACAACTACATAAACAGTGGTAATAAAATTGTCAGCTGCAGCCTGGGAGATGGCTCAGGGGTTAAAACCTTTGCCTCACAAGCAAAAGGACCTGAGTTCAAATCCCCAGATCCCACACAAAAATGCCAGGTGGGAATAGCAGCAGCCTGCAATTCCAGCCATAGCAAAGCAATGAGGAGGTAGAGCAATCCAGGATGATTCCCAAAATCACCCTTGGGCCTCCACAGGCACACACACTTATGTGCCCTCTTGTACACACACATATACATGCATGTGCACACACGCACACATACCTCCCTGCTTGCTGCACCCCTGCCCAGCTGAGGACATAGCCTCCTAGGAGCTTCTCTGACACAGAACTTGGAATGCCTGAACTCACGCGTCCTTCTGGTCAAAGCAGCCTGAGCAGAAGTCTGCTAGAAACTGGGAGATATCCATATATCTCCATGAGTGTGGGGAACATCATCTATATTGCAGTTTGTGACATGGGACACTCCAGTATGAAAATAAAGATAGGCCCAAAGGGACTGCAGAGCTATAAAATCTCACATCCGCAAGCTGCTGGCCAAGGCCACCTGCACTTCCTCCTCTGGGAGAAAATTAACAAACAGATAAAAGAATCAGTTGGGAATTGTGGTTTAAATACTTAGGTGTGGGAGTCGAGAGACAGGGCACTTGGGTTACGGGAAGCTGCGCCCAGGCAATCAGATGGCCATGGCTCCTGCTGCAGCCTCTTACTTCCTCTGGGATAATGGAGGCTGCTGCAAAGACAGCAAGAGGAGACAGGTTTAAAGGCAGACGCAGCGACCAACAGACTACACTTAGTCCTGAAAATAGCCCACACAGGATGGCCAGCTGCCTGCCTCAGGCACCTGTTTATCTCCTTGTCTGAGGGGAACCCCTTACTAAAGTCTGCCGCTCAGCTATTATTCTCTGGTGCTACGATTTGTTTGTGGTAGGTTAAATTTTTTTCTTCTTTGTCCCTTCAGTACTTGTGGGCTGGTGTCCTGGTCTTGGTGTGAATCTTCATATTATTTTGAGCTCTGTGTTGGAAAACTCTCCCGTTCTCACTAGTGTCCTGCTTCTTTCCTTTCCTTGACTGACTGCTGCCTCTTCAGTCCTGCTAAACTGGCCTCGTGGAGGATTCGCCAAATCAGCAGGACCAGAAATGTGAAAGGTGTCTCTCGATTGTTTCTCTAGGCGGTCACCTGCTTTCAGGGACTCCAGAGGCCGGGATGGACACATGCTGTCGAGATGACAATGTAGGAAAGGAAGATGCCACATCTCTAGACTTGATGGCTGAAACCGAGGTATTATCCTTGTGTCTCGACAGCTGAGGGCGGAGGCTTGGGTCGCGCAGCTCAGGCCCCCAAAGTGGACCACCTGGCTCTGGCTGTGGATCAGACAGTGCAAGAGTGAGCATTAAAGGGCAACCAGGGAAAGTGGGCTGGCCTGCCGGCCGCTTCTCTCCAGTGCCCCCTAGAGTCTAGCCCTAGGAAGCGCTGGTGAAGGGCTGTGAAGCCACCTCTTGGCACTGGCTCTGGGGAGACTTCACTCCCAGAACCAGGAGCTGGAGGGTCCAGGCCCCACACCGCCATCACTGTGGAATCTGAAGGACTCGGTACATGAGCACTCCTGTCAACAAAGAGCTGTGGGTGGGTGAGTGGCACAAGGCCCCAGAAGGGCTCACACCCAGCTGGGGAGGGAAGAGCCTGGAGTCCTTGGCTGAGTGAGTGTCCTGATGAAGGCTGGACAGAAGCTCAGTTCTCAACAACTGGGTGACAGGTGAAACCCTCCTGAGATAAAACGGGAAGTTGCTTGAGCGGACCTGAAACCCCAGGGGGCAACAGTCCTAAATACTCTTTCCCCAGAAAACCACTTGCATGCGGTGCAATCTAAACCTTTCAGAGAGAGAAGAGGACGCTGGGCAATTTCATTCTTCTCCCTTCAGGACTTCCTGTGTCCCCCCTAGAGACAGCAAGATTCGGGGGACTTGCTATGCACAACACAGCAATCACCTCCATAAGCAGAGGTTTGCCATCCCCTGGAATACGGCACAACGTCTCTGGTGGGACATCATCTCCAGGACCATGCTGAGGCCCAGGACCATCCTTCTGACTCACTGCTGGACTCCAGCTGAAGGCAGAATCATCTGGAAAGCAGATGTGCAATGAGCCCTGTTTTTCCAAGAATTACGGCAAGGTGGAACTCGGAGCAGAGCAGGGGACGTGATTCCTAAAGTCCAGACCACTGGAGACTATAGGCATGTTGATTTCAGTTTCAGGAGAAGTTGGCCATCGCTGACCTTTCAGGAAAACAACCACAGTTTCTGATGATGAAGAGCAGATGTTGAAGCCTCCGTTAGACACTGTAAGCAGGCTTAATGGTCAAGGTAGCTATGGCCAACATGGCCCACCACAGATGGACAGAAGAATGACAAGCATTTCATGTTGTGAGGATGAGCTGAGCTACTTCTCAGCCAATCTGAAAGGTTTGGAGGAAGCAACCCTGCCAGCACTACCGCACACCAGAAGACCTTAAATTTGAGCAATTTCACATTAGAACTAGATTTGAAAACCAAATATATATATATATATATTTTTTAAATATTTTCTTAGAAGAGTCCCTTCTAAGGGACTGTGTGGAGCTACTTCCTGGAATTGAAATGTTCAGTCTTGCAGGCTCTAGGCTGGAGGAAGCTAAGGAAACTTATAAGACAAGGAAGCTTGAAAAGTTACAAGACCCAGGGCTGAAGAGATAGCTCAGGGATTAAGCCTCGACCTTACAAGCAGAAGGTCCTGAGTTTGGATCACAGACCCCACATAAAAATCACCAGGAGGAAATGGCAGCAGGCTGCACTTCTGGCCCTGGAAGGTAGAACCTGGGAAATCCCAGAGCAAAGCAAAGAGCATTCAGCGCAATCCAGGGTGTAATCCCAGGACTGGGGAGGTGGATCCACAGGCCCCACAGCCTGCCTGGTGAGCTCCAAGCCACCCAGAGACTTTGTGTCAAGGGACAGTGCTGTGGTCTCCACATGCATGTGCACATGTGATGCTCATACATGCACACACACACAAATAAGTGACTTTGGCGGGAGCACTCAGAAAAGCCCCCTCTTTGAATTGTGACTTAATGCATGGATCAGGAACCACTTTTACCATTCTGCCCTTTCTGGGGACTGAGTGACATCCACTGCAGTCACTGAAATATTACAAAGTGTTCAAAAACAGGTACCAATATGAGATCAATATCAGGTAAGTGTCAGAGTGCACTGATGACCCACACACGGCCCAGAGCAAATTCAGATCCATAAAGAAAAGACATGAAACAGGTGCATCTGTGTGTTGAGAGCATGTATGGCTAGAGACGCATGTGCATGGCTCAGGGACCGAGAGGTCAGAGGCCACCAGTGCGGGTAGCACCACAGGGTTCCTCCTCTTATTAAAGAGACACCTCTGTCTGTGTGCAGACTTGTTACATAAAGACTACAGTGCAGATTAGAGGGGTCGTGACATGCAGTAAGAAGTAAAGGACTGCAAAGCATAGATGTTCTATCCACATATTAAAAAGTAAGGCTACAGGCTAGGGCAATGGCTCAGGAGTGAAGCCTTTGCCTTGCAAGCAAAAGAACCTGAGTTTGGATCCTCAGATCTCACATAAAAAATATCAAGCAGAAATGGCTGTGACCTGCACTTCTGGCCCTGGTGGGCAGAGCCTGGGAAACCCCAGAGCAGAGCAAGAAGGAGGTAGAGCAATCCAGGGTGACTCCTGATGTTACCCTTGGGCCCCCACAGGTACACACATTCAAGTGCCTTCTTATACATGCATCCACTCACACATGTGCACACACACGTGTGCATGCAAAAATTAAAAAATTTTAAATGATACAAACAAAAGGACCTAAGTTTGGATTCCCAGGTCTCACATAAAAATGCTAGACAGGGGTGGCAGTCCACCTGTAATCACAGTCCCAGAAGGCAGAGCCTAGGAACCCCCAGAGCAAGGGGCTGCTAGCCCTCATAGTGTCCTCTGATTTAGAGGTTGAGCCAGGCTCACAATGACAAGGAGGAGAGTGATGAAGGATAATTCCCAGTATCACGCTTGGCCTTCCACAGGTGCACACACTCAAGTGCACTCATGTACATACACCTGTGTGCACACACACACATGCATGCACATACACTTTACAGGTGTTTTCACTGCACTCAAATGCACACACATGTACACACATGAAGCACACATGCATGTGCACACACACACATCCTGTTGGCTCTGTTCTCTAGAAAATCCTAACAGAGAGATGCCCATGCACTTAGTTTTCCTTTCTCCTTCCTTTCTTCAAACAGAATGCAGGATATTTTCAGTTGTCTCAAAGGCATCAAAGCATTGATTGTGTTTCTGGGAGCTACTTGATTATTTATTAAATTCCCATATACAGTAAGGTATATCTGGGGGCTTACATTGTATGTCATTTACCTATCTCTTTCCACAGCCATGCAAATCATTCCAAACCATTATTCCCCAAATCACTACACTGCTCTCTTTGAAGTGCTGAGATTTTATGAATTTTAGTATATTCATTGTTCTTCTTTTCTGGGTTTATATTAGGTTATTTTGGTCATGTTTCTCAGTGGAGGCTTAGTCTTATTTAGTGAACTGCGTAAATCGCTGAATATCAGCAGCTTTGAATGTGTATTAAGTGGTTTCAATGCACGCCAAAGGTTTTCTGCCGCCGACTCCCGGCTCTCACTTCAGCATGCTGCTGCATGCAGCACACTTGCAGGCTTTTGTGGAGGAAATAGCATCTTCTTTGTGCTCTCTCTTGCTACTGGGGCTTAAGGGATTTTCCTTCCTGGTCAGGTCTCCCTGTGTGGGGGTATCAAGCTGGAGCCGTGGCACTATTCCCAGCGTACTATGCAATCTTATATGCACTCCAAAGTCTGGTGGGAGCTTGGGGCTCCACAGCAGCTTCTACTTTTCCACTCAGCAGGCCAGTGTTATGTCTGGTCCCAGCCTGGGTTGATGCGTGCACTAAGCACTCAGGTGTGGGACTTCCCGCTGAATTTCCAGTGAGCGCCACTAGGTGTCCCTAAGTGCCCTCTCGCAGTGAGGCTGAGGCTCAGAGGAAATTTGATTTTTCCTGTGGTCCATCACGTCCCTGAGCAGTCAGAACCGGTCAGAGCTGGTAGAGGTGCCCTTCCCACCCTCCCCCCATCCCCCCACCCCCCTACCCTCCCACCCCCACTCTCACTGCTAAAACACCGGCACATTTGTCAGGGAAAGGGAAGCGTCTGATCCTCACTCTGGATGCATGGCTGAGCGGGATGGAGCTGCATTCTTCACCACACACTGGCCCTGCTTGATTAGCAAGCCCAGCACAGCCTTGGCCCTGGACTTCCAGCCTCGCCTCAGCTCTGGGACCCCACAGGACAGGTGCCAAGCAGTGGGCTGGTCACTTCACAGACCAGGAGGTGGACACTGAAAGCAGGTCAGCTTGAGTGTTTTCCAAGCTGGGGCAGCCATGAAAAGAAGACAAAGACAGCTCAACCCCCTGTGTCTACACACAGCCTAGCCAGCAGTGTCTACACAGCCGTCAGTGCTTCTGTAGGCTGCATACTGAAAGCGGGAAGGTTGTGACAGGGATGCAGGCTGCACTTCTTGCCATTAGTTTGGCTGCCTGGGGAGGTCTCAGTACAGAGATCATGTGCTGGCGAACACTCTGATTTATAGAGAACTTTCTTTTCTCCCAGTCTCCACGTAAACCTCACCAGAAGCAAACCACAGAGACCTAGAGGGAAACGACCTGTCTCCAATCACACATGGAAAGACACAAGCCCAGGCCACCAGCAACAAGGCCAGCCATAGGTAATTGTGAAGTCCACAAATCACCAACAAGGAGGCCACGGAACTCTACGAGGGCCACTGGACACTTGTGAGGTGGCTAGCTGTGGAATCCATGGAGCTCAGAGGAGGTGAGAGCAGTCAGCTGTCTGGGCTTGGCCAGGGTGCCAGAACCCCAAAAGTATATACATGCGTGTATGGGTGCATATGTGTGTATTTTCAGATGTACATACATCATATCCTCTTTAAATATGAATGATAGTTATAAAGAAGATAGCGATAAAGATTGTGCCCAAAAGATGGGAAAGAAAAAAATAAGCAAAGGGCTGATAAAAAGGCATATTTTACTCAAAGGAAAGAGAGGAATTACCCATGACCGTTGATGAAGACAGTTCTCCACATGACACAGAAAGTTCAGAAAGATCTCTGCTTAGAAGAGATCGCACAGATAAGATGTATCATGCAAGTTGTTGCTCATGGCTGCTAGAACCCGCTTCCTGTCTCATAAGCACAGGGCATATGCTGCAGTTGTGTAATCAGAACGTTCAGCATCTACCACCGTCTCTAGGGAGAGTGGAAGCCTCCTCAGGACTGCTCATGTGGCCAGAAGTGGCTAAGTCACGATGATGTTGCTTTTTCCTTTCTTCTCGTGTGTCTGTGTGCACAGGGTGCATGCACGTGTGTATGCATGTTTGCATGTGGGTGGGTACACATGAGTGTGCAGAGGCACCCTGAGCGCACATGTGGGTGGAGGCCCGAGGCCGAAGCTGGGAATCAACTTCTATTGCTTTCCCACCTTGTGATATGTTTGCCTGTTGTGACTCTGGGTCTCAAATGAAACCCACCTCCACCTAGTCTTCCCCAGCTTTCCTTCCTTTACAGTCCCCAACAAAGGCTTCCTCTGCTGGATAAGCTCTGTGTGTTTATAATGATGAATTCACAGGTGCCATTATTTGTGGGCACAGGGGATGCTCAGCTGGGGCTTCCTGTGTGCTGGCAGACGGCGGTTGTTCTTATGGGAAGAAGATGCCAAGTCATCCTTTCCTGTCACACACTTAAAATGCCACTCAGGCCAAAGCAGTAATTCAAAGCTAGGCCCAGCCTGAAGGCTGCCACGCACTGAGGAGCCATCCTTCCCCGCCCCCCAAGCAGGCCCATCTCACTCTGTGAGTCTCTCCTCCTCTCCCGGCTTGTCCCTGTGGTCCACCTGCTCCTGGCTAGAGCAGTGAGCCACAAACCTCAAGAGCAGGTATGCATACCCCTCGGGAAGAAAGTCACTCTGCACCAGACCACAAGTCTACCAAGAGGCTGGCTCTGTGGACACACCAGACACATGCTATCAGGACACAGACTCGAAGCAACAGACAGTTGTGTGTTCTTTGGAAACTGGTTCATTCTCACACACCTCTGCCCCAGGACACATAGATGAAGGTCAAGTAGCCCCGTAACCTCTGACCCCAGCTGGAGCTATAGACTAAAACAACCACTTCCATCGGGCCCTGCGACTCTTTGTCGTTCCTGGAACTGGTGAGTTTTCCCCCAACATCTCTGATCTCATTTCACGCCAGACAAGCAAATGCTGCCTTCGTTCTCGGGTCTGCCTCCGGCAGCAGTCCATTCTTAACCATGAATGTCCTCTACCTGTAGGCTCATAGCAAATTGAACAGAAGGGAGGGACACCCGCGACTTTGTGCAGCCCACAGTTCCCCATGGTCAACACCAAGCAGAACTGGACTGTTCCTACCACACCAGACCTGCTCTGACCGCGGCCAACATTCACACCCATGACTTACATCAGCTTGCCAGAAACTGCAGACTGTCTTGCAGAAAGGCTAAATGTCCTTCTGACCCAGTACACTACACTTGCCCACACACTAGGTGATCTTTGGGCTTCGGGTGCTAGGCTGTGGCCATTCTCACAGGTGTGCAGTGGCATTTTGTTGTTATAATTTGCGGTTCCATAGGGCTGATGATGAACAATGTTACTATGCGATTACTCAACACCCACACACTTCATTTAGTGCTGTCTGCAGATATTTGTAGCTACATTGCTCCTTTTCTTGTAGTAGAGCTTTCAGAATTCTTTGCGAATTTTGAATAACGGTCAAACTATCAGATGTGCTTTTTATAAGTATTTTCTCCATGTGGGGATTTGTGTTTCATAGAGCAAAAGATCTTAATTTTCTTTTTTAGTGCCGGGGACCAAACCCCCAGGGCCTTGTGTTTTCTACACAAGTGCTCTGCCACTGAGCCAAATACCCAACCCCAATATTTCCATTTTAATAAAGCTCAAATTTTCAATTTCTTCTTCATTGTAGAAAAGGCATGTTGCATATTTGTGAGCGTGCGCGCGCGCGCGTGTGTGTGTGTGTGTGTGTGTGTGTGTGTGTGTGTGGGCGCGCACACGTGCATGCAGGTGTATGTGTATATAAGGCTCAATAGTGATACCAGAAATCATCTGTGACTGCTCTCCCACCTTAAGCTTTTGAGCTTGTGTCTCTAATTTCCCAGAGCTCACTGATATGGCTAGTCTGGCTAGCCAGCCTACAGTGAGCATTCCCATGCTCTGTGCACAAGGCTGGAATTGCAAGCAGGCCATTCCCACTCAGCATTTCATGTAGCATCTGGGAATCTGAACTCTGGACCTTTTGCCTGCATGCAGGTGCTTTAACTACTGAGCCATCACCACAGCCCTGAATATGTTTTTTTTCAGAGATCATGTCATTGATGTTGCTTCTAAACAGATATCACCAAACTCATGATCTAGAGCAGATGTATCCAACCCACAGCCCCAGCCACGTGAGGACAGTAAAGAATGCAGCTGAATGCTGAATCATGAACTTCTCAAACATTGACATTTTTTGCAATTCTTTTTGTAACTTGATTATGTGATTTTTTGAAATTTGCAATGTCACACAATAAATGCACTTCTGTTCTTGTGGCCATAGAACATGGTCTGGATACCCTTGAGTTTAATGTGAGGCCCAAGATAATTCTTCTCATCCAATATGGCCAAGGGAGAGACCAACAGGTAGGACTCCACTGTAGATTTTCTCTGATATTTTCAGGGGTTCCAGAGTTTTGTGCTTTACACTTTAGGACTGTGGGGTCTTCTGAATGTGTTAAGATTCCTGTCTCCTCACCTGGCTCTTACCTAAATACTGGCTGAAACAACCACTTCCCTCGAGGTTCCCTTTTGCTTTTTGTCAAAGAGTTGTTGACTGTGCTCGCTGGGGCCTGTGTGAGAATGCTCCACCTGTGTCTGAGTTTCTGCCTGTGTGTGAGTGCTCTGCCTACGTCTGAGTGCTCCAGTAATATGTGAGTGTTCCACCTCTGTGTGAGTGCTCTGCTGCCGTGAGTGCTCCGTCTATGTCTGAGCACCCTGCTTGTGTGTGAGGGTTCCACCTGTGTGAGTGCTCCATCCTGTGGGATCATTTGCTGGATTTTGTGTTGTTAGCTTTCTGCATTATACATGGACTTGGGAAGAGTGAATGTTTTGCCACACTGTGTCCCTGGCGTGGACTGGCCTCATGTTCCATTCCTCCTGTATCGTGTTTTTACAGCTATGTGGCACTCTCGATTCAGGGAAGCCCTAGTCTGGCCTACCAAATCCAGGAGGTCTGGCTACAGACAGGCTTGAACAAGTTCGGACATGCCCCGGACATGTCCCAATAGAGGAACCATATAGGTGGAGGGATGAACAACTACTGGAAGGAGGGATGAACAACCAATGAGAAGCAGCCATCTAACCTGGACACCTAGTAAACAGCTAAATGATTGGTGGTTGCCCCACCCCACCCCCCCAGCGGAGAGGTGGCCATACCTGATTGGATCCCTGACCCTATATAAGTCCAAGCACTTCCTGAATAAAGCTGAATCTGTGACAGCTCATCTCTGCTTGTTCCTCATGTGATACCTGGGGTCTGGTTGGTGACCCCGCTCATTCACCTCCAGCCCCGAGGCCCCGCTGCCACCCCCCACTAGCCCGGTGAGGGATATGGCAACACAGCTATTCCTCTCACCCGGTAGGAAACGTATGTGTTGTAAATGTTATTCATTTGACAATTCCATTAGATAGGCCCAAGCTGGGAGCCAGCAAAGAGAGGACCTGGGTCCCAGGGACAGCCGAGGTAAGGGTGAGTCCTAGGGGAACTCACAGCTCAACCTGATACTGAGATTTCCCCTTTTGGAATGGAAACCAGTTGTAGTGACTTCCAGTTCTTTGAGACAATAAATGTGTATTCTTTTTTAAAAATTTGTTTATTTTATTTATTTATTGCATGCATGTCTATTTATATCAGAGGTCACTATGTGTGCCTGTGGAGGCCCAGGGGTGAGTTTGGGAATCACCATGGGTTGTTCTACCTCTGCTTTTCTCTGCTCGGCCTTCCAGGATCAGAAGTACAGGCTGCCACCATTTCTTCCTGGCATTTTACATGGGATCCAAGATCTAAGCTCAGGACCTTCCACTTGTGAAACAGAGGCTTAACCCCTGAGCCATGTGTCTGGTCCAAATGTGTATTCTTTTAAACACCAGTGTTGTGGCAACTGATAAGGAGAAAACTGGCACAGACTTGGAGAAGAACCAAGCCCAGTCCTGCCACCATCCAGCGAGTCTGCAGCATCGACTTGCCACTGTGAGACACCATGCTTTATAGCTCTGCAGAGATAGTAATCAAGGCATGTTCTGTGACAGAAGCATGTAGTGGAAATGCTACTTAGCCACGTATTGCTGAGGAGGGCAGGTTCCTCAGTTCACTGGTTTTATTCACAGCTTCCAGTTCCAGAGTGTCAGGAGAATGGTCTGCCTCCCATTTTAGGTACAGAATGTCTTGTGGGTGTCCTGCACTGTAAACGAGGAGCCCAGGCAGACATACACAGAAGCACGTACCTTGTGTGTTGAGTATTGGGGGGGATCTACAAGCACAGTGCAGTCAGGATCAGCCAGCAACCTAAGCCACTTCTCACACTGGCCAGGAGCAACATTTGGCGTGAGATCAGGTTTGGAGATTTCTCCTCCCGTAAAGCTGGACTTGTATTGGGGGGTTTCTCATATGTCTCTACAGAGCAGTGAAGCTCACCTCCCAGGTCAGCACCTGCTGCAGCTTGGCTATTGGAGACCGTGATTTGCAAGAGGGCAGCATTTCCAGGAAGTCCTCTGTTCAGCCTTTCTCCAGCGGTTGTGTCTCGCCTCACTTAAAGTCCCTCTTACAAGCATACAGTAAGGGGTATCTCATTCTAAGATCTTTCACCACACTTTTCTGTTCTGTTTTACTTTTAATTGATTTTTGAGGCAGGATGTCATGTAACCCAGGCTGGCTTCTCACAGGCTATGGAGCTGAGGATGACCATGAACTTCTGATTTGCGCAGCCTTCCAGAGTGCAGAGTGACAGGTCTGTGACAGTGCTCCTGGTGCATACTGTACTCCGGGTCAAGCCCAGAGCTCTGTGCACTTGAGGTGCAGTGCACACACATTAGACACCATGCATATACACTAGACACCATGCACACACACTAGGCACAATGCATACATACTAGACACAGAACATGCACACTAGGCACCATGCACACACACTGGACACCATGCACACACATTAGGCACTATGCACACATTAGACACCATGCACATTCACTAGGCATGATGTACATACACAAGCCATAGCATATGCCACTAGGCGCAATGCACATATACAAGGTGTAGTGCACACAGATTAGGTGCAACAGATTCACACTAGATGCAGTATACACACACTAGGCATATACACACATACTAGGTGTAGCGCCCCCACACTTGGCACAACATATGTATGCTAATCACAATGCCTAACACTAGGTACACACATTAGGTGCACACACACTAAGTTCAGTGCACATACAGTAGGTGCAGCACACAATAGGTGTAGTGCATACACACGAGACACAAAGCATGCACACGAGGCACGGTTCATGTTACACTGGTAAATTATCATGTGCTGTTGGAGTTCACTGAGAACCTGGCTCTGGAAGTGGTGTTACACACACGCCCATTTCAGGCCCAATTTTGCTTATGCCAAATGTTCTCCCAAACTTAGATCAGACTGGACCCTGACCCTACAAAAGAAAGAGGGGAAAACATGTAGCAGCTAAGGTGCTGATTCCTTGTTTCCTGGAGAGCAGGTGGAAGGTGAAGCATTCCCAGCAGGTGTTTCTGCCATTTATCTCTAGGGGGGCTGGAGAGATGACTCAAGAGCTAAGCCTCTGTCTCATAAAGGTCCTGTGTTAGGCAAAGGATTGGCAGCCACAGCAGTGTTCCTATACCTAAGGGGAACACGGGAAAGGGTTCAGGGAAAGGCCACTGGGTCCTTGTACGTCATCGGAGAGGAGGGCCCAGAGGAAAATCAGGACATGCACAAGAAAGGACTCTCTGGGAATTGGGGCGGGAGGCACTGGGGGATGGGGAGGGAGAGGGGTGGGGAGGGGGAGCAGGGGGTACGGGGGGAGGAGGAGGGAGGGAGGGAATTGGTGTACCTAATAAGTTTGTATGAGCTGAAATAAAAAATAAATAAATAAATAAAGGTCCTGTGTTTAGATCCTGCGTTCCCGTAAAAATACGAAGTGGAAATGGCAGTGGCTTAAACTTCCGGTTCTGAAAGGCAGAGCCTGGGAAATCCCAGAACAAAGCAAAAAGAAGGTAAAGTAATCTAGACTGACCCCTAAAATCACCCTTGGACCTCCACAGGCACACATGGTGCCATCTCACACACACACACACACACACACACACACACACACACACACACACACGGTGGGAATGGAGAGAAAGAAGCTCATCGGTGGGGAGAATGCTTTGCTCTGCTTGCACTTGCCAATCAGAAACTCTAATGCCAGCATTCCAGTGGGGTCCTTTTGTGGACTGACTAAAAGTTCCCAACTGGATGATGAGCTTACCCGTGAGCTGCATGCTTTACTTGGAAGCTGTGCCCAAAGGGACCTCTCGGGAGGATCTCGTGCTGACTTTCTCCTGGGGCATCCCCAGTTATTTCTGCTGGGTGTTTGCAAGCCTCCATTAAGGGTCTTTCCTTATTCCTCTCTCTCAACACAGTTATACCAGGCATCTCTGCTAGACTCTGTGACCACCCGAGCTGGTGCTGTAATAATGTCTGCCTTGTACCTTTATCCCTGTACCTTTGCTTGTCCATCCTGAATAAGCTCCCCTATATTTCCCACACCTTAGGGAACAGTAGGCAAGCTGGATACAAGTGAACCACATCCCAGCCTTAAATTTAGTCACATTCATAGATAATAGGCATTTGTGCGTCAACACATCTTGTAGGTCCCACATGACCCTTTCTGTTACTGCCATGAGTTACTTTGTGCCCCCTTCCCCATGTGGAATGAGGAACCCCAAATGTGACCTTATTTGGAAATAAGGCTGTTGCAAATGTCACTATTTAAATTAAATCAGCAAAGGGGACAGAGCTGGGCACACAAAGAGCATTAGGGTGACATTAAGACAGGTCTGTGCTGTGCAATCCCAGGACCTCCAGAGGCCTGCGAAGGTCCTGAGCACACCCCCACACCTTCCCTGAACACCCTATTCCTTCAGCATCCTCCTCCCAACTGAGAGGACATCACTCTCTTGTGTAAACCCCACAGCACTTTGATACTGCAGCTCTAACAGACCAGCCTTACACCACTATGACTATTACGTAAGTGATGGCAATAAGATTGTTATTTCAATAACTGACTATAGCATTGCATTTTATCAATGAACATTCACTGAAAGCTTGCTTTTGTACTTTCTGCTTTGCAGGTAACTGTAATGACTATGTAACTATACATTAGACATCATCTCCTTTCATGTGTACCTTTTCCATGCATTCTAAGAGATAGGAATCCTTCCTCAAAAGATCCAGGAAAAGAAAAGGGAACTCAGCTGCCCTGTTACTTTCCAAAGAGTTGTTACAATTTACTTTCCACCATCTCTGTGAGGAAAGACCTTTCTCTTGACATCAGACCTGGGGTCTCACAGATGCTGAGTAAGTTCTCCAACCCGCAACTCCACCCACTTTTTACTTTCTCCTGAGGCCGCACTGAGCTGCCCAGAGCAGCTGGAGATCCAAGAGGATGAGGGCTTCTCTTCAGCATGTGGCAGCATCCTCTCAAGTCCCTCCCATGTTGTGAAGTCCTGTTTCCTGTTGAGGAGCAGGGGGTGACTGACTGTTTTGTGTTCTCTCCTCCCACTCTGTCATGGAATGAGCCTCTGTTTCTAGGCCACACCTTACTTAGCATTACGTAAAGAGAATCCAGCAGCAAAGAATTTAAGCAGATTGTGACTTTTTAAAGGCATGAATTTGCTCTTTTCATCAATTCCAACAGAGAATCAAATGATTTGCTCTAGTTGACTACCACCTAACACACACCCTGTATTTGGAGGGTATTTGCCTAGGAGGTCAATGGGTGTTGGCCTTTCTCAGTACTTGCTGGTGGGGGCCAGGACTCTGTCTCTGGCCTGTTCACTACTCTCCTCTGTCTGATCCTACACAGTTCAAGTATTTACTCTGCTTCAAATTCAACAATAACCAAATAAAAGAACCACGGAGCTAAGAAAGGACAAGCTCCCGAACACATCTGTCCTCTGCCTTCACAGCCCACATTTACTATGTGATCTTCTGATCTATGTTCTCCCACCGCACCAGGCACAGAGAACCCCAACCCCAGGGATTAGGAAGACAGTCCTTCCTTTCACCCTCCACCTTCAGCCCCTGGGTTGTTGAAAAGTCCCGGTGCTCTCAGCACCGAGCCTGGAGTGGTGCTGGGCAGCTTCCTTACACTGGGTTCTGTCACTGTAAATGGAATCTGGCTGCACTGTCCCAGCGCCATGGGGAGTGGTCTCTCTGGCAAGGGATGGACACAGTACGAATCAATCCTCTCTCTCTCTCTCTCTCTCTCTCCTCCCTCCTTCCCTCCCTTCCTCTCTCCCTTCCTTCTTCTTTCCTCTCTTTTTCCAGGCAGGGGCGCCCTTCCCACTGAGTCTCCCCTCACCCACTCCCCAATACCCTGGCAGGCTCAGCGCACGCCCCACGATGCCTGTAGGAGCCTGCGCGCCCGGCGGCCCCAGCGCTCTTGGTCTTCCGGCAGAGGCCAGGGCTGGGCGCCCGAAGGTCGGAGGGAGGGTGCTGTCCTCCGCTCCACACCCAGCTCCCAGCCGGATATATAGTGTTGCTTTCGGGCGGTTTGCGGCTGGAGAGCTGGGGGCCTCCGGAGAGAGCAGGGCGGCGAGCGCAGCGCTGGAGCAGCAGGTACGCGGTACGCGGCGCCTTCCGACCCCCGGGCGATGCCGGCTGGTGGCATTCCTGGGACATGCAGGAGTGAGGGGGAGCAGGCGGGTGCGGGCAGAGGACTGGTGGCCTTGCGTTGTTGTCCCGGAGACATCTGACTGGTCCCACCCAGGCCTTCCTGTGCCCTGGGCTATTCTTGGAGAGCTGTAGCATATCTCCAGTCAGTCCTGACCCCACCCCAAGGCTACCTGGCCAGACCCTCCCAACTAAGTCTCCGGAGGGTCTCAAGTGTCCAAGCGTCAGCCTGATTTGAGCAAGGCTCGCCAGGTGTTGTTTTGTTGTTGTTTTTTTTTTTTGGAAGGGGAGGGGGTCCGTCCTCCACTGGAAGTTTCTGACCTGATGAGCCTGGGGCTCCTGGAGAGAACAAGGAGTAGGAGCCAACCCCTCCCACAGCACGCGGCTTGTGGGGCAGCTCCTAACCCTGATGGGTGAGTTCACCCCCAGGACAATTCGTGCACAACCATTTTCTGGAAATGCAGGACCCCGGTCCCAGTGCCAGGCTCCTCACCCCTGGTCTGTCCAGCCTGGGTAGGATTATGAATGATGGCTTTTTCAGATTGATCAACCACATTATGTCTGTATCTGCAAGATTTTGCAGACTGTTTGAATTGAGTAGCGGGCAACATGCAGGAGCAAAGCCCAAAGTGGCCAAGTGGGTCCTGTTTAACTGCCCGTTGAAGGCTGTGTACCGAGTGTGAACTGTACAAATGGACCTGGGAGAATCAGTTGTGGTTTGTTTGGCTCATTGCCACGTCTATGAGTTGGACATGCTGATTTTTAAAATTATGAGCAGGGCACCCACACATTCCAAGAGCAGGTATCTCCTCAAACTCATGGGGGGGGGAGGTCAAGAGATGGCCAACAGGCTTCTACTAGTCAAGATTCAGGCTGTCAGGTTTTTGTTTTTTTAAATTTTTTATTATTATTTATTCAATTGTGCGTGTGTGCATGTGTGTGTATATATGTGTGTATGTATGTGTGTGTAGAACCAAAGGTGAATTCGGGAACCACCATGGACCACCTCCACCTCCTCGTTTACTCTGCCCCGGGATTCACAGGCTCCGTCCTACCAGGACCAGAAACGCAGGCCGCCTGCTTCCACCTGGAGTCTATACGTGGGGTCTAGGATCCGAACTCAGGACCTTTTGCCTGCAAGGCAGAGGCTTAACCCCTGAGCCACCTCTCCAGCCCCCAAGCTGTCAGATTTTATGTATCATTTCTGAGGCTGTGTCTTTTCCTGTTTCTGTGGCATTTGCTATGCCTGTTTTAAGATTAAGATCTCTACCTTACTGTAAATTCCAATGTTGGTTGAAGTCATCTATAAAATAGATATGAATCATCCTGAGTTGGTAAATCTTACCAGCACTGGAGAAAAAGTAGTGATAAGCTTTGCCTAGGAGGCACAAAACAAGATCAGCTACTTCAACCAGGCTGAGATATCAGGTCTCGTCCTTGGGTATCACGCTGAGGTTCACCAACATGGTCGCCTTGACTAGAGCTGTTTGTCTTCTTTTCAAGAAGCATGTATTACATTTTTAAAATCAGGTGTATTTGTGCAGCCCTAAGAATTCCTTGGTATTTTTATTTGTGTATTTACTTATTTGCAGACAGCTGCTGTGTAGTCAGAGAACTTGAACTTCTGGGCTTCCTGCCTCCACTTCTGGAGTACTAGGGATACAGGTGCGCACCCCCATGTCCAGGTTATGCATGCTGGAGAGGGAACCGAGGGCTTTGTGTGTGCTAGGCAAGCCTTCTCTCAAGTCTGCTACATCCCCAGCCCTAAATTCTTGGACAAGTAGCCGCATGGAAAGAGCATGCCAGGGAGCAACAAATCTCTTGTCTTTGCCAGAATAGCCTGTACGTATGGCTCTGTGGGATAGTCACGAAGTGTTCTTGTGATGATGATGATGATGATGGTGATATGGTGATGTGTGATATGCATTCCTGGGAATTGGTTCTCTCCTCTATCTTTATGTGGGTTCCAGGGGCTGAGCTCTCAAGCTTTCACGAGGGCCAGTGTCTATTGAGCCTCCTCTGGGCCCAGTGAAGAAGCATTCCTAATGCTGGTAAAAGCCGTGCAATATGGAAAACAATCATACATATTAGCATGGTTGCTCTGCTTGCATGATCAGAAGTTTGTAGCCTCTGGTATCCACACACCCACATTCTAGATGTCTAGAGGTCCCGGCAGGGCCAGTGCTGTGGAATTCACACCTTGGATGACACTGAGTCCCTTGCTTAGAAGGAGGGACCTTGTACTATCACTGAAATCTTAATGGCTTTCCAGCCAGAGACTTCACGTTGTCACTTGTGGGCTTCTGGGACCCTGACCCTGAGCTGACTAACCCTTTCCTAAACCTGACTGAATGACAGACTATTTCCTCCTAGCAATCCTAATGCAAAGTTCATTCTCCAGCACTAACCTGGAATTTAGCGTTTTACTTGGTGCCTTTGGACACTCCTTTAGCTACTCTTTATCTCTGCTTCCCCATTGACACAAGCAACAGACAGTATATTCAGTGCTGTTTATCTTAAAGGCGGTTATATTATCTTGGAGTAAAGAGAGATAACAAAGCCAATCAGGCAGCACATGCCTGTCACCCAGCACTTGGGAGGTAGAGGAAGCAGGAGAGGGACTTTAAGGTCACTTTCTGCTACATGGTGAGTTCTGTCATTCTGGATCACATGATGCTTGCCTCAAAAAAAAGTGAATAAATTTTAAAAAGAAAAAAGAGACCTAACAGTTGCAGAAAGTTCTGTCCTTGGATAAGTGGATAATTTCACACTAGCAAAGACATACTCAGGCTTAACCAACCCTTTTAGCTTCAGGAATTATTGACCAAGCAACTTAAAAGGAAATAAGCCAAAGCAAAGAAAATAAATAAAAGCAGATAAACAGTAGCATTCAATATTTTTAATATTACTATTTAGACAAGATTAGAATTGCAGATGAAAGTAAAGAATAACATTCCTGGATCCCAGGACACTCCCTAAGGCAGCAACATCTGGGTGTAAGGCACACTGAGTGAGTAGAGACTGGAAAATGAGCCCACAGGCCAAGTTTCCTTAATATTCATCTTTTAGAAGTCCTAATATTTGGGCTGGAGAGACAGTTCAGGGGTTAGATTCTACCTCTCAAGCAGAAGGTCCTGAGTTCAGATCCCAAATCCTACTTAAAAACACCAGACGGAAAAGGTCACGGCCTGAACTTCCCACAGTTATTAGGAGGAGCCTGGGAAATCCCATGAAGCAAAAAGGAAGTAGAAGCAATCCAGGATGATTTCCTAAGTTACCTTTGGTCCTCCACAGGGACACACAGTGCCCAGTGCCGTCTAATACACACACACACTAGATAGATAGACAGATAGATAGATAGATAGATAGATAGATAGATAGATAGATAGATAGATAGATAGATAGATTAGATAGATAGATAGATAGATAGATAGATAGATAGATAGATAGATAGATAGATAGATAGATAGATAGATAGATAAAGTTAAAAGTCCCAATGTTCAATGTTCAAAATCTTGATTAGGGCCACTTTTTAAATAGCCAAGAGCTGACTAAAAGCCAATCAATGCAATGCCCACCTCACCAATTACCAAGCATGATGGGCATCCCTATGCCCATGGTCCTCTGCCAATGTCCCCCTGGAGCACCCACCTTTCATTCTTAGATGGGGGGTCACCCCTCAGAGCTCTTGAGGGGGAAACTGAGGAAAAGGGGACCTGGACACCTCTGCACCAAGGTCTAATGACGGGAGGGGGCCTGGTGCGGACACCTCACCATATGTGGGAGCGTGTTGCATTTTTGGGTACCAAGTACCCACCCTCTGTGCACTTTAGAGTACCAAACACCCATCTCGTATCCAAGAGGCTTATGTCATAAACAAGACCGACTTCAAACAGAAGATGAAGACCAGCAATTGCATCTATGTTACGGGAAGTGAAAGGCCGAGTGAGTGATGCAATCAATCAGTCCAGTAAGTTCCGGAGAGAAGCAGCTGAATGTCAGGGAATGGAAGAAGTCATGCGACCCTTGAAGTCTTGACAAGTTTAGGTCCCGCACACAGCACTGCCACACGTTTGCACACTCACACATGCATACACGCATGCACCGCCACACACGTTTGTACATTCAAACACACGCACACAGCGCACGCTGGCTGGGGGCAGGTCTCGAGCAGTCCAGAGCAGGGCCATAGCAGATGGGCACCTGAGCAGGAAAGCTGATGGGTCAGTCGCAGGGCGAGTTGGTGCACAGTGCGGCTGGCTGTGGGGATGCAGGGTGAGGCCTGGGACCCCTTGGGGCTTGTCAGCGTCTCGTTCTATTTCAGTGGCCCATGGACTCTGCGCCCAGTGCTGTGCTGATTTCTATTTTAAGGAGATCCACCACAGGGAGAGAACACTGGAACAAGAAGAGGAGGCAGAGATGGGCAGCCTTGATTGAGGGGACCACTGAGGAGGGGAGAAGCTATCCTCTCCGTGCCCACTGGGGAGCGCTCCATCTGAATCCTGCGCTGGCTGGCCCAGAGGTGCACCACCAAGCACAGAAGAGAAGGCCTACCCCAAGATCCTCACGGGCTCCTCTGAAGACTACTGCTGCCGTGTGGACGGGGCGAGAGAAGAGACGAGAACATGTCTGGCCTCCCACCCTCACCCCTGTGGCTGCACACTATTTGAACTACTTTTAATCCGCACTTGTGTTACACAATTTTTTAAAGGTTGTCACTGTGACAGTCAGGCTCCTGCTTTTCTGGCCATTCCCCAAAATGTCAGAAACTCGTGAAGAGAGGGTTGAACCTCCTGACGTTGCCCTGGGACATAATTCAGTCCCTCGCCAAAGCCCCTTTCTGGTCTGCCTGTCCATGGCAGTGTCCCCTGGGCTGTGGTTCAGGGGACTTAGCTTTCTGGACATTAACAGTTACATGAAGAAAAAAGTGAACACTTTGTTGTGCTGTAATTCTGCAAACACTTGAATTAACCTAGTTAAACAGCCTTCTTACAGGAGTCCTCAGAGCTTTTAATGCACATGGAGAATCAAGAGGACAGTATCTCACGTGGGTCTTCCTTAAATTTTCTGACCTCGGATGCTTCTCCTGGCACATCTAGTGGAGTCAGCGTGGAGCCAGGCATCCTTTGGGAAACGCTGTCCTATATTAATACATGAAACTTCCTAACATTCAGTGCTCCATGTTAACGCCAATCTTCTCTCTCCTGTTTAATGTTGCTTTGCTGGGGAAGGTGGGAGACTGACCGGGGGTGCTGAGCTGGGAAGAAAGGCTGTGAGGAATAGCCAGGACCTGCCGATGGGAGGGGGAATCTGCTGTGGTCCGCTGTGTGCCCACAGTGTCTCTTTTCACAGCGTGGTTCTGGGTTCATCCTGTGGTCCATAGTCACAGGTGAGGCCAGAAGTCCCAACAGTGATGATTCCCAGGGCCCCTGTCATGGTTCAAATGTGTGTTGGACCCATAGGCTCATGTGTTTGAATCTTTAGTTGTTTGAGAAGCTCAAGGCACTATAGGAGGTGGAGCCTTGCTGCAGAAAGGCGGTCATGGGAGGGGGGGTCCTTGAGGTTGGTTAGCTTCGCTCAGCTTCCATTAGGTCAGACATATTTTTGGTGAGGATTGGCAGCTGCTACTGGGTGGTCAGCATGGCACAGGCGTGGGACACAACCGCCCACATGGTTCCATGGAATTGGAAGCAAGATGCTCAGCGTCGGCTCCGGCTATGTCCAGGGCCCCAACATGCACAGGAGCTTGTAGGCTTCTCACCACCCACACAGACTAGGATGTGGTCCCCATCTGAGAGCCTCCTGGTGGGGGATGTGGCTTAGGTGAGGTCCTCACAACCCAGGCTTGGCCCCATTGAGTGCTGTTCCCAGGGCTGTTGGTGTCAAGAGTCGGGGCCCCGGCCGCATGAACAGACTAGGCTCATCCACATTCCTTGGTGCACCAATTAGAGAGATGAACCGCACGCAGAAAGGGGTGATGTACTCAGAGCAGCCACATTGGAAAGAGGGACAATAAAGAGTCCAATGTGGCTCCAAGTCTGTCTTTGGGTCCTGACATGAGGTTTAGGTTTATACAGCAGCTAAGAGGTAAGCACAGCCGAGTCGTTGCAGTCACAGTTGGTCACACTGTGGTCACGCTGTGTTCTCTCAGCCATCCTGGTCACACTGCGGTCACACTGCATCATGGTGCGGTCATGCTTTGGTCACTCTGTGGTCACTGTGCTGGGGTCTTGCCTTTCCCATCCCTCAGTGTGACATTCCTGCAGGAATTCCGACTTCTTGGGGCCACTGCTTCAGTGTGTGATTGGCGAAGGGAGAGGCTCATCCTCCCCCAAGACAGTTAGAATCCCGCACCTGCACCAAAGTAAAGCTGCTGCATGCTTCTGTGTGACTAACGAAGCAATCAGGAAACTGAGCAAGTCCAGCTGCTGTGAGTGCTAGGCTCCAGGAATGTCTGTGGCTCCCGATTTCCAGTCGTTTGTTTAGACGTCCTTCCCAGGCACCTCTCCGCTGCTGAGCACTGCGTCCCCCACCTCCACAGGCAGGCACTGTCCCCCTCCAGGCCTCCGCAGCCCAGTGGAAGCATTTCAAGCAGCCCTTGTAAAGTTGTTCCTCTCGAGGCTTTGGGACATACTAGCATTTTGTCTGTAAGGGGAGTTAACTCCCCAGACCTCTGCAGAGATGCTCCCAAATCCAAGAGTGTACTCTGAAGACAGGAAAGGGAGGCAGGCACTTACTTCCTGGGGAAAGGAAATCCCGTCTTTCCCACCCACGTACCCACCCTTCTGCCTCAGCTGAGTGGGCAGCAGTTTCGCTGGGGAACAACAGGGACCCCGGCAAGGCAAACATTCCGTGAGCCAAGAAGTGACAGGAAATCACCGCAAGGTGCCCAGACACCCTTGGGGCTCCTTTCCTAACAGCAGGTCAGTCAGAGGGCACAGTCCACAAGAGTCAGCAAGACGCCAGGCAATCTGAGAGCAGGATGCTTGGAAATGAGGCCCCACATGACTACAAAGACTCAACGCAGTGATGGACCCAGCAATGAGCACTTGAGCAACGACCAAGAGCACCAAGGACAGCTCCCCAGAGACATAGGATAACCGCTTTTTATTTTCAGTGGAAGACTTTGGGGGCTGTTTGTTCTCCGACTTCAGCACCTGACCACAGGGACAAGCACCTGTCCAGCTCTCAGCAGGGAGAACCTGGGTATCAGGGATCCCTGGGGGGCTGAAGGTGTGGACGTCTCTCAACCAGAGAAGCCATTTGTTGTTGCCCCCCGACCCCAGCAATTTGTCCTTGTCAAAACAGACTCCTCTGGAGGATGGTTTGCCTCCTTCTGATTCCTGCTCCGGTGCAGGTCTGCCTGAGGCGGTGCCACCAAGTTACTGAATGTTGTTGCGACCACAGAGCTGCATTTTAAGTGAAACTGGGTCACGGCTTCTTTTAGGACAACGCAATGCTTTTTTCAATGAGAATTTCCCTAGATTCCCTGTCATGTGCACTGCACCTTGTCTACAGCACACAGCGCCCACTGCACACTGCTGCCGACACTAATAACACTTGCAGCACAAAGTGCAGAATGTGCACGTGACAAGCCCCTCATCCAACACAGAAGAAAAGTCTATGTAGCTCATGTGTGTGCATAGATCAATGTTCAAGACATCCGGGTCAGACTTATATCCAGTGATAGCATTTATCTGCAGCCACACACACTGCTTCACTTGGCAAGCATCATAGTGGACAAACTGTGAGCCTCGGTGCCTGCTAACTTCTAGCCATGCTTGACCACTTAGAATTCATGAGTTTCTGAAATCTCTTCGCAATGGTCACCGGTGTCAAAATATGAGATGCTGATCAATCTGTCATTATTCTTCTTCACCCTCCTGACCAGTCCTAGTCAGGTTGAGCTTCCAGTCACCCTACTAGTTATGGCAGAGAGGGAGGGCATCGCTGGGTGGGAACAGTGCTTGTCTAGCTTGCAGAATGCCTGGGCTTCACTCCCCAGCATCACACAACCAGACACGCCTCTCTATGTCGCATTCATAAAGTGCAGCAGGAGAATTGGAAACTCAAGGTCATCGAGGCCTGGGGTACAGGGACCCTGTTTCAGTTACAGGGAAACACAGAAAACACACTTTGGAAGTCAGTGAGACTGCTCCTTATTCACCACAAATCTGGTAATCATTACCTAGGGTTCCCCTTCTCAGCAGCTCTCTCCAGCTCCCCTCCTCCTCCTAACCTGGCTGACTTACAACGGGCATTCCCAAGCTTCCTCTTGCCTGTTTGTGAAGGATAGACCCACAATCTCTTTGTATCTTAGGTGATTGTCTGCTGATTGCAGTGGAAAATGTGAGAGAGAAAGGGTGAAGGCAGCCCAATGGGAAGTCTCGGGGCTCCCAGCAGTCAGCAGCCATCCCCTGAGAACAAAGGGGTCGTCGGGGTTCATGCTTTATAAATGCATGGTATCTCTTCAGCCCCTTTATCTCTGGTGACAGGACAAAACCGCATCCTCTCGCCCCAAAATCCTCCCATACAGTCTCTGATCCAGGAGAACAGCATCTCTCCCACAACAGGCTTGTGGCCTCCCTGGAGTCTCAGAGGTCGGCCCCACCCACTGGAAGCCCTGTTCCTCCGGCCCAGCCTCTGCAGGCCAGGAAGGAGCCTGAGGAACGCTTCAGGATGGGGGAGGGGCTCTCGGTCCTCCATGAGCCCCATTGTCCAGAGTGTTTCATGTCCACAGAGGATGGACCCTCTCCTTCCCCCAAAAGGGCTTCTGCTGCTCTCCACTCTGTGCCAAGCAGGGCAGCGCCCACTGAAATAGAGTGTGGGTTCTCAGCTCATGGCATCCCTCCTGTGTCTGAGTGTGTCCACAGAGGAGCAGCTGACCATCATCCTCGATATACTGAGTTTGAAACTCCACCCAGACAGGTTAGCAAGAGGATTTTGAGCTTAGAGGTGCTTGACACCAAACTTGACCGAGTCTGCAGATAACCATTTCCCACAAATTGTCGTCTGACTTTCATATGTGCTGGGGGCACATGCACACACACACCACCAGCAATGATAAGTAAATAAAATAAAAAGAAGAAAGGAAGGAAGAGAAAGAAAACAAAGGAAAGAAATTCTTCCAAGATATCCAAGGAGAGAAAGATAGGAAATGGGGGAGAGGGGACAGGAAGGTAGAAGAGAGACACTGGATAGATAGCTCAGGGGTTAAAACTTTGTCTTGCAAGCAGGAGGTTCTGAGTTCAGATCCCAGGTCCCACATAAAAATGTTCTGGTGAGCAGAACCTGGGAAATTCCAGAGCAAAACAAAAAGGAAGTGGAAGCAATCCTGGATAAGTCCCAAAGTCATCTTTGGCTCTTCATAGGGACACACAGTGCCCTCTGAGACACACACACACAAACACACAAATAAATAAAACTTGAACCAGAGGGTCCCCCAATGCTGGGCCTGAGGTCTGAGATCTAGGGGGCCACCAGGAAAGGGTGTCTGCAGACCCTCTTTCACAGCATGCAGACGGCCTCTCCCTGTCTTAGTGCCCTCTTTCTTCTAAGTCTGCCTCTTTCTCCAAGGACACCTGTCATTCTGAATTAGAAACCTGCCCTGCTCCATGGCTACCTCAGCTTAACCAGCTGCCTCTGTGATGATCTAGTTCTGAATAAGGTTGCGTTCTGAGATTTCAGCAGAAGCTCTTAAGCCAGGCCCACATCCCAGACCCTTGCCCATCACAGACAGTGTGAAGCAAGGTGCCTTTTGTGCATTCCATAGTTCAGGAAGCTTACGTGCATGTCAAGTCTGGATTCGCAGTGAACTTAAACAGTGACCACTGACGTCACGAAATCTCTACGCGACTGTTAGGATATCACTAAGTACAGTACACAGGTGGGGAGGCACAGTAATCTCACCACCTTCAGCATCTCTCAGATTCTAGGTCACAAGCCAGCTGCTCTCTATTGCAAGTCACAGATCAACTAGGCTGAAGCATGGATCAGCTTTGCCTACTTTGGAAGCATTTCTATAAAGTGCAGTTGAGTCTTATGGCCGGTGAAGAGTGAAGAGCTCACATTCAGTCAGCGAACACGTGGTCTGTAATCCATGGCAAGCCGGGGCTGTGAGGCTTGAGCCAGACCTCAAAACAGGCAAATGTCTCTTCCCACGTTCCTGTTGACAAGTCTTATTTTCCTTCATGTTCATTTCACATGTTCGGTGGTGCGAGCTGTGAGTCATCGCGCACTTGCTTCTTCTGGTGAGTGAAAAGACCAAGCGCCTTCATGGCCTCATCTGCCATTTGGGTACCTTGTCTTGTGACGTTCTCCCGCCATTGCCCATTTTTCTACTGGATAATCTTTCTTTGTAAAGACTTTTGGGGTTGCCGTGCATACATTCTATATAGAGGGCCTTTGCTGGATGTGACTAGTTTTAAAACCATAAACTTAGCCGTCGTCCTGAAAGTCAATTCTGAGTTTTCCAGCCAAGTGACTGAGTGAGCAATGGCACTACTGTGGAGTTCAGGACAATCCCAGACAGAGATCGGGGGGCGGGAAACAGCACCGCGGCTGTGTCAGGCCATCCATAGATGATACTGGAGCCGCCCGAGCTGACCTGCTACCCGCCAGTAGAACTTGAGTTGGTGCTAGTTAGGGTTAGTGCTCTTGGCTCCCTGTGCTACTACCTAACAGGCCCTCTCAACTGCTCAAGAATTACATCACTTCACATGTGCCACATGTGTGGGGCCTCTGTGGACACATGAAGAGTTCCTGCCATCCTCATGGCCGTTTGGCCTGATTCGGGAGATGGCTTAACCACTGAGTGTGACATGCAGGCAAGCAGGGGCTCTGCGACTTGGATCTCCCTCCCAGGCAGTGGGAGGTCTTCCTGGTGTTCCTTTGCTCCCTTTTTCCCCCCTGCCACAACACCCTTTAAACACCCAAAGACTCTTGTGTGCTTCTTTAACCATCACACACAACACAAGCAGTCTGGGAACCCAAAAAAGCTGACTTGGCGAGGAGCTGAAGTCTCAGATCTCCAATATTTGCCTTGATACACTCCAAACCAACTCTGTGGTCAAAACACACCAACAGTGCTGCTCCTGAGGCATTTATTTACTAGAAGCAATGCAGAAGCTTTTGATGTAATTTCAGGAGGCTGAACTCAAGGCAGACACGGCCACTGAGTCCAAGGAGACCAGGCCACTGAGTCCAAGGAGACCGGGCCACTGAGTCCAAGGAGACCGGGCCACTGAGTCCAAGGAGACCGGGCCACTGAGTCCAAGGAGACCGGGCCACTGAGTCCAAGGAGACCGGGCCACTGAGTCCAAGGAGACATGGCCACTGAGTCAAAGGAGACACGGCCACTAGTCCAAGGAGACATGGCCACTGTGGCCGAGCCCACGGCACTGTCTTAACACGCTCCAAGTCCTGTACGACCCTCTGGCACAGATCACTGAGTTGGAAGCTTTGCACATGAAGATACCTTTAGTCACTGTTGTACTTTAACAGTGATTAATGCTGATGTTCAGCATCCGTTCTAAGCTTCATCTACATGATGAGGAATCCAGGGCTGGCATGGAGTAGTTTGGGAACACCTGTGGTGTAGTGCCGTGGACCAGGTGCCATGAGTTAGGTACTGTGTACCAGGTGCCGTGGACCAGGTGCTGGGTGCCACGAACCAGGTGCCGTGAGCGCATCTCTCAGAGACTTAGCAGTAAAACCGCTGAAACAGGTGAAAAGCTGGGGGCCACTGATGAAAAGGGTGTTCTGGGGGTTGCTGCCAACAGCATGTTTTGAGTGCGTGTGCACGTGCCTGTGATATATGGTGCATATGCAAGAAGTATGGTGTGTGTGCAAGTCTGTTATGTATAGTGTGTGAGAGATGTGTGGTGTGTGTGTGTGCATGTGAGATGTATGTTGTGTATATGCATGTTTGTAATGTATGTGTATGTGAGAAAGATGTATGGTGTGCTTGTGCATGTGTCTGTGATACATGGTGTATGTGTGTGTGCATGTACTTGTGCCTGTGATAGATGGTGTGTGTGTGCACATGCCTGTGATAGAAGGTGTGTGTGCACATGCCTGTGATAAGTAGTGTGTGTGTATGTGCCTCTGATATATGGTGCATGTGTGAGACACATGGTGTGTGTGTGCATGTCTGTGATGTATGTGTGTGAGAGAGATGTATGGCATGTTTGTACGTGTGTCTGTGATGCATAGTGCATGTGTGTGAGTGTGCTGTATGGTATGTGTGCATGTCTGTGATATAAAGTGTGTATGAGAGATGTATAATGTGTATATGTTGAGACATATGTTGTGTATGTGTGTGTCTCTGATGTATAATGTGTGTGAGGGAGACATATGGTGTGTATGTGTGGGGGTCCCCGGGGATTGCAGCTCTGTCCTGCAGACCTGTCCTGCGGGTCCTCCACAAGGGGGATCGGGGAAAGGTGAGTGCACTGTCCACCCGCTCCCAGCCCTCCTTCCCGAGGACAATCAGACGCGACAGGGAGTCTAGTCAAGCAGGAACTCCTTTATTGCAAGTCCATAGCCCTCTTATAAAGGCAGAAACTGCAAGGGGAATTCTAGGGTGGGGAAACAGGCAACCAATCATCTTAAAGGTCAAGCCAGCACGCAGGCTGTATGTAGTAAGATTTCTTTAAAACATCCTGAGCTACGCCCCCTATTGTCTTCCTCTTGAGCTATGCCTCCTATTGTCTTCCTCCATCAAAACATCTTTGTCTAAGCTTGCCAGACCACCCATAAAGTCTGTTATGTGTAGTGTGTGAGAGACGTATGGTGTGTGTGTGTGTGCATGTGAGATATGTTGTGTATATACATGTCTGTAATGTATGTGTATGTGAGAAAGATGTATGGTGTGCTTGTGCATGTGTCTGTGATACATGGTGTATGTGTGTGTGCATGTACTTGTGCCTGTGATAGATGGTGTGTGTGTGCATATGCCTGTGATAGAAGGTGTGTGTGTATGTGCCTGTGATATATGGTACATGTGTGAGACATATGGTGTATGTGTGTGTGTATGTCTGTGATGTATGTGTGTGAGAGAGATGTATGGCATGTTTGTACGTGTGTCTGTGATGTATAGTGCATGTGTGTGAGTGTGCTGTATGGTATGTGTGCATGTCTGTGATATAAAGTGTGTATGAAAGATGTATAATATGTATATGTTGAGACATATGTTGTGTATGTGTGTGTCTCTGATGTATAATGTGTGTGAGGGAGACATATGGTATGTATGTGCATGTCTATGATGTACAGTGTGTATGTATGCACCTGTCTGTAATATATGTGTGTGTGAGAGATGTATGGGTGCATGTAAGGGAGACAAATAGTGTATGTGTCTGTGATGTATATGTGTCTAAGAAAGATGTATGTTGTGTTTGTGTCATATCTGTGATGTATAGTATGTATGTGTGTGATGTATGGTATGTGTGTGAGAGATACATGATGTGTGTGAAAGATGTATGGTCTGTGTGCATATGATGTATGTGTGTGTATGTGCATGTCTGTGATTTATAATGTGTGTGAGAGATGTATGATACATGTGTGAGTGTCTGTGATGTATAATAAGTGTGTATGAGAGATATGTGGTATGTGTACATGTGTTCATATGTGTGTGATATATGGTGTGTAAGTGTGCACACATATGTGTGATGCATGCACATGCATACATGTGATGTAAGGTGTATGTGTGCACGTGCCTATGCATGTGTGCGTGATGTATGGTATATGTGTGTGCATGGGGGGAGCTTAGCTGTGTGTCCGTGTGATTTCCTAAATCATTACCCAACTTTCCCTATTTTAACTGTATTTTCTACTCCTTGAGCCTCTGTGAGCCCCAGAATGAACTGTGCTGAGCAGAGATTGTCGTGCTGCTGCTGCTGCTTTCTCTGCTTTCTCTGCTGCTGCTGCTGCTTTCTCTGCTGCTGCTGCTGCTGCTGCTGCTGCTGCTGCTTTCTCTGCTTTCTCTGCTTTCTCTGCTGCTGCTGCTGCTTTCCTGCTGCTGCTTTCTCTGCTGGTGCTGCTGCTGCTGCTGCTGCTACCTCTCCTGCTGCTGCTGCTGCTTTCTCTCCTACTGCTGCTGCTACTTTCTTTCCTGCTGCTGCTGCTGCCGCTGCTGCTGCCACAGCTGCTTTCTCTACTGCTGCTACAGTCTTCTGCTTTCTCATCAACAGGAGATCCCTGCACTGGTAGTTGTCCCCTGACCATTTCTGAATGTCCCTCACATAGCTCTGCTCTTTTCTAACTTCTGAAAGTATCCTGAGCTTCAAAGAACAAGCTATGAACTCACATCTGTGTCTGTTGCTATTCTGAGCACCAAAGGACTCTATTTTTTGAAATCTACCTGCAAGGCCATCCCAAGACTTTGGCTCTGCAAGGCGGTATTTGAAGTCTAAATCTGAAGTCACTCTTGTGATCCACAACAGACACTGTCTATTCCCAGCTCTTTTTCCTTCTGTTTAAGGACATCAAGACCTTTATTCACTTGACTCCCAAGATATGCATATCACACACATACCACACACCATACAACACACATTGTGTATCATACACAAACACATGTACAATCATAGATTAGACATACCATACAGCATACACACACCACATATCACATATACCCACTATTCATCTCACACATATACACGCACACCATACATCATATATTACACACATACCTTATGTCTGTCTCTCTCCCTCTCATGTACACACACCCATACATTATACACACACACATCATACACACACACACACACACACACACACACACACACACACACACACACCTGATCTATCCTCGCTGATTCTACCTGATTCTTTCCTATATGTTCTCCTGAATGTGGGTCTTGCTGGCCACCCATGCCGCCTGCCGCCCCACATAGGCAGTCGGTGTCACTAGAGACCACCAGGTAAGTATTTGCAGGAGCTGGGGTAGGTAAATCCACTGCCTTCAAGGTGCACATTTGGCCGAGGCTGGTCTCTGGGGTGTCTCGTTCCCTTTGAGAGCTGTGTTCTCATGCCAGCTCCTCTAAGCTCCCCTGCTTTTCCCTCGGCTTTAGCAGGGTGAGATCTGTCCTCACACTGCATGTGGAGATCTGCATCTCATTCTATTCCAACCACAAATCCACCTACTTCTCACTTCTTTACTTTTTTTCCTCCTTTTCCAGAGGGGGAATGACCTTTGTCCGTGCAAGACTCATGTTTCTGTTTTTCTTATAAGTTTTCTTCTCTCTCTCTCTCTCTCTCTCTCTCTCTCTCTCTCTCTCTCTCTCTCCCCCCCTCTCTTTCTTTCTGTGTCTGTGTGTTTGCATGTTTGTGTGTCTGTGTGTGTCTATTTGTCTCTGTGTAATATGTGCATATGCATGTGCATGTGCATGTGGAGACCAGGGACAAGCTCTGGTTGTTCCTCAGGCATGTCCACCTGTTTCTTTGAGACAGGGTCTCTCTGTCTGGCCTACAGCCACTGAGTAGTCCAGGCTGCTAAGCCAACGAGCTCCAGGACCCTCCTGTACTGCTTTCTCTGAGCTGTTTACAGGTATGGCATGCTCCAGCATGCTTGGCTTTCTTAAGTGGGGTCTGGGGATCGAACCCAGGTCCCCAAGTCTGCAAGGCAAGCCCTTACCCAGCCAAGCTATATCCCCAGCATTCTCTTTTACAGATCCAGTCCTCTCTGAGCTTCAGGAGACCCTGAACCTCCAATTTTATTCTCTTTTCTTTTCTGTCTTTCAGTTCAGATAATATGTGTGCATGCAAACACATACTCTTCTAACAATGAGCTCTCCACACATAGCCTTATTTTTATAACGTCCTTCATGACCTGCCCATGCCGCTTTCCTCCTGACACCAAAGCCCTTGTAGGGGTGGTTTGCCCGGCTTCTGTGACCAGGTCTTCATCCAGACCCATCACATAAGCACTCCAGTGCAAACAGCCCTGGGTTCAACGTGCCTCTGTCCTGCGCAGCTGGCTTAAGGAGGAAGTTTCCTTTAGGTGAAGGAGAGGCCGTGACTGTGGCTTTCTCCAGTGAGTGGGGATGGCATAGACTACTGGACTTCATGTCAGACACCAGAACTGTCCGCACAGTGACAGAAGCAGTGAGCTACTGCCAGGAGTAAAATCTGAGAGATTATCAAATATTGTCGACTGTGCACATGTGAAGAGTCCATGTAGCTTCTTCACCTAGGACTTCAGAAAGGCCGGAGGATCAGATCCTGAAAGCTTTTCGCTGAAGAGCAAACACAAGTGTTGGGGAGTCTCTCAGATTGGGTTCACACTGGCTTGGAGCCACAGACCCCTTGGGAATCAGTGGACTTTGGTTCTGTGAAAGGAAGTTATGTAGCTAGATGACCTCAAACTCAACAACACAAATTACTGCAGTTTACAATGCTGTGGGGGGGGGCAAGAAGGACCTCTAGCTGCTAGGGAATCCAAGGTGACCCTTGAGGCACCCCTGAGAAGGGTGATGATGGGATAGGCAGCAGAGACCCCACCCTGGGCTAGAGCTTTGACGTCTCAAGAGTTCACACATACACAACACATGTGACACACACAACACACATGCCACACACAGCATATGGGCTGCACACATGACACACGTGTCATACACACAATACATATGTCACACACACAACACACATGCTGTGCACACAACACAGGAACCACACACACAGCACACTCACACAGTCCACATGTACACACACACCACACACACACCACATGCACGCACACACACACAGCACACTCATACACAGACCACATGTGCACATACACATATACACACACATATGCAGCATATACAACACACGTGCCACACATGCAAGCACATGCACACATAAACCACACATATGACATACACACCACACAATAAACATCACATACACATAACACACGTGCCACACACACGTAGCACATACCACATACATGCCCCCCACATACACACAGACCGCATGCATGCACATGCGCACACTCACACACACACACACCATATACATACACCAGACCACATGTGCACACACACCCCACATACATATACACAGACCACATGCGCACACATACCCCACATACACACACATACCACATGGATGTACACACCCCACATACCTACACATACACACACACCACATACATATATACACACATATATGATACATAAATGTAAAGTTGCCTACACAACCTAAGTAACCTCAGCCAAAGACACTTCTGAAAAATGGGGCATCAGCAGGCTTCCTGCCGTTTCACAACACTATCGCATAAATTCCAAACTGCCTGAACATAGGAGGTGATTTTTTTAATGTCTACATCAAGTTTTAAATCTCTCAGGTTGCTATTTTCTCATATGAAAGCTTTGGGGAAATGCTTAGCAATTTCGTTCAAAGAGAACACTTCGTGCCAACAGTTAAAAGAGTTTCTGTCTTTCTGTAATTATTCTTATTCCACAGAGGAGTCCTGGGCTGGGGAGACAGTTAGTGGATAAAGCGCCTCCTGGTCAAGCCTGAGGGTCTGCATTCGATCTCCTGTGCCCACATAGAGGCCAGGCATGGTGGCACAGCCTGTAGCCCCAGGGCACAGGAATGGGGCAGACAAATCGTGGGACCTGCTGACCAGCCGCAGTAGCTGCGACCATGATCTCCATAAAGACATTGCCTCCAATAAATAAAAGAAACGTGAAAAAAAAAAAAAAAAAAGAAACGTGGACAAAGGCCTCTCTGGAGCCGCCCTGTGGTCTCACTTATCAAAAGAGAGCAACAGGGAGGGGGATTCTTAGCAACCCCCTCAGATGTTCCCGAACTCGGCCAACACTGAGCCATGAGGCTGCGACTGTCCCTGCAGAGCCCTCGTGTCTTTCCTCCACCGCCATGTCTACTGCTAGACATGCTTAAGAAAAACAAGTGTCATTGAGCTGCTGGGGAGGCACGTAGAAGACACTCGGGTAAGAACTGTTCCCTGCCAGGTCATGCCACTACACATCACAGACACTAGCCCTGTTGTGTGGCGTGTAACTATGCAGGCCACAGGCTGTGTGCTGCTCGAAGCCAAAGCACTCTGCACTGCTAGGATTTTATCCAAGACAAAGTCATTGAAAAAATGACAGAGAGAGAGAGAAAGAGAGAGAGAGATTGATTTCATAAATCATCTGAACACTTTTATAGTAAAAAGAAGTGATAGATCTAGTTATGGAAGAACAGAAAACACAGATTAAATTAGTACTTCTTTTTTTTCTCAGTTCTGAGAATTGACCCCGTGGCACTCACTCTCCGCTGAGCTGTGACCCCAACCCTAAATCAGAACTCTTGAATAAACTGCCTGTGTTCTCGTTTGTGCTTTGCCATCTGGGTTGTGCAAGACAGAAGGATACTCAGTGCTTATCTCACAAAATGAAGCAACAGTGAATCTCACCTAGCACCCAGAACTTTCTCAAAGGCTGTCTGCTTACTTCACACGCAGGGTGAAGGGGTGAGGAAGCCTGTGAGCGGGGGCCAAGCCATTTATAGCCACACGCCGAGACACTTGACCCAAATCTTATTATCTACCTGCTGGTTGTGAGACCCAGGTAGGAGGCACAGGCGGCCTCTGTACAGCGAGGATATCCTGGCTGTGGGGGGCACTTTTGGTCTCTGTCCCACCACGTCATGCCACCTGTGCCCCCCCCCATGGGTGATAAGAATCACTTTTCCTGGGGCTGGTATAGAAGGGACTCTTCTAGAGCTGTTTACAAACACATGTGGACTGGGATTGGAAAACCAGTGTGTCTGTAACCTGAGAGTTGCCATCTAACAACCCACAGGGACCTCAAAGTGAGCAAAAATAAAGGGTCTGGGCTCCAAAGGGGACTCCTGCCCCCCTACACACACACACAGGTGTGTCCCAAGACTGCATGCAGTCACCTCACAGTTACACAGCAGCTGCCATGGTGAGCAAAAGCTGCACAAAGACAAGTAAGAGAAGCAAGTGTGGTTGCAGGAGTCTGTGATCCCAGTGCTCCAGAGGCAGAGTCCTGGGGGGGCGGGGGGCCTGGAGTTTGAAGCTAGCTGGGCTGTGGAGCCAGACCTGTCTCAAAGGAAGAAGAGAAAGAGGAAGAAGAAAAGGAGAAGGGTGAGAAGGAAAAGAGAGGAGGAGGAGGAAGAAAAGAAAGGAGAAGAAAAAGGAGGAGGAGGGAGGTCTGAGGAACGTGAATGCAGTGCACAGTCAGTCTATGCATTGACTCCCAATGCCAAAAACAATCCATAGCTTGTCCCATGAAGCATGCTCTTGTGGCCACCTACATGCAACTGAGCTAACGGCTTTCCTGTGGCATTCAGTGTGAAATTAACAGTCTTCAGAAGTAGTGGTTTAAACCACTAAGCAAAGGTGTAATTGGCCACAGCAATACTAATAGTAGAAATAACTACAACAAGAATTCTCAATGAAATTATTTCCTATTGTCACCAAACCTATATATAGTGATACTTTTTAAAGAATGTGTACAAAAGAGATTCTTTTCTTAGGGGAAGAAACAGGGATGGACGACTTTGTTTCTTTAACATGGTGAAACCTGGGTCCTCTAGCATAGCTTCTTGAGGTGCAAGCAATGGAGAACCCCTAAGCTACAACTTTACTGAAAAGATGAAATGTTTTAAAGTAGCCCTGCCTGGCATAGTAGAGTTGTGTGCCTGCTTGTTAGGGAACAGACACTGATTTCCTGGGTCAATCTGCAGGGCCTTGTGGACAATTGTACTGACCCAATAGGCACACACGACTTCAGTGCCCAGGGCCTGAGATGAGTTGTGGGCAAGTGTGGAGCACCTGCCCTGGGCTGCGCCCCCTGCTGTGACCATGGCTGTTCCACACCATCCTCCCTGTGTGTGCCCATTGTGATCCCAAGCACCTGAGAGCCTGAGGAAGGAGAAATGCTGTGAGTTCAAGGCCAGCCTAGGCTGCAGAGTGAGACCTTGTCTCAAAGACCAAACCATGGCAATAGATTGACTGGGATGTATCTATAGTTAAAACAAAGAGGTGGCTTGTGTCACGACAGCATCTTGGCTGTAACACTCAAAATTATTACTTGTGTGTAAAACACAAAAATGCACCCGTTTTTGCCTTAAATGGCTAGCTTAATCCCAAATGAATAACTTGTATAATTCCAGATTTCCAGGATATCCCATCCCAACATTTCAGGAGCAAACTTGAAAGAAAAGTAAGTCCCAACATCTGATCTTTAACCAGTTTACAAAGCAATAGAGATGAGGGCTGTTTGCCCTTTCAAAGGTACTAAATTAATTGCAGGTCTTAAAATGGCTCATTTTATGATCCAAGAACTGTACCTCAATAAAATAAACATTAGATGTGTTTCTATATCAACACAAAGGTCAGAATATCTCCAAGAGCCCCCTTTCTGTCCCCCCCACCCCTCTCCACCCCCCCATCCCCGCCTCTGTGAAGGATATTATATAACTTCTCTGGGACAACTGTCTGTTCAAGGCACATAAATCAACTTGTATCTCCTGGAGGAGATTTGGCCGCGCTGTAAATAAAGAGGCTGTGGGCAGGAGTCACTGCATGCTCACATGCTGTGGTGAGCTGAAGAACCATGCTCCTCAAGATTCCTTCTTTCTGCTGTGCCCTGTGCCCAAAGTTCCTTCACCATCTTTGGAGAAGACGAGTATTAACCTTAGTTGGCATTTTCTGTTATCTTACTCTGACTCCAAAGTCTGTGAGTTCCATAAAATTTCTCCTTAAGCTTTCACAATCCCTTTCTTGGCCAGAGAGATGGCTCAGGAGTTAAGCCTCTGCCTCGCAAACAGAAGATCCTGAGTTTGGATCCTAGATCCCATGTGAAAACGCCAGGCTGAAATGGCGGCGACCTGTATTCCAAACCTGGAAGGCAGAGTCTGGGAAACTCCAGAGCAAAGCAAAAAAGAGTTGGAAGCATTCCAGGGTGATTCTCAAAGATTCTTGGGTGTCCTCTGATATACATAGACACACATACACAGAAACACAGACACACATACAAAAATAATGAAATTTAAAAATTAGAATCCCTTTCTTGTGGGTTGAATTCTCAGTAGAGATGAGAAAGAAGCATCTAACAGACCTCACTACAAAAAAAAGGAAGCTTCTCTTGATCTGTCAAGATTACCCCTGATTTTTTTTCTTAAAATTTTTGTTTTACCAAACTTCCAGCCAACCTTATCTAAATTCACTTTTTGCCTGTTTTCAATATTTCTGTTTTCTGCACCATTTGATAAGATTCTGAACCAGGTGAAGCACTGCTGTATAATGCTGCCCAGCAGGGCACTCTCCCTCCTGCGTGCCCATGTGATTCCTAGTCAGTAGTGTTTTACACAGCTAACTCAGTTACTCTTTGTTCAGCCTGGGGGTGGGGGGGTACAATGGGTCATTAGTAGCCAGTGTGACTCTAACTGTGGCTCTGAAGGCCGGTGTCTTGGAAATCCTCCTGCACCCCCATTCCAGCCCCTCTGAGGCTTTGCTTTCTGATGCTCCCTACCAGCAGCTGTTAGAAGTAAGTCGGGTGGGAAAGGTGAGCTACTTCCTACCGAGCAGCCAAGCCGCAGGGGACAGGGGACAAGCATAAGTGCCTTGAGGCCTGAGCCGGCCACAGCTTGACAGGACGCATGAGTACTGGTGCCAGACCTCTGCCCCACCCGCTCTCGCTGCCCTGAGGGGAGCCCCTGTGTGGCCTCATCTGCCTCAGCTGCTTAACAAATGCCAGAGGCCAAGTGGGGCAAAGAGCGGCACAAATGTGCCTTGTCTCACAGTGCTGGAGGCCAGGAGGCTCCGACCAAGAGGCAGGTCTCTTCCTCTGTGCACGTGCCTGGTCACGGGGCTGCACCCTTGCCCTGCGATCCTTCTGGGAGTATACCTTGGCTAGTGTCTCAGTGCCCCCTTCCCATGAGGACACGTAGGTCAGGTCAGCTCACCCCTAGTTACACCCCTTAGTGTAACTCAGCTGCCCCTTATGACGTGTCCCGTACACCACATGCTCCAAGGCCCCGGGGCCAGGGGAACAGGGAGTCAACTTCAGCGCACGAATTCTGCATGTGGGAAACACAGTTCAGCCTGAGGTACATGGATTTTTCTCTAGAATTGCGGACCTGTGTCACAGTTCCTACGGGGTACCTCCCATCCAGATCACACCGGGTCCCCTTCTGAATCCACTCGCACCCTTCATTTGGGGTCCCCTCTGAGGGAATCTGTGTGAGGGCAGATGTAGGAGAGCTGAGGATCGACTCAGGTGACCAACAAGCTGGTGGCTCTGACTCTCACACCTGGACTGCCAACCCCTGTCAGCCCCAGTTTCCCCTGAATTAAAATGTCCTTTTCGGTCCTTTACTTCATGCGGCGATTTTTAACAGGGATTGTTATTCCTGTAAGATGGAATTCTCCATCTTTAAATCTGTGTGTTTGTGTGTGTGTGTGTGTGTGTGTGTGTGTTTCAGAGGGTACTTTGTGTGCCTGTGGAGGCCCAAGGTCTGCTACCTTATCACGCTTAAAGCACTAACTAACCCACCCTCGTCCCAACCAGCTGTGGGGCCCTTCTTCCTCCAACTTGTTTGTACCTTTATTGACGTGACACCTGTGTTCTATGACCCCCTGTTTTAGAATTCTTCCTTCCCTCCACAGGCCTCGTCCTACATTCATGTCACATGTGTGTATGTGTATGATAATCAGAACATGAAATACATACACACATATTGAATTCTAGACTTCACACTCGGCTTGTCCTCTGACTTATTTTGCTTTAACATAATGACCAGCAGTCTAGGTGTTTTCCTGCTAAAATTGTAAAGTCTCTCTTCTTTATGCCTGAATATGACTCCATAATGCAGAGGGATTACGTCTTAGTCATGTGGTGAAGGCCTTCTCAATCAGTGCACAGCTCAGCTGAGTAGCACTTGCTTCTCACTGTCCAGCGGACTCCCCTCCTTGGGCTCCCACTGCTTCCTAGTATCTGGGGTCTGCTTGTTTGGCAAAAGAATGTGTAACTTATTGCTGGTAGATGTTACGATGCTGCTTTGAGAATAACACATGCTCAGGAAAGAATGGAAGGGTTATGTTCTGGAGTGGTAGAAAAATGAACGTTGTACAAACTTTGAGTGTAGGATGAGCACTGAGAACCACCTTGTAGTCCAGCCCTGGAAACCTTCTAGACAGTGAGTATGTGGCTCAATAAATAGTGACTTTCAGCTGGACCTGGTAGTGCAACCCATAATCCCAGCACCCAGAGGCCAGAAACAGAAGAATCAGGAGTCCCTGGCTTGCCTGGCTACAGGACAATTTCAAGGCAAGTTGGCCAGATCCCAGGTAAAATGAGACAGCGCAACGGGCTAGGCAGGCCCAGTGGGAACCGCTCCATTAGGGGCCTAAGAAGTGCTGGGTCAGTTGCAGACTGCACAGAACATAGTAATTTCCATACAGTCCATGCAAAAAGAGTTTTGTACAAATCACAGAACCATGAAACTTCAGTCCTGGGAAGCAGCTCAGGTGTGCCCTCCCCTCCATTGACTTAACGGGGTGGTATCTCCACGTTCCCACCCAGGAGGGTTTGTGCTTTCATGACAAGGCCCAGGAGCAGCAGCGGACAAGAAGCACAGTGTTCCCAGGCCTGCTCAGCCAGAGATGCTACCCAGGACCTCAAGTCTGAGACACAGGAGGAGAGGCAATTGCTCATGTGGTCAACTGTCTGGAATCAGCTGCTGTCACAGTGCTGGTGGGAGCCTTGGGTTAGGCCAACTGTTATGCTGAATTTGCTAGCAGTCACTTTGAAATGCCTAGACACTGCCCAAATGCCTTTAATGACCTGTTCTATTGGACCCTATTTTTCAAAAGGTGCCATTTCAACCTTCCCACCTGATGCTATAGACGAGGCTCTTTGTGTCTTCTCTCGATGAGGTTGTGAGCCTGGAGTGCACCCTCACCTGACACCCCACAGTTCAAAGCCTCGAATCTGGCTGCCCCTGTGGCTGATACCCAGATTGCAATTGCAGAGAATATCTGTTCTTCAGAGTCGTGTGACAGTCACATGATGTCCCCGTCCCTCAGTGCCATCCCTACATCACATACAGACGTGTTCCACAGAAGACCCATGTCACATTTGTGAATGTTCGTCTCCTCCTCTGACCACCTGAGCCCTCACAATTGATTTCTACACCTCTAAGGGCCTGTGTAGGGACAAAGATGAATGGATACTTTGATAATTTGATGCTTGATGTAAAAAGAAAACACTTGCTCTCTCTTCCAGTGGCTATAGTTATTTCCCTGGTCAACAGGATGCAGTCTGGCCTCTGGTACTTCCTGCTGCAGCTGCCGGCATCGTCATGCATGTCACGGTTGTGTGTGACCACAGCTTGCCCTGAATTATTCTTACTGAAACTTCTGCTCGCAGTCCCAGCAAATAAGGATGTCACGCCACATACCTACATCCCATCCCCCACCCTTGGACAAGGTCTCACTTTGTTGTCCAGGCGGCCTCACAACTCTGATGCTCCTGTCTCTTCGTGCCCAGGGGTGATATCTCAGTGTAAAGCTCTACACCTGCCCACTTTGACTTTTTCCTTTTCTTTCTTCACTTTCATGTATATGTGTGCTTAGTGTACATTCACATGTGCAGGTATGCTCACACGTGTGTAGGTGCATGTGCTTGTGTGAGTGGATGAATTTTCTATAAAAATTCACAGAAATATCAGGAATTATCCTTGATTACTCTTTCACCTTGTCGCTTTGAGACGGGGTCTCTAATCAGCCCCAGAACTCACCGATGGGGTTACTCTGGCTGACTAGAAATTCTGTCTCCACCTTCTGAGGCTGAAATCATGGGCAGATCGTCACAGCCAGACCCTCACAGCCACCCAGCATTTGGAACCTGGGCGCCAAACTCCAGGGTTTTTGCTTGTGTGGTAAGAGATGTCCACAGACATCTCTCCAGTCCCCGGCTGCCTTCTATATGAAAAGTTTATACATCTAAGTCCCTGGCATCCTCACACTACACTTTGCCCACTTTTCTTCATTTTTTTTAATTTTTTTATTATTATTATTTATTCAACTGTGCGCATGTGCGTGTGTATGTGCGCGCGCGTGTGTGTCTGTGTGTGTGTGTGTGTGTCTGTGTATGTGTAGAACCATGGACGAATTCGGGAACCACAATAGACGCCTCCACCTCCTTCTGCCCCAGGATTCACAGGCTCCGCCCTACCAGGACCAGAAACGCAGGCCGCCCCCACTTCCGCCTGGCATCTATACGTGGGATCTGGGATCCGAACTCAGGACCTTCCGCCTGCAAGGCAGAGGCTTAACCCCTGAGCTACCTCTCCAGCCCCACTTTTCTTCATTTTCTAGAGCTCAGATAATAAATGAAAGCATCTTACTTGGTGGATTCGATAATTATTTTCCATAAATCTACCCTACTTTCACTTGAAATGCCCCTAACACAAAAAAAATGTGTGTGTGTGTGTGTGTGTGTGTGTGTGTGTGTGTGTGTGTGTATGTGTGTGTGTGTGTGTGTGTGTGTGTACACATGTCTATATTCTAGGTGGGATTTGAATCTAGACATTAAAATTGCAGTCTTGAAATCTGACGGGTGGTGTGTATGTTCAGAGCAGATTGAGGCAGGGCGCTAATGTATAGCAGTGGCCTTTTGTCCTGGAGGGGAGTGTGGGACACATGGTGCTCCATCCGAAACCACCTTGGTTCTCTGGTGTGTATTTGCCCTCCATCAATCAAGTGCCCAGCAATGCATCTCTGCTTTATTGGAGCTTCCTGGATGAATGTTCCCGTAAAAAAACAAAATCATGAGGACTCTGGGCCTTGCCAATCTGCTGGCTCCTCCCACCACTGCCCAGGCTCAGCAGTTCTGAAGGCAGCTAAGGAGATATGTAAATCACTGCGTGTGGCTGTGGCTGGGGCTGGGATTTGGCCCACAGGCTTGGTCTGCTGGCCCTTGTTCCAAGTATTTCAGAACCGCTCTTTCCACTTGGGCTGTGTGTAGAATCCTGGATTCCCCACTGTGGTTCTGGCACAGGGCCGGGACTACACTGACCTTTATCTAGGAAAATGACATAGGGATCCCTGACTGTCAGCCGGTGACACTTGACTGTCTGCTCAGAGTATCACATGGATGTGTGACGTGGCTGCTCTTTGGGCAGAAGCTCTGACGTTGACGCTGCTTTGTATTGAATGGTGTCCATGATACTTCACCTTCTGCTTAGGGTTCATTGACTGCATGGTATGTATGTGCATGTGTGTGCATGTGTGCACATGCGCACACGTGCACGTGCACACATGCACCAGAGGGCAGACTTAGCTGAGACAGGGTCTCTCATGGAAACATGGCACTTAGCATTAGGCCAAGCTGGCTGGGTACCCAGCCCCTGGCAGAGCCTCCAGATCACTGTGGACAGGTGCTGGGTACTCTACACCGCTCTTGACATTCGCACCGGGATCCAACTCTGGTCTCCATGCTTCCACAGCAAACCTCGCTCTCAGAGCCTCTCCCCACCCTCTCCCCAGATCTCTCCCCAGACCCTTCTCAGCCCCCTACTCAGACCCAGCTCCTCAATTCTGTAGCAGTTCATCTTGCATAGTTGCTGATAAATGACCATTACACAGCTTAAGGGAATAAGAGGTTTACTTTCTTAACGACAGTCCGGTTACAGTTCATAGTCCAGCTTTGACAGGAGAGCACACACCAACACCAGGGCTGAGGGAACCGGCCACCATAACGGCTGCCAGATGGACAATCCTTACTTCCCAGACCAGCATGCCTGGCTAAGAATACAGAAGGATGCCAACTCTCTCAATCAGCTCTCTCTGATTTATCCAGGGCCTAATCCCACCCACCATGAGCTGGGTCTTCCCCAGCAGCTAGACAATCTCCTTCAGGTTTGCTCTGGGCTTAACTCAACCATCAACTCTCTACAACTGTGCCCAGAGCTCAAACCCTCAAGAGTCAAGTTTGACACCTGTGCTTAACCATGACATGACTTTCATATATTTTCTAGTTATGTCTATTTGCCGCAAAGCAAACACTCCTGAATTATCTGTTTTGTAATATTCCAACCGCTCTACAGTCTACCAAGGAGAGCTGGTGACAGATGTTTTTGCATGACTGGACAGCTGTGAAAGGTGTGTGGTGGAGGCCATGGGGGGAAAGTGGGGTCCTGTGAAGAGTTATCGTGGCACAGGTTGAACAAAGTTTTGGAGGCCCTCTTAGCGGTACACAAGTGCCACAGAGTAGCTTGGTCTGTCAGGGAGAAGAAAATCCTGTGGTGGCTGCAGCTCCTCTATGAGCTGCCGATGCAAGGCGCAGTGCTGCTAGCATTGCTACAGGGACCGTGACTTTTGTGCTGCTGGGCTAGGGCTTCGGAGAGCCCTCTAAGCAGGTAGATAAGAGAATAGCTAAGGCTCACATCCATGAGCAGCCACGTGACAGCTAGCCCCCACCACCCCAGCCACATGAGAGAGCTAGCCCCCCCCATCCACTGAGCAACCACATGAGAGCTAGCCTCCCCCATCCATTCCCAACTCAAATGAGCATATGTTCTCTCCTATGCTTTATTAACTTCTTCAGATGAAGCAAATTAAATTACTCTTTTCAGCTGAGCAAACCTAAATGTAAAAGTAAGTATCAGAGGTTTAGGAATGTGACTGACTGGTAGGGCGCTGGCCTGACCTGGGGAGGTCCTGGGGTCAAACTTCAGCATCAAGAAACAAAACCAAAAAAAAAAAAAGTCGTGAAGGAATCATCAGGCTCATGATGTGCTCAAAGGACCCAAAGGACAGGGTTAAATGAAAAACATTTATGCAGCACCCAAGCATGCAGTCTCCAAGACTCTTCCAGAACCAGGGACTTCCCACCCTGGGGATCGAGAGCAGGTGCAGACCCACTTCCAGTAACTGCCCAGCCTCAGAATTCTTTCAGCGTGTTCTTCACTTTCGAGTTCCAACTCAGTAAGTTGCTTGTCTGGTCGCCAGCCAGCTCCCCCAACTTGCGCTGGTGCCTGAAGTGCCCACACGGGTCTCAATTTGTCTAAGGGGCGAGGCCTCTGAACTAAGCGGCAGCTCCTGAGGCCTCTGCACTGAGCGGCAGCCCAGAACACAAGTTCAGAAAATAGAGGAAGCACAGGTGTCATGTGAACACCTTGGCGCCTTCTGAAATGTGGTTTTTGCATTGTATGCAAATTTCTTTGGGCCCGGTGCATGAACACAGCTAGCAGATTCCTCTGGGAAGGGGGTTTCTCCCCCTTGCCCTCAGAGCCACAATCATTCCATGTATGGTGCTGGTAGATGTTTAAAAGAAAGTATCTTTATTTCTTAATTAAGTTCATAATACCATATGGTTAAGATTCTTTTGTTTTGGCAGGCAAGAATTCTATCGCTGACGCACCAATGCTCTAAGATTCTTCATGTTTCGAGGAGGTAGTCCTAGAAACTTTATTTCCAAGAAAATAAATCAGATGCCAAGCAATTGAGGAGACACCTAACAGCTGGCCTCCACTTGCACTCACATGAGTACAAGATGCACACACATGCATACAGCCACACGAACATGTGTAGATGCACACACACAAATGTTTCCAAATGCACTCCCTCCCCCAAATCCCTGCTGGCAATCAATCTCTACATAGAGAGGTGCACATGTCAACGTGGTAAGCTGATCCCGCCACACCACTTTGGCCTATAGCTGGCATTGAGATGCACGCTTGCTGTTCACCTGAAGAGCTTCTACAAAAACAGTCATGTGTGGCCTGTGTATCCACCATTCTGGACCCCCACAAGCAAATCACACTGCTCAAAATTCTTCCATGCTTCCCCACCATCTGTCCCCCAGCGCTGGTTGTTGATGTGCTGACAAGGACCAGGGACAACCTGATCTTAGCAAGTCACTTTCCCAACTCCTGGCTTTCCACAGCTGGAGGCAGGAAGGAGGAGCGAGCCAGTGACTGGGGATGACCATGACTCTGAGACCAGCCTGGGGTGTCTATTACATGCAAAGCCAGTTTCAGCTCTGGGGCAAGCCCCTGGAGGAGATTGGTGACATCCTCAGCAGACAGAAAATTCACAGCAAAGACGCTTTCCACTGACCTCAGTGTGGGTGAGCTATCCAATACTGACTCCAGGCTGTTAGGGAAAAGCTGGCCGGCCGCTGTGCCTTCCAGCCACAAGGACCATATATGCCCCCTCAAACAGTGGTTGTGCCCGCCCCATTCAGAGAGGTTGCTGTCCCTGAGATCGCATTGACAGTTGGAGGAAGAGGAGGAGGAGGAGGAAGAGGAAGAAGGCCTGCTGGACTACATTGCACTGCAAGGAACAGCCATCACCACGCTGGAAGGTCATCTGGGGAAAGGAGCTTCATTGGGCTTAGAGGGACCTCTGGGCTCCACGGAAGGCTCTGGAACTCCAGGCTCTGCTGGGAACTTCACCTCATGACTGACTCTTACTGTGGCAGCAGAGACTTGTCACTAAATCTAAATCTAATCTAGTGTCACTAGACACTAATCTAGGGTCACTAAAGGGGTCCAGAGCTGATGGCTTCTCCTTGTCTTCAAAAAACTGTATGACTGTTTCTGCACCTCAGTGCCCATTCATTTCTTCAAAAGTTTGTCTTTTGCTTATTTTTGTATTTTATTTCTTTTTTTGAGAAGGGTCTCATGCAGACTACACTGGCCTCAAAGCCCCTGTCTATCTGAGGCTGGCCTTGAGCTCCTGACCTGTGGCTTCCAGGGGCTGAGATTGCAGTATGCACTATGTCCACCTGACCCTCCACTCTGTGCAGAGGCCAAGACCCTGTGTCTCGCTGCTTTGGATCTGCAGGCATCTAAGTGTAACAGAGTCTGTGTCTTCATCGATGCTTCTGCCTAGGCCCTGAGATTCTCAGAACTCTGCAAAGCACGGTCCAAGGCGCATGCTCTTAGCCAATGAGAAGGTTCCTTCCCACCTCAGTCAATGAAAACATCTTCTCGCCACCTCTACCTGCCTTGCCGGTTGCCGAAGACCCAACCATCACCCTTGTGTGGAATTGAACCTGAACTTGGTCTTTCTTCATGCTTCACGCCTTGGGAAGCAGAGACTTCTAGAGCCCACCTGAAATGTTCCACATTGCACCAGGCTCCTGCCACATTTGACATCAGTTCACCTGGCACCGACACTTGGCTGGTGGAGATGGGTTGAGAAACTGCTGAAACTTCTTGGAACATTGGCAAGTGTTCAACCTGGCAGGGCCCCCAAGACACCTGGCAGACCTGTGGGTGATACAACTTTCCCACAAGACTCCACCAAGGTCTGGCTAGCTCCTGGTTCTGTCCACAATTGGGTATCCCCAAGTTAAATGGAAGGCACTGAATTCTACACATGCAGTTTCTGTACTTTCTTTATGTCTGTGTGTACATGTTCACATGGGCGCATGTATACCTGTGCAGATGTGTACATGCACATGGATGCACGTGTGTGGAGGTTGGGGTCGAGTCAGGTGTCCTCCTCTGTTGCAGTTAGCCTACAACATTGCTGTTAAATGACCATCACACAGCTTAAGAGAACAAGGAGTTTACTTTCTTACGACAGTGCGGTTATAGTTCTCAGTCCAGCTTGACGGGAGAGCACAAACCAACACCAGAGCTGAGGGAACCTGTGATGGTGTCATCACTGCATAACAGCTGAGAGACGGACAATCCTTACGTGCCAGACCAGCACGTCTGGCCAAGTGAATAGAAGGATGCCAACTCCTTCAACCAGCTCTCTGTGATTATTCCAGGGCCTGATCCCACCCACCATGCGCTGGGCCTTCCCCATCAGCCAGACAATCTCCTTCAGGTTTGCTCTGGGCCTAACTCAACTACTAATTCTCTACAAATGTGTCCAGAGTTCAAACCCTCAACAGGTTAGACACCTATGCCTAACCGTGACATCCTCCATGGGTACACGTGTGCATGCATCCATGCAATGTGTGTATGCCCGTGTGTGGAGGTCAGAGGACGTGTCAGGCATCCTCGTCAGTTGTTCTTTCTATTGTTGAGACAGAGGCTCTCCCTGAGCTTTCAGCTCACCAGTTCCCCAGGGGACTTTCTGGCTTTGGCTCTGCAGCTCTGGGGTGACAGGTGCAGAACTTTTCACAGGAGTGCGAGGGATCAAAACTCAGGTCCTCACACTTACTCAGCAAACCTTTTACTGCCTGAGCCATCGCCACAAGCTTCATCTGGAGTTGACCAGCAGGGTATCACTACGTGGCCAAGGCTGCCTCCGACTCTCAACCTTGCTGCCAGTTTCCCAGGTGTTAGGGTTCCAGGTGTGGGCTACCACACCCACACCTGGCAGGGTTTCCGCGACACTTAAGGAAGGGAAGGAACCAGAATGGTGGTTGAGAACAGCGGACAGCAGTGCGGCTCGCAGGAGGAGCCCGTAATTCAACAAGGGTAGATGACCCTGAGCTGTGGTGAGCTTGGGGGGTTCACTGCGCATGGCGGCCCAGGTGCATCTCGGCTCCCAGGATTAGCCCGCCACTCTCTACCTTTCCCGGATAGAAGGACCATCTGGGGAGAATTTCAAAGATACTGAGTGGGACCCAGAGGAAGGCATACGAGGGCTGGCAGTCCCCAGGTCAGGAAATGTCAGAGAAGCCAAGCATCCTTGGTTGTGATCACAAGCAGAAAAGTCAGGCTCCATCTGAGCTTTATGTGTGAAATTCTAGTAGCAGCCAGGAGGGGATGCCACAGAGGCAGCAGATCTCCATCCCAGGACACACTGGGGGGCAGAGGGGACTGGCACGTCCACCAGACAGATGCCATGGCCAGGCCTTCAGTCTGCTTGCTACTGTGGACGGTCTTCATTGCTCTAATTTCTTCTTTTTCTTTTCTTTTATGGTGGGCCAGGGTTGAAATTCCTATCCTGATTTGGTTAGCAGTGGACTATAAGGGGTTGGAGGGTTACATGTATGGATGGAGGAGTTAGCCACAGGGTGGACACTGAATGGATAATGGATGATGGACAGATGTAGGGAAGAGGTCTGCCTCAATTAAAAAAAAAAGTTCTGGTAAGTAGATGGAACTAGAAAATGATGTCGGTAAATGGATGCAACTAGAAAATACAATTTTAAGTGAAATACAGAAACAGAAAGACAAGCGCCATGTGTTCTCCCTTATATGTAGATGCTGCATTAAGCTCTTATTTGGGGTATTTGGCTTTGAATTCGATGTGATTACAGGACTTGCTATACATGCTCAGTTTATTATGGTCACTGATGTGTCTGAGATGCTTGAGTCTTGCGTGTGAGGTTCAGAGGCAGGCTGGGCATGTTGATGTGATCACTGCAGAGACGGTCGAGGATCAGAAGGAGGAAGATATTGTGGACACTTGGTTGAAGAATGCTACTACTGTGTTCAAAGATCTCGTGGTTCTGTAATCCTTGGAGCCAAAAACTGTGGTTTAGTTGGGTTTTTGGAGAGTGTGGGGTTTCCTATATCCATCTTTGTGTGTTGTGGAATGCTCTGTGATGCTGCATTTTGTGGTTTGGGAATTTTGTTTCCTACAAACCTTGTTGTCAAGTGTCTTCCTATTTTAATTTTTTTGAGTAATAAATTTCTTTTAAAAAATGTTCAGCTACCGAGCAGCATTTCATAAGGCTGCAGACTGGGGTTGAAGAAAGTAAATATCATGGGCCTTCATTATTCAAGAACTTGAACGCAGCCTGGACTGCAAGTCTGCTTGTTTGTGGAATAAAATTTACAGAAAGCACTGCTTTTGGGCTAGCTTGTGTCTTAATGTTACAGGTGCTGGCGAGATGGCTTGTGTGATAAAATGCTTGACACCCAAGCAACAGGGCTGGGATTTAGATTCCCAGGTCCCACATCCAATGCTGGGTGAGTGTAGTGGCCAGCCTGTAATTCCACCTCAGAAGGCAGAGACTGGGAATTCCCAGAGCAAGCCGACTAGAAACTGAACCTATCAGCAAGCTCTGGTTTTGATTAGAGACCCTGTCTCAAAAGAATAAGGTAGAAGAGAAACTGAAGATGATTTGTGATATCAACCTTAGGTCTTCATATGCATGTGCTTATACATGTCTGCAAACATGCACACACACAGACACACACACGCACATACATGCGCGCATGCACACACACTCACACGCATGCACACACACCACATGCAAGAAGCAAGTTTCCCCACTGATTGGAATATGAGCATATCCTGACCCACAGGGTCCAGGGCTCCCCTGCAGCCCCTGGGATGCCTAACAGCTGATGTGTTGTGTGCTGAAGTTTAGGGACCCCTCAGAACACCTCGTCCCTCAAGCACAGGTTCCAAGGCCATCCTCAGCCCACATTCCCTGGAGCTGCCTGGTGCACAGCAGCAAGATGGTCAGAGGGAAGAGGAGGTTAGGTACCATCACTTTTACACAGCGTGGGTGTGGTTCTGGGCTGTCTTAGCCATCTCCCTGCCCACTCTTTTGCATAATTACTATCAGATTTTACCAGAAAGTCCTCCACAATTTTGTAGGAAATGCAATTTTTTGTTGTTCATATAAGAGAATATTAATTGAAAGTTCTGTTCTTGAGCTGAGGCACAAGAGAGAAAAGACAACGGAAGTGTGAACCCCGAGAGCCAGCAGATGCTAAGAGGGGCACTGCCTGCTGCAGGCTCTGGAGAGGAGGGTAGGGCATCGTCGTGAGCCTGGAACCTGTCTCAGACGGGGCTGGACCCTGCAGGGTTTGGCTCACTCAGTAAGGGGTGGAAAATGGGCAGCCTGGTCCCCTGGGGCCGATCTCTTGTCTGCATGCTGCCAACTGCACTCTACTTTTTACAGCTTTATTCTGGGTGTTCTTTTTTAAATATTTTATTTATTTGGGGGGGGGGTGCTATGTGTCCTTGTGGAGGACCAAGGATGACTTTGGGAATCATCCTGGATTGCTTCTACCTCCTTCTTGCTTCCCTCTGGGATTTCCCAGGCTCTGCCCACCACTTCTGCCCAGGCTGGAAGTGCAGGCCGCCACTATTTCCACCTGGTATTTTTTTTTTTTATGTGGGACTTGGAATTAGAACTCAGGACCTTCTGCTTGCAAAACAGAGTCTTAACCCCTGAGCCATCCCTCCAGCCCTACCTGGGTTTTCTTAAGCAGCACAGTGAAAGGAGAGAGTCTCTTCCTAGCTCCTTCCCAGGACTTTTGTAGGTTGTTGTCCGTTTAGAAATGATGGTGCGTGCCTTGCCTGCATGTGATGTAGCAAGGATTTACATCTACATGCTTTGAAAGCTGCATCCACAGAAGTGACAGAGACAGTGGCTGGGTGGTCTGTTGGGGTCTAGCTCCTGCTGTTACTGCCTGGCCAGGCCACCAATCACAAGCAGGAGCACCTTTGGGTGACCCAACCATGGTGTGAATGCAGAAGAAGCAACCCCAGCAGCCACTGCACCCCAGCTGTAGAAAGATTGTCACACAGTGCCACATTAGCAACATGTGCTGACTGTGCCTTCCGGAACACGCACGGGGAACCAGAAACCCAGTCTGCTCGGGGCCTTTCCTGGGGTGCAGCTGTGGATGTAACTGGAGCATATGAGACCTCACCTCCAAGACCTCTCCTTCCTGAGGAGGAAATCCAAGCGAAAAGTGGTCAAGCAGCATTGAGGGTTGGGGACCCCACAGCCTCCTCTCTAGCACCCTCACAGGGCGAGCAGGCCTGCAGGTCCCCCTTTCGGGCCTCAGGCTCAAATAAATAAATACCTGGATTTCTAAGCCATCAGGTTTCAGGACTTACTTTTGCACTCCTGGAAAGGAGCAGCGACCAAGAGAGGGATGTAACTGGGCCAAGAACATTTTCTTTTGCACATCAATGTCATGCAATAATCTAGAAGGTCTATTTGAGGTTGAAACCAGGACCTCGCAGATGTACGAAAGTGCTCTGCACTGCCCTGCATCTCAAGCCCGGACACCAAAGCTTCCGACAGAGCCCACACTTAGAAAAGCACCCCTAGACCAGCCACATGGAGACAGCCTGATTTGATCAACTGTCAGAAGGTCCAATGCACAGCAGGGGCCTCTGACTCATACAAAGGATGGAGGGAGGGAGAGAGAGAGGGAGATGCACCTGCCAACACTAAACCCACATTTGGTTAGTTGAGTTTTATTCCAAGGACAGAGCCTCACTTCTTGTATTTTACTTTCGTAAATTCGTGTGGGCTGCATGTGTCTGTGTCACTGTGTGTGTTTGCATGTGTGTGCGTGTCTGCATGTGTATACATAATTGTGTGTGTCTACGTGTGTCTGTTTGTGTCTATGTATATCTGTGTGTGTCTGTGTATATCTGTCTGTGTCTGCGTATGTCTGCATACTTGCCAGTGACATCCTTCAGCCTTTGATGCTGACAGGAAAGGCTCAATTTCATCTTCCGCAGAGTTTGCTGTAATAGTACAGTGAGTTGAGAGATTCATCTTGCTCCCTGGAATCTCTATCGGCCTCAAACTGTAACCTAATGAACAGGAGGAAGAGCAAATTGTTCACTCTGTTGTCCCAGGGAATTATTCAGTCCTCTAAGTCACTAAGCTGAGGAGAGCTGTCTCCACATGATCCACGGGGATATCTGGAAGCTGGCGGGGTGTTGACGACATTCTGTGAGTGGAGGACAGTTTTCTCAATAGCACCCTGAATGTCGCAGATTCTTTTGTAAAGAGTGGCTTTCAGAATACAAATTTTGGATTGTCTGGATCCCGGGGCAGCGTGCCTGGATCTCCAGGGAGTGTAGGGGTAGGGGCCTGGATCCCCCTCAGCACGTGGCTCTCGCCACCTGGTTGTTAACAGCAGTGCAGTCATCTGAAGAGATGTTTCTCATTAGCATGTTTTATTGTAAATGAAAGAAATCTTCGACTGTCCATCTTAATGTCTGCCATGAATTTTAAAATGAAGCATGATCACGAAAGGTCTAGATGGTTTTATTTTGGTGACATTCAATGAAATGACATGGCTAAGCCATGCCTGGCTGTGAGTGGAAGCCCTGATTACAAGGGCCTCCTCATCAGTCAGAAGACCATCCGAACCTCTGAAAGACTCTAGCATGGTTTCGTTCTCAAAAACTCTTTGTGCAAAATCCAAACTAGGGGTTGGGATAGTTTGCTGCTCAATCACCCTAAGTTGAGGACAGAAACCATGGGCCCCATGGAGACATTTGGTAGCCATTTACCACAGGGCACCCAGTGGCGGGCACATGGCTCCCACTCCGGACTTCTCATCACAGTGCTAGGGACCAGCTTCATCTCCAGAAGGGCTCATCCTCCTGAGGGGGACACTGTTGTGTCTCTGCTCACTTTTCATATTGCTTTGTTTATGGCTCAGCTGTTATTAAGAATCTCATGATATTCGCTACATGACTAATTTATGTCGTTCCATCTTTTGTGAGTGTATGTGTGTGTGATGTGCTTACATATGATGTATACATTATATGTGTGATGTGTGTATGTTTGTGATGTGCATGTTATATGTGTGATATGTGTTTGATCTGTGTGATGCACGTTCAGTGCGTGATATATATGTATACACATATATGTACATTGTATGTATATGCATGTGTTCTATGTGATACTTGTACACATTTATTATGTGTATATGAATGTTATATGTGTGTGATATGTATGTATAATGTGTGTAATGTATATGTATTATGTGTAGGTGGGATGCATGTGATGTGTACATATGTGTGTACATTGTGCATGATGTGTATATGTATGTATATGTATGCATGTGTGTGTATGTGCTATATTCAAGTGTGTGATGTGTGTGTAGTGTTTCATACCTGTCACAGCACACATGCGGAAGTCAGAGGACAACCTCAGGGGTTAGTCCTCACCTGCCGCCTGGTTCGAGATTCAGTCTCTTGTTCACTGCTGTGGACACCAGGTGTAACAGTTACTCTTTACTATTGCTGTGAGAGAACACTCAAAGTCGATCAACTTAAGGAAGAAAGGGAGGTTTATTCAGCTTACGGTTCCAGAGGGAAGGGACAGTCTCTCAAAGCGGAGGTGGCATGGCTGGCTGGCCAAAGCTGGAGGAGGCTAAGTCACTGCAGACATCTTAGAAGCTGAGAGCTGCAGACTGCTTGCTGCTAAAGCAGACTTCTCCTGGAGGTAGGGTGGGACTAATCCACCTAAAGGCCCACCCCTGGTGACTGCCTTCCTCCAGCAAGGCTCCACCTCTCAAGGTGACATGACCTTGCCAAACACATGAGACTGTGAAGGACACATTTCAAACCATGACACCAGGCTAGCTGACCACAAGTCTCCAGGGATTCTCCCATCTCTGCCTCCACTTCCCCATAGGACTGGGATCAGCAGTGGTGCACGGCTGCCTCTGGCTTTACATGACTGCTAAGGATTTGAACTAACATCCTCATGCTTGCATGGCAAGTGCTTTATGTGCAGAGTCATGTCCCTACCCCTAAGCTCTCTGCTCTGGTTCTTCAGCTTCCTGTTGTTATAAACAGTGCGCTGGTGAAGGAGAAATAGAAGCCGATGGCAGCTAAGACTAACATCCAGGGCATAGAGCAAGAGTGAAGGTCTGATTGGAATTTGGGGGGTATAGAGTTGTGATGGAAGCTGGTGCTGAGAAAAAAAGCCCGCTGCATGCTGCAGAGATGCCTTCAATCTCACAGGAAGTTGCAGAACTTGTCACCAACTCTCCCTTGGTCTGAGAGAAGACAGCTTTCTGTGTCTGACTTGCTCTCGCTTTAGAGAAGTTTAATGGCCCATTAAGTAAACAGCAGTTAGACTTGCAAGGCACATTCAGAAATGTCTCTCTAGTTGTTGAGAATAAATGACTATTCACAGAACATATGAATTTAGTGCTGGCAAATGTAAGGCGACCCTGATTCTCCCTTGGCATTAAAACTAAATATGCTCTCTCAGGGAAAAGTGCAGCTACCTGTAGTGACCTGTGCCCCTCTATTCCTGCTGACCCGTATCTCCTTGGTGGCCCCACCCCACGGTGGCTGCTACACTCGAGTCTCTCTCTGCTCTGGTGACCAGTTCTCTCTCACATTCTGCTCTGATTTTGGCCCATGTGTAATCATCTATGGCAAGGGCTCCCCACTATGTAATTTCACCTACCTCTCCCCTACTCTCTTTGCCTGTCACGTGCCAGATTACCCTGGACAGGTAACCCCCCCCCCCCAAGTCTGCACAGAACACTAATTTTGCTCCAGATCCCCAGCCTGCAAGTCTGAGCCCCATGGTTCTCATCCTGTGTGCAGATGGGAGAGCCCGCGAGGCTGCATGAAGAAGGACCCTTACCCAGGGCGGAGGCTACTTCTCTCTGATTCATTTCCTCTCAGGCATAACACCCACAACCACTCGCTCCATGGGCCAGAGGATATCGGCTTGGCCAATCAAACTTGGGTTTGAATTCTGCTGCCATTTAGTGGCTGGGCACCCTCAGGTCCTACCCCAGTGCCAAGCTGAACATTACCCTGTCTCACATCATGCACTGCCTCATCTCACACGATCCCCATCATGCACGGCCCCCGGCACACATGGCCCCAGTACACATGGCCCCATCTCATACAGCCACAGCAGAGCCAGGTCTGTCTAACGCTGGCCCCCTGTGCTGTCCTCTGACCGTCTCCCAGACAACCTGTGCTCCAGCAAACCATCTCCAACTTCTGTGCTCTGGCCCTAAACCAGTCACTGAGCTTGCCCAGCTCCTCTAAGGTCACCCCCACACAGCCAACATGGTGGCAGCCTGGGGGAAGCCAGCCTGGAACCAGGAGCCAGTCTAAGCAAAACGCCAAGCAGCTTCAATTAGTAGCATTGAGTCTCAGCTCCTTGCTCAGGGCTTCTCCTTCCCTTCAGAAAGCCCTTGTGCTTGAGGGTGTTCAGCCACTCTGGGGCACACGTCATGGACAGCCCACAGATTTGCTGTCTTAACTCCCCAGCCGGTCAGGAACCTGAGGGCCAGGATGAGGAATTCCTGTGGACAGGAAGACAAACCCCCAGCTTGCTTCACAATTTTATTCCTGGGGGCTAGTGCCGGTTCCTGGTGAAACAGGTTTTATGTGCACAGAGCACAAGGAGCCACAACCATATCACACACTCTCCACAGAGAGAGCATTTGCTCATTTGCTTTTTTTTTTTATTCAATTGTATGTGTGTGCGTGTGTGTGTATGTGCGCGCGTGCGCGCGTGTGTGTGTGTGTGTGTATGTGTGTATGTGTGTGTGTGTGTAGAACCACAGACGAATTTGGGAACCACCATGAGCCGCCTCCACCTCCTCCTTGTTTCCTCTGTCCGGGGATTCACAGGCTCCGCCCTACCAGGACCAGAAACACAGGCTGCCCCTGCTTCCACCCGGTGTCTATACGTGGGGTCTAGGATCTGAACTCAGGATCCGAACTCAGGACCTTCCGCTTGCAAGGCAAAGGCTTAACCCCTAAGCTACCTCTCACAGCCCCTGCTCATTTGCTTTTGATAACTACTTTATCCTAGGAAGTCCTGGGAGTTGGGGGAAAGTTGAGTAACAGCTTGGGGGCTGTTGATCCCGCTGCTGCAGAGTTCAAGCTACTTGAAGATGGTTAATGTGGCAGGCAGAGCTCTGAGAACAGAGCACAGCAAACATGAATATGCATGGCATGGCCACAGACCAGGCCAAGCCACCCATGTGGAAGGAGGCCAAGCAGCTGAACGCTTGGACTGATACTTGAACATGCTAAATTAGACACGCATATGCTGGGCACCAGGGAAGTGAGCTGTTCTCAGGGAATCGGAAAGACAAAGTCCCCGTGGTGGAAACATTCAGGATGGAGAGTTAATCAGACGTAGCTATAAAGGAGAATAGTTATCAGACAGGCTCATCTGGGACCTCAAAGTACATGAACAATTGGGATACATGAGCAATCTGGTTGGTGAAAACGGACAACTCCTAATTCACATATGAAAGACCAGAGTACACAATGTTCTATTAATATTTTTTCATATCATGATCATACATTTGGTCTATAGTGGGTCCAACAAAGGAGACAGGATCAGAGAAAGAAAAGAAAATAAATGAATCGACAATCCAGTGAGAAGACAGGCAAATGAAGGGCCTGGCAGGAGAGCTGAGTGGGTGAAGCGCTTGCCACATGTGTTCCGATTCCTAGTGCCGACACGACATGGTAGCATGCGGTAGTAACCCCAGGGCTTCCACAGCCAGGTGGGAGGTGGAGACAGGGCATGCCTACAACCTTGAGAGTCACACAGAGGGACAAGCAACAGAAGACCTTGTCTCACACAAGAGGGGATGCACACCTGATTGTCTTCTCACCCCTACGTGCACCAGTCACACACCAGCTCATAATCGAATGCGAAATTTTAAGAGTTCAGATCACTGTGACACCCCCCCCCCATGTTAGAGAATTGAGTTTGCTTTCTGGTCAACCCGGTCAACTCAAGGCTTTGGTTCTAAACCTTTTACCGTTTGTTTGTTTGTTTGTTTGTTTGTTTATTTACCTTGAGGCAGGGTCTCATGCTAGTGGGCTTGGAACTTGCTAGGCAGCCAGGCTGGGCTCACTCCCCCTGCCTCCAAAATCTTTTGTCTCGAGGGAAAAAACAGCTGCAGGTAGGAGTTCAGGGGCGCACTCTACTGTCTGCAGCTGCTGCTCACCTGACCTTCCCATAGGTCACCTATGGTCCCAGTACAATTGCCAGAGCATCATAAAGCTCCAGCCGCAGCCTCCTCACTGACCTGGGCACACAGTCAATCACATAGCCATCACAATGGCATTTTGACTTTTCCACTATTTATTCAGACGCTTTTTAAAAATCATCAAAGAAGTCTTCGCTATGAGAGGTAAGACTCCAAGTTGAAACACAAATAAGGATCAGTAGGTACTGGAAGCTGGCTGACAGGCAGAGAAGGAACTTTGCTAAAAGGAAGTGGCTTAAGATATCAAAGAGTCCGGTCGTGCCGGTCGTGGGCCGCCGCCGTCCTGGCCGCCGAGGAGAAGGACCCGCTGAGCTACTTCGCGGCGTACGGGAGCAGCAGCTCGGACTCGTGGGCCGAGGAGGAGGAGGGCAGCGAGGCGGACGAGGCGCGCGGCGGGGCCGCGGGCCCCGCGCGGGCGGCGGGCGGCGGCGGGCGGCGGGCGGCGGCGGCGGGCGGCGGGCGGCGGGCGGCGGGCGGCGGGGCGAGGCCGGCGGGGCAGCGGCTGCCCGGCCCGACGAGCTGTTCCGCAGCGTGGCGCGCCCCGCCTTCCTCTACAACCCGCTCAACAAGAAGATCGACTGGGAGCGGCACGTGGCGAAGGCGCCCGAAGAGCCCCCCAAGAAATTCAAAATGTGGAAGTCAAACTGCGTGCCCCCGCCGGACACCCACAGCACGAAGAAGAAGCCGCCGCCCCCGGAGCTGGACATGGCCATCAAGTGGTCGAATATATATGAGGACAACGGGGACGATACCCCGCAGAGCGCTAAGAAAGCTAGGCTCCTGCCGGAAGGGGAGGAGACGATGGAGTCAGACTGAAGAAAAAGATGAGCATGCATCCAAGAAGCGCAGGGGAGAACCAGGGGAGCCAGCCAAGAAGAAAAAGTAGAGAGCAAGTGTCAGAGTGTGGACTGCTGAACTCACAGGAAGTCACCCATCGTCATGACAGCGTCTCGTGGAAGCATGTGTTCATAAGTGAATGAGTATTGTCTCAAGAACTTTCCACTGTAGAAGTCACATTTTTATTTAAACCCCGTATGTATTAAAATGCCAGTGGTTACCTGTGATTGTGAAATTGACAGTACTTCAAAGCATTCTCCCCTCACAGCACCATGACAGGCTTGGAGAGTTCTGTCACGATTGACATGCCAGTGTTCTATGAACTTTTTATAAAGAAGTATATTTTAAAGTAAATATATTGTAATGTACTGTGAATTTGTGAGTGCTTTTCATCATTGTACAGTGTAAATAGACGATCATGGAAATAAAATTACTTATTCGATATTGATACTGCTGTATAGCATTAACATGGATTATTTATGACAAGAAGCCTGCTTGTCGTGTGACATTTGTAAGTTTCAGCAAAACTCACCCTTTAGGAAGGGCCTCCTGTGTTCCTGTGCTTTGTACTGTTCTGTCTTCCTTCGCCCTGCAAAGGGAATGCTGCTACCCTCCTTAGAACGGAGGCAGTCCTAGTAACTGGCCAAGACCACACAGCTAGCGAGTACACAATCCACATCGAGGACACTAGTCCACGATAAGGTGAAACCGTCTGTCCACTCATCAGATTGCATTTTTCAAGAGCTACATTAATTGTCTCTTGCACATGCTCTTTGGTTGTACTTAAAGGGAAGTGTCTTCCTCCTTTGTGACTGTACGCCATATATGCCTTATTCATTGATCTTCCTATTAAATAATAAATAGACTGAAGATTAAATTACCAGATTTAACGAAAGTACAGGGCACCCAGTTAAATTTGACTGTTTTAGTTATATGTTATGATATTTGAGATGCACATTAAAAGTCTGAAACTCAAAAAAAAAAAAAGATATCAAAGAGCTGATGGGAGGAGAGAAACTGATTAGATATCAAGAGCAGCTCAGAGCAGCTCCAAAGGCTTGTGGCTATAACTAGACTGGGAGAACCTGACCAAAGCTTGGTCAGTGATCTGTAAGATCCCTAAGAGTTGCCTCCCCCTCCCTGAGAGTTACGTAAGAGAGCTGGCAAGAGGCTCGTGGCTCATGGGCGAGATACTCGCTGCACCAGCATGAAGACCTGGGTTGAATCCCTAGAACCACGTGAAGAAAGAAAGTAGGTGGGAGGGTGATGGTGAGCTTGTAATCCCAACACCATGGAGGGAGGGAAGGGAGAGCCTTAGAGCTCGCTGGCCAGCTAGTCTGGCCTAATCAGTGAATCCAGGCCAGAGAGAGATTCTGTTTCAATCAACAGGTAGAGCAACACCCAAGGTTGCCTCTGGGCTCCACACACATGTTCATCTGTACATGCTTACACACAAATTAAGAGTACAGCTGGTACAAGTCTGCTCTTCCATGGCTGGGACACGACTACCCATGCTGTGTGTGGACACAGGGGTGGCGCCAGATGACTTTATGGAAGCAAAACCTCATAGCAGAATCCCAGACACAGGTGCACAGTTCGGTCTGAAAGAAATCTGGGGAATCTATCTGCTCATCCTCAGGGGACCGGCAAAGTGCTTAGAGTATTTGTTCTGTCCTTGAAGCCTGCCAGTTCCTGTAGACTCCCCACAAATTATCCTGCTAGCATCCCTAATGGAGGGGCACCCTCAGGCCCAGCAGTGACAAAGGCTTATCTGGAATTACCTAAACACCTGAGATTAGACACACCTTTCTCACCTCTCTTCCCTTTCCTAAGTGAACCCCTAGGAGATGGGCAGAGGGGCGTAGACTGGCGCGTACTCTGGCAGGCTAATATTTTAGCACATTCCAAGCCACTTATCTGCAGAGCCAGTGTGGTGTCTGACAGAGGGTGACCTGTTCATCTTTTCTGTCGTTGGCCAAGCGGCTGGCTGATTAACCAGATGACTGATCCCTGAAGAGATTGGCAAGTGTTTCTCAAACCTGGTGGCCGAGGGCTGCTGTGGCACCACTACAGGACCAGAAGGCACTGTCTGTGTGTCACAACCGTGGATGATTGCAGGCCCAGCCCACAGGCCTTCCAAGTGCAACTCGGGAGAGCAGGACCTCAGGCCAGAGGATATAACTGTTCCTCCAGAGCTGTGCGGGAAGAGCTGCCATCCTGGGGTGCTGAGACGCTTCGCTTTGCAGAACTGATTGTGATCTGCCAGTCTCTACTCAGCTTTACACAGAACAGACAGATAGACGGCCAGAGAGAGAGAAGAGACACAAAGGTAAGAGACACCTGGCCACACAGACGGCCAGGACAGGCTGAGTCCTTAAGCAGGTGAGCACCAAGTCAGTCTTGGGGTTGTATCTCAACACTGCCCCTGCTCTCTGCTCAGTTCAGTGACCCACACTTGGCCTAGCGAACCGATGACTAATTGCAGTGAGATATAGAAACAAGAGACCCACTACTCTCTCAAGGCTAGAAGCGACTGCTTGGTTCCCCTGTGGAAGTCCAGGCCAATTAACTGTTGCAGGTTCTCTAAGCATTGGGATAAAACAAAGTAGGAAAATCTGCCATGCTACGGGACACACTATACAGAACTGATTCACAGGAGATGGGGGAAAGCTTTGGGGGGGGGATACAGGTCTCCCCAATGCCTGAACTTCAGTTCTTTAGTGAGATTCTGTATCTCCGGAGACTACTTAGGCACATCTGCTGCCTATTTATAGTCTGAGGGTTTCTAGGTGGGATTCAAATATGTGCTCTTCAGTCCAGGGTAGAAGTGACATTTCTACTTCATTTGACCATGCTATTAAATTTGCCTAGAAAAATCAGTTAAGAGGCAGAACAGTTTTCACATGAAGATGAAGCTTATGTATGACCTTAGACTTCTTTTTTCACTTTTGCATTTCTTTCATTAACACTTGTCAGAAGTGTTGGTCTGGTTCTGATGGGGCAAGGGTAATGGAACAGGACTTCCATTCCATAAGCATGTAGCTCATACTTCTTCATCTGATACTTGAGAGACATGCTCAAATTCCAAGCATGCCACAGTAGTGATGGATTAAACTTCACAATGATCTTAGAAGGTGTTAACAGTGTGGTTAACATGAAGGGAAATTGGCACAAAAGAAAAGATAATGCTTATACACAGGGTTCTCAAAGCAGTATGAATGAGCAGGCACCTGCTAACTTTGCAAGTAGAGTACTTAGTATTGGCTCTCAGCCTCTGCGCTCTGGCCTGCCTCTCAGGGGTGTGGAAGGGTCCAGCAGGTCAGCACACGTGAGCATGAATCAGCGCTGAAGTCCAAGCAGGTGGTGCTGTCAGGGGGCAGCAGCAGAACCTTGGACCGAAAGACCAGCTGCAGGTTATGATTGTGTTCAGTGGGGACTGGGACGAAGTCACTGGCTGTCTGTAGTGCTATTTCTTCTAGGGGGTCCGTCTCGAGAGAGGGTCTGAATCCACACAGACGCCTGGTCTTTCTGGGTAACCAGAAAGCAGGGCACATGCTGGGGAGAGACAGGCGGTAAGGTCAGGCAACAGCCACCCCCAGTTGCAGACTTGAAGGGGGTGCCAGTAGGCTCCCTCCCAAGCACTTCAGCACCTCAAGTCCTCATTTTGATTAGACTTCCAAACCAAGTGTCAGTGGGTACAGGTGAAGGTGCGCGCTCTCCCAACTCCTACCTGCCTGGACTTGCGCAAGTCCCAGCCATGTGGGAGGCGCATTCTCACACCCCCTCCCGGAGTCACCGACCAGTGGATGGACAGCCCTGGCATGGTGCCATGCCTGTGGCTCACTGAGGCCTGCTGCCAGTGACCCTGAGCATTTGTTTCCCTTGGGAATGGCTTCAGTGCTAAGAAGCTCAAGGCCGTTCTGGCTGTTGGTGCAGATTCTCTTCCTAGAGTTGCTTTGACTCAAGGTAAAGGAAGTAGAACAAAGGAGAATGTGAAGTTTCATCCAAAATCCTTAGTCAAAAATCTCTGTAGTTGTTTAATATAATAATGTAGGATCTGGAAAATATCTACAGGTTTATTTTATTATCATTTTATTATATTTTATTATTTATTTATTATTTTATTATTATAACTGCTTTCTTCCTCCCTCCGTCCCTTCTGTGTATGTGTGGGTACATTGAATATGTACATGCACGTGTATGTACACAGGTATGCTTACCCATGCAGAGACTAGAGGTTAACATTTGGGGTCCTCCTCCATTGCTTGCCAACTTGGCTTTTGAAATAGCATCTCTCACCAAGCCTGAAACTCACTGTATTTCTGGCCAGACAAGCAAGTCATAGAAGCCTGACCCCCTTACTCCCCTTCCCCCACACTTTCACACGGGTGCTGGAAGTTCCGTCCATCTTCACGAAGGCTAACACACTTCTTAGAGTGAGTGTCCTGGGGTTCTCTGGGGCCCCCAGTGGTGGGCGATGTTGGTGAGCAGACTTAGCTCTTCTTCTGTGAGAGCCAGACGAGGTATTTAAGTATTTAAAAGAAGTATTAGAGGGGCTGAGGCTAGAGCTCAATTAAAGCAATGTTCGTGTCATCTCAGTCTGGTGGGAAGGAAAAGGTGAGATGGGGAGAATTTGAAGTCATCCTCAGCAACATAGCAAGTTCAAGGACAGCCTGGGATAGCAGAGGCCATGTCCCTTTCTGGGAAGGGAATCTTCTTTTCCAAAGGAAACAGAGACAGTGCACCAACTCTCTGGGAAAGGTGCGGCCATCCCATGGTAGGTGATGCCTCCCAGCTGCCTTCTGGATGACTTGCTGACATGCGTCCTTCCCTCCCCCTGGCCGATTCCTGACAGGCATCATCCCATCCTCTCCAGGGGTGATGGAGCAGGAGAAGGTGACACGGGTCATGGTTAGTAGTCGGTCCCTCTTCCCTTGTGTCCACCTAGTGGACCCCTCAGTTTGTGAGCTGACAGCCCTTGCCTAGGGCTGTTCTCCTCAGCCTCTCCTCCTCTCTTCTCCTGCATGGAAATCATACAGCCGGATGGGTTGCCTTATTAATGGATCAAGTTTCCAAAATGGCACAAAATGGGAGATTTTAGTTTTAACCAAGGAGCAGGTGAAGAAGCAGTGTGCTCCTGACTGCAGACTCAGACTCTAAGACAACATCCATTGCTTAAGAATTTTTATGCTGCTGTCAGTTTCCAACGTTGATTAAAATCTGTGCCGCTGGAGACTTAGCACCCAGCAGGATGGTAGCTGGCGAGATCTACCTTTTCCCAGGAGGTTTTTGAAAGTCACTTGTAAAAGTAGATGTTTGCAGACTCATTGCATTCTTCAATCCCTCTACCCTATGCCTGCCTTGACTTTGGCTGCTCTGTTTGCAAATGAAACAAAAGCAGTGGGATTTGTCTTTAAAATACTGGGATTATGCCTTTGGGAAACTGAAACCCTGAGAACGACATTTCTTGTAATATTTAAATTTTACATCCACTATCATCATAAATATCATGGTGTTAAAGAAAGCTTTCTGTAGTCAACTTACCATAAAATGATCGTTTAGTGAATCATTGTGCTATGGCTTCATACTTGTGGCTGTAGGTCTGTCTTTCCAGGAGGGTGAGCCATTGGCATTGTGCAGCTGAGAATGAAACTCACATATAGAAAACTCAATCTCAGGTGGAAGAGAAGCAGAGAAACCATTGACATGCTTTTCCTCATGTGTTCTCATTGGCCTCACAGTGTTGGTGTTCTTCCTACTTAGGACAATAGCAGCTGACTCTAACGGCATTTTCCCAGTGACAGGGTGTGCTCGCGAGCCCAGGACATGGGCTAGCTTTGATCCACAGTCTTTCTGTAGTAGAATGATTTGCATGCTATGCAGTCATATTTAACTGTGGGGTTGCTGTGAGCTAATGAGGGACAGGCAAATTGTGGGGCTCCTGGAGTCTGGCCCATCACCACAGATCTGTGAGTGCTGGAAACATAACATTTGGGCTGCAGATGGAGCCAGCCACTTCGAATTCACCACACACCTGTCGACATGCCACTCCATTCAAAGAAAGCACACCCAACGGCAAAGTTGTTCCGACAAACAAAAACTATGGCTGGCACATGAAAGATGCCAGAAACACAAGACACAGCACTCCACACCCGCAGCTCACTCAGGAAGTGTTCTTTGAGCATTTACCAAGTTCTGGGTTCCATGTTGCATCCTGGGAAAACTGAGGCAGAAACAAGGCTCTGCCCCTGGAGTTTCAAAGTCAGTCCAGAAGTCAATGGAACCAGTTCTAGATGGTACTACAGATAACAACGGCTGCATAGAACCATCGAGTTGGCAAATATTGTTAAGGTTTCCTCTGGAAGCCCCTCCCTGGATTGCGCATTCAAACCTTATTGCCCGGTTGGTGGAACCATCTTGCTTAGAACTTCATGAGGTGGGGCCCAGCTGCAGGGCTACCACTGTGTCCTGCCTCTGTCCCCACATGTCCCCCCTCCCCCACTCCCTACCCCCGGCCCCTGTGCAGGAGCTCTGCTCTGCCACACTCTTTCCACCATAACAATGTGGGCCCTCACAGGCCCACAGCGAGAAAGCAAGCCGACGGAGGACTGACACCCCAAGCATGAGCCGACATGTCTCCACTTTCCCTTGAGTTATTTTTCCTCAGGTATTTTAGCGCGTTAATAACAATTTTAAAAAGCCCATGTGTTGGCAGCAACAGGAGCATGGCAGGAGTGTAAATCACCCCTTGGGATGTGATGCAAATCGGGGAGTCTTGTCTGTGACAAAGGCAGTGGGTATCTAAGAGGAGGAGGATGGAAATACAGATGGGCTGGGCTTCCCTGCAGAGGGACCAGGGTCCGTCCTGTCCACATCAACGCAGCTAGACAAAACCACTGGAAAAGAAACTGAGCTGATCAACAGTGGACCAAGGCATGAGTTTCCTTATAGGACTAAACATTTCTCTGGGTGCTTTAGGGAAAGGATAGTTTTCCCACCTGTGTGTAGACTGCATTTTAGCTTTAGGAAGAATGAAACGAGCAAACATACATACCATGTCCGCTGGTTTGGGCACAGGGAAGAGGGATCGAGCTGAGCTGAACAGGCAAGCCGTCACTGGACAGACCGAGGCCAGTCTGAGATGGTGTCACGACAGGAGACTTCCGGCCTGAGGCGGAAGTGAGCAGAGCATCCTGGAGCACAGGGCCTGTATGGTGCAAGACAAGGTGCAGGTCAAAGAGGTGTAGTCTCAGGGGTCCTGGACAGGAGCTTTGGGGTTCTCTACGTGCCTAGGAAGGGCCACAGAAGTGACAGGAAGCCATGGATCCAACAGTCAGTGGAGCAGTGGAGCAAAGAATTTCTCACCCGAACATCACACAGTGTGATACGGCATCACTCTCCTTAGCCTAAATACAGCAGAGATTCCTGCATAAAACTTCCCTGGCAAGCTAAGCCAGCAGACAGTATTTCTCTTGTTTTCTTTCTTGCTTTTTCTGAGACAGGGTCTCAAGTAGCCCAGGCTGGCCTCAAACTCGCTGTGTAGCTGAGGATACTCTGAACTTCTGAGCCTCCTGCTCCACCTCTGGTGAGCTGGGCTGACGGGCTCATGCCACCACAGCAGTGCAGAGCCAGGAATCAAAGCCAGCACTTCATTTCGCAGCAGGAACACACTCTGCTCCAAATCACGTTTCCAGCCTGTTTCTCCATCAGCCAGTGTGGACACTCAGTCGGACACTAGGGATCGCCCCGTTCAACTTGCTATGTGCACCCAGCAGGGATGGACATCCGAAGCTCTCTGCCCCGCACACTTGCTTTAACCTGGTCTGTCCAATCGCTCTTCTCCATCTCTCTCTTCCTGTAACTGGACCAACTTTCTAAAGATATAGTTTGTTTGCATGTTTGTTTGAAAGAGAGGGTGGGTGAAGGTAACTGTACACATGCATGCCGTGGTACACGGGTGGAGGCCATGCCTGCCGTGGTGCATGGGTGGAGGGCGTGCATGCCGTGGTGCATGGATGGAAATCAGAGACCATTTCTCTCATTCTACCATGTGGACTTCCAGGGACTGAGCTCAGGTTGTCAGGTTTGTGAGCAGGAGTCTTACCCACTGAGCCATCTTTTTTTTTTAAATTTTATTATTAATTATTATTATTATTATTATTATTTATTCAACTGTGCGCATGTGCGTGCGTGCATGCGTGTGTGTGTGTGTGTGTGTGTGTGTGTGTGTGTGTGTGTGTGTGTAGAACCACGGACGAATTCGGGAACCACCATGGACGCCTCCACCTCCTCCTTGTTTACTCTGCCCCGGGATTCACAGGCTCCGCCCTACCAGGACCAGAAGCGCAGGCCGCCCCCACTTCCGCCTGGCGTCTATACGTGGGATCTGGGATCCGAACTCAGGACCTTCCGCCTGCAAGGCGGAGGCTTAACCCCTGAGCCACCTCTCCAGCCCCCTCACTGAGCCATCTTGCTGACTCCCAACTTTCTATTTTTCAAACATGCTCACTGTCACCACCCTTCCACCCGCCTTCAAAATAAGCTCCATGTCTAATGACATGGCCTATGATCACAGTCTTTCCCTCACGCCTCTGAAGGCCTCCATTCCCTTGAGCTCAGATTAGTATTCTCTCCTTCCAAACTGTTCCATGTCCCACTCTCTTATCTGTCCATGTGTCTCTGTGGCCCTCCCCCTTCTCCACTGACTCCAGTGAGTCACGTCTTCCATGTCAACACTCATCACAGGCTGTAGGACGCCTGCTGTGTGCTTTTGGGGTGCACTGTCCTGAGTGCTGCACCTGCACTACCACACGTGGTCCTCACCACAGTCATTGTCCCTGTGCTGCAGGCAGAAACCCCGTGGCTCCTGCTGCCATTGCCCAGTGCCTGCTACGCAAGCAGCTTCCATCACTGCTGCTCAAATGGATGCCGCACAAGCGAGCTGCGTGTAAGCAAGAGGACTCGGGGCTCAGTGACATTCCAAACAATGGCTGGAGTTTTTAAGTGCCTGTTACAAACCCCATCAGAATCACAGTGTGTCGCATGCTTAGAATGAGATTTCGTGCAGTGGACATGTTCTATCAATAGCTCTTGGTAGTTTAGAACAACACTTTCACCATAAGACTAGACTGGTGCTGAACCAGACCCCCAAAGTAGTAGCAGGAGGTGACTGGACTTCAGACTGTGGCCCAGAAACAAGACCACAGGGAACATGCACTTACCAACACTCAGAGGCTTTTCCCTCCTGGAATGACCTGAAAACCAGATGTGTGCCTGACCCGTACACAGTGACACCTGGCTCTCCGCACAGAGCTGCAGGACTTCATGCTGGGGAAGCGCAGGCGCCAGGAGAGCAAATGAAACAAAGGTGACATTTTCATCAGCCGTCCACGAAGAACCACTGATCCACACTGCGCTTTGGCCAGGAATTTCTGCAAATTCTAGGCTGGGTTAAAAACATAGGAAACCTTCTGGGTAAGAGGAATGGCTGGTGGGTCAAATCTGCTTTGCGACCATCATATTCAAAGAGACGAGCCTCAAATCCTCAAGCACCAATGCACATTCTGAACCAAGCACATACACATGCACACGCACATACACACATGTACACGCTGCGCACACACACACATACACACAAGCAACACGCACACATGTGCATACACACATGCAATGCGCACACACATGTACACATACACACGTGCACATGCGCACACACATACACACGCACATCTATTTCAACCAAAATAAGAGCACGATAGACTGGACACAGAAATAGACACAAAACCCAGTTATTTCTCCAAGATAGGAGCAAAAGAGATTTGCAAAAACAAAGTGATAGCAATCATCTTGTGTTTTAATTTTGGAAATTGTATATAATTGCATTTTTAGAGAAAAATTCTTTTTAAAATTTAGTTGTTTTTAAACAATAAATAGTTTTAAATGTTTCTGTTTTCCTTCTCTAACATGCTAAATGCTGCATGTTTGCTGAATATATGAACACACCCAAGGCTTCATGCGCTAAGGCAGCCTGCAGCCTTTGTTCAGAGCGCCCCGTGATGCCCCCAAATGCATCCATCTGCACCTGCAGGCTGGCAGGCGATGCAGTCAGACCTGAAGCTGCCTTCTTTTGAGAAAATAAGACTTAGCAGAGAAGAATCTCTTTCTCTTTTTTTTTCTCTTTCTCTCTCCATGTCTGACCATTTGTTAATGGGATAATTGTAGATTCAGAACATGTTCTGTAATGTGACCTTATTTAGAAGTTAATTTATATTAAGTCTCTGATCCATAAAAATTTTACAGCAGCATAGAAGTTTGCAGAAACCAACCTCATGAGGCGGGAAGGCTACTGTCCTAACTAGGAGTGGACCACATTTGTGTGGTTTCAGCAGAGGCTCAGTGGCCAGCGGGCAGGGCAGCAGGGGGCTGATGGCAGCGGGCAGTGTGCTGTGATCTGAAGGCTTGAGCGAGCCAGAGGCAGAGAGTGGGAAGCAGGGGCTGGGCAAGGGGCAGTGTTGGCTCTGAGGAACAGGTGCCAACTGCTACAGAGGTTCCTGCAATCTCCCTAGTTGCCACAGGAGACGCGATCTGACTTCCTTGGGTCACTGGCTTCCAGCGTTGGTTGCTGTGGATAAGCGGGTGGTTTCTTCCAGGCTGCCGCAGGCTGTGGGTCAAACGCCCTGTGTGTTCGCGCTTGAATTCACACCAAGAAGCACAGCGAGTGCTCAGCTCAAGAAGTATAACCTGGCAGCGTGCGAGGCTGGTGCATTAGTGATGCCGCTGGTGCAGTTTGGGTGGGCGAGGCTGGTGCATTTGTGATGCCGCTGCTGCAGTTTGGGTGGGCGAGGCTGGCCAGTGACACACACGTGTGATCTTGGCTGTGCAGGAGGCAGAAGCAAGATCTAAGATTAGGGTCTGCCTGAGTTGCAGAGTGAATTCAAGTCCAGCCAAAGCAACTTAGTGAGACCGTGTATCCCAACAAAAAGTGGAAGAAGGGCTGGGCATGTAGCTCAGTGACAGGAACCTTGTACAGCACACTCGGGATACTCAGTTCAGTCCCTGGCCCGAACAAAACAGAGGAACGAAAATCAAGGTGGATGTGGACAATTTCGCTCAAGTTATGCGGGTATAACATGCCCTTTTCTGAAAAATTATGCCAAAGTCAGGACGGTGCACTGCTGAATTCCATAGGAGGGTCTGAAATACCGTGGGTGGTTCAATTCCTTTATAGGAACTGTTGGTGCTCAGAAGATATTGCAAGGGTCTGAGCAGCCTCTGAAGCTGACCTGAAGACATGGGTGTCCAGGGCTATGGTCAGCACAAAGCTACAGGAGGCTGTAAAGTCATAACAGCAAGAACTCTTAGCAAGGAGACACCAAGCCTTATCCTGAGCCAGTGGGCACCCTGCTTTTTGTTCAGCTGCCTCCCCAGCTGCATTATTGATCAGCTGAGGGAGGGAGTGAGGGAGGGAAGAAGGAAGGGAGGGAGGGAGGGAATGGAGGGAAGAGAGGGAGGGAAGGGAGGAAAGGGAGGGAGGGAAGGGAGGGAGGGAGGGAAAGAAAGAAGGGAGGGACGGAAGGAAGGAAAGAAGGGTGGGAGGGAGGGAAGGAAGGAAAGAAGGGAGGGAGGGAAGGAGGGAAGGAAAGAAGGGAGGGAGGGAGGGAAGGAAAGAAGGGAGGGAGGGAAGGAAAGAAGGGAGAGAGGGAGGGAAGGAAGGAAAGGAGGGAGGGAGGGAAAGAAAGAAGGGAGGGAGAGAGGGAAGAAGGAAGGAAGGAAGGAAGGAAGGAAGGAAGGAAGGAAGGAAGGAAGGAAGGAAGGAAGGAAGGGAAGGGAGGGAGGGAGGGAAAGAAAGAAGGGAGGGAGGGAAGGAAAGAAGGGAGGGAAGGAAGGAAGGGAGGGAGGGAGGGAAGGGAGGGAGGGAGGGAAAGAAGGAGCAGCATGAAGTGGCCCCATGAAGTGGCTTCAGGTTTTTGTTTTAATATTTTATTTACCTATTTGAAAGAGAGAGAGCTAAAGCAAGGCGAGGGGGGAGGGAGAGAGAAAGGGAGAACACAAGCACATACCAGGATACAACTGTGGTGGTCAGAGGATGACTTTCAGAAGCAAGTTCTCTCTTTTCCCCTTATGGGTTTCTGGGGCTAGAACTCAGGTCACCAGGTTTGCGAGCAGGTGCTTCACCTGCTGAGCTCTCTCGCCAACCCCCCTCCCCAGCCACCTGCAACTTCAAAAGTTGAACATATTCAAATGATTTTTAGAACTCTGTTCCAAGCTGGTCAGTTCCCGCAGATACCCAGGGACATGCTGAAACTCAGATTGCTAAGGATGGGGGACAGGGGGACCCACTACCACTTCTTCGGGGAAACCAAGAATGGGATATGAAATCAGTGCCCAACACAAATCTCTCATCCTCCTTCCTACCCTGAGCACAACATGACCATAAAGACTAGCTGTGACCTCACATGTGCAGAAAGGTCAAGCGCACAAACCAGACGGACACTGACAAGTGGGTAAGAGAAGAAACCCAAATATTCTTCCATCGTCCCTGCCCTCCTCTCCCAGCCTAGCCTTCCTCAGTGCAGGGTAGAGGCAGCAAGCTACATTAAGAAGGGTTTCCAGCTTGCCAAGTGCCCTGCTATTCCTGCTCCCCTGAGCAGCAGCCAGGCCAGTGGAAGATGACGCATAGGTCCACATCCATCTCCTCGGGTGTCAGCCCTCCTGTGTTAGTGTGGCTCACATGTGACCAATGTTCATCCCACTTCCTTTGCAATTTGCGTCGGAATATGGCAGGTACTGCGAACACTAAAAGATAAACACCCCAGTCAGCTCTGCTTCACATTAGGGTCCAGAGCCTTCATGGTCCTGACCTGGGCTGCTGAAGGAGATCCGTGCTCCCCCCAACCCCGCTGGTCCCACCCCCTGCAGGCTCAGCCCCTCCTGACTTCCACCCTGTTTCTGGCCTCCATCAATCTGTTCACAAGCCTGTGAAGGACTCGGTGTTGTTGCCTTGGAAACTTAGCACACACCCCACTGTTACCAGTCCATTTCACCAAGTCCAACAACCTCTTACTAAAACCAAAGCCATTTCACAGGACAGGTAGTGTACTGAATGCTCCCCCTTCAAAAGCAAAAACTCCCCTCTACAGTTATCTTCCAGAGCCATGGAGGTCCAAGCTATACTTGGCCACAGTCCTCAAGCAGCCCTGATAAAGAGACAGCACTGGAAAGCAGAACATAGGGATTTATTCCATGCATCCATGACACTCCCCCCCAAGGAGCAAATAGAGCCCATTGACCTCCCTACCACACGCAGTTGGCCTTCAAGGTTCTCACAGAAGTTTCATTCAGTCAGAGGGAAGAGGGGCACAGCACAGCGTGGGGGTTCTGCTCAAGTCTGCCATGCAAGGTGGGCTGACCATACGAGGTGGGCTGACCAGTCAGCATAACTATGAAATCTCTTCCCAGGAGGTGAGTTCTTGTGGGGCTCCTTCTCCCAGTATTTCCTAGGGAAATTCTCATTTCTCAGGACCACTATTCCTAAGATCTACTTGTCACAGCTAATATTTTCATGTTTTGTATTGCTACTTAGGCAGCATTCTATATACCTACAGGCTATAGGATATAACGTTATACATACATGTGATATATTTGCCTTTCACACTCCTGATAGAAGAATTCTCCTCCCAGTTAGAGAGATGCGGCAAAGGCCAGACTGGCACCTGGATTTACAAGCTGACTGTGTCTTAGCCTACACCTCATTAACTTAAGATGGGCTCACAGAAACCAAAAGGCAATCAAAGTCACTTCTTGACTAATAAGCAAACATAGGTTTCTCCCTTGGAATGAATCAGGTCAATAGTAAGGCAGTGGCCTGCATTCAGAAATAAAGGGATTCTGCTAAATACAAAGTAGTCCCGAGCCAGCAAGAGGGCTTCCCAAGTCTGCTACCTGTTATGAAAGGTTCGCTCAGCGCATGTGGCGTTACAGAAGGAGTTTCAAGGGGGCTCTGTGCCTTCACGAGCACCAACTCATAGAGGAGTAGGAGGCCTTTCCTCTGTCAATGCTCAGCCCTTGGGATCTGCTCCAGTGGCCCCCTTCTGATCTTCCTGCTTTGTTGTATCAGCCTGTGTTTTTCTTCTCTATTATAAAGCTACTACCCGCAGCTTAACACAAATGGAAACGATTTCCCCAGATCTTCAAGCACTTTCTCTTAAAGACAAAGGCTTGCCGTTTTCAACAGAGCTCGCTGCAGTTTGCTGGGAAAGTGAGCACTATTGTGCAGGCTGTTCTCCTAACAAGGAGCACAGTCCCATACAGGGCAAGTGACAGGGGAATTATTAGCCTCAATTCAAAACTAAGCACTTCTTAAAGACCTAATGTTCATTTCCAAATAGTACAATTGTCTTTATTGCCATGTTTCCTGAGCGATTATCATGATATTCCTTAACATGGAAGTATGATCAGCAAGTTACATTAAGAAGAATTTCTAGCTTGCCAAGTGACATCCATTTGCATAGAACGACATTACTTTCACGTTGGCTTACAGTGTCCCCAGAACAATTGCTGACTTGTGACAATGGCTGACTTTCCAGAATCTCATGACAGGAAGCAATATATGTCTTAGCTTGGAACCAATACAGAGTACAACAAATCCTCCACCCAACAGATGTAGCTAGTATAGATAGCGTCCTCCACACAACAGATATAGCTAGTATAGATAGCGTCCTCCACACAACAGTGTAGCTAGTATAGATAGCGTCCTCCACACAACAGTGTAGCTAGTATAGACATCAACTCCTCATAGGACAGATATAGCTAGCATAGACATCGAATCCTTCATACAACAGATGTAGCTAGTATAAACAATGAATCCTCCACACAACAGATGTAGCTAGTATAGACATCAAATTCTCCACCAACAGAGGCTTGCAATCCACATAAGAACAGATGCTTTTATCGTAAATCGTTGTAACCTCGTGGGTTCAAGCAATACCTGGCACATGTCGTGGTCATACTTTCTAGCATTATCCCTTCAATCAATACTCTTTTCGGTGGACTGAGCACATGATACGGAATCAATCTTTTAATCAGGACCCTATTAAAAGTTTTCACACCTAACAGTTTCTTTGTTTCCAAATGATTCCCTTGATTAGTTAAAAGGCTGAGTCAGAGTTGTGTGGGCTGGGGAGAGACAAACCCAACCTAGCTTCCCAATTCTGCCTGGGTGAGCCTAACAAATGTCTTATATAAGGCAAACCTGGCTTGAAAAGGAGAAGCAGGTATGCGCTGCTACAGAACCCTTACACGCCGCAGGACCACAATGCACTTTACCAGACATCGGCATGCTGGTAGACTATCACTTGTTTTTCAAAATCATTTTAAAAGCCATTTGCTTGGACGTTTAGTGGTAGGAAGCAGAAATCAGTTTGAAAATAATGTTTGAAGTTTTTAGTTATTCATCTGAAAATTCACCTCTGTTCCAACTCTTCTAGCACTGATATAGTGACATGGGTGAGCCTGTACTAACATGGAGTCTGCCCCAGTGAAGATGCAGAAGCGTAGACGTGGGCTCTGTGCCTCCTGGCATCACCCTGCTCTCCTGCTACGGCAGTGTGAGCTATCAACCACCTTTAAAGACAAAGACCACGAGTTCCTGGGCAGCAGCAGCGTTAAGTGTCTGTTATGTGGGAGACCCCCGGAATGGGTACAGATTCAACCCATCTCCCGCTCCATCTGCCTGAAGGTTGCACCTGCAGGTGCTGATTACAAAGCCCTGTCTCAGCCTTTCTAAATCAGACTCCCAGCAGCAAGTGTGGTAAAGACCAGGTCTTTGCGTACCTCCCTCACTTCTGTGACCAGATATTTACCAAAAGCAACCAAGTTTGAAAGCGATTATGGTAAGAAGTCATGGTGGCCCGAGGTCATGGTGGCCGAGCTCAAGGGAGGCAGCACTTTACTGGAGTTTATCCTCAGGAAGCAGAGTCTGGATAGGAAGTGGGTGGGACTACCAAGCCTCAAGACCCACCCCCAGGGTCTCACTCCTCCAGTGAGACTCCACTTCCTCCCAAGCTGATTCTACAACCTCCCAAGCAGCACCCAGCTAGGGCTAAAGCATTCACATTCTAATTGTGTGAAGTTTGCGCTGGTGTGGTGAGCCCCTCCTGGTTCCATGTCTCAGTCCTGACTCGCTTCTTCCTGTTTCCCTTCCTGAGCCTGTTGTCACGTGACACCTGTGCATGAAGCTAGCATGTACAGCCATGTTTTTCAGCATGTGACTGTCTGGTCCTCTGGACTTGGGACTCCATAATCATAAGACTTGCAGAAGCTGGGGCAGCAGTACAGCCCCCACATGCAGTGCCTGAACAGGAAAGACATGCCCTCCACTCAGACACTTGAGCATTCCACATCCCTGGCAACTGCTCTTCGTGGAGGGTGGGACGTCACTTCACAGAAGGGACCCCTGGGTCTCACAGTGCTGGACTCATGGGAGCAGTTGGCAGCACATCAGGTTTTAAAATTCCTGGAAAAATGATCACTTCTGTACTACATTTCCAATCACTTATTTTGTGACTTATAAGACAACCTAAACATACAATGGAAAGAAATTATTTGCATGGTAAGCAATGCTGCTGAAAGATAAGCCACAGAAACAATTCCAAACCAAAGAGTAAGTCCTCCCTTCTGCAAGTCCTCCTTCCTGCAGTGAGTGTTTTCCTTTCGGGGGCCGAGCCAGCAAGCCACAGTTCCATGCTTCAAACATGTTTGACAGCTTCTTCGTGCAAGGACTGTGCTCAGGGATGGTAGGTGGTTGGTTGCCATGAGAACTTGGTGGAGTCACAGGGACCCGGTAAGCTGAGAATGCCCTTGCCATAGGACAGAATCACGTGGTGGGAAGTGTTGCTTCCAGCATGGACACACTGGACACACAAGGCATCACTGGAGCCTGTTGTGGGCAGGCCCGTCAGCAACAGCAACTAGAAACAGGAAGGATGTTTCACAGTAAGGAACAGCAGGGGCAAAGCAACTGTCAGAATAACCTGACTGCAGGGACCCCGGCTCTGCCCCAGTCACAGGCACTCCCATGCATGAGCTAGATCATCCTGTGGATAAGATATCTATTAGAAGCAGAAAAGCTGTAGGTCATCTGAACAAAACTCTAGCTTGAATCATAAAAACAGACAACACAGCCCCCTGATTCATCTCCCAGAATTGATCCAGTCTATGGATCCAGACACCTTAAATGAAAAGACAGTCTGTAGCAGAAAGGACTTAATTCACTAGCAAAAAGGTACACTGTTTGCTTGCCTCCAGCTTTCCACAATGGGACCTGTGAGGTGCATAGCCTTTTACAGGGAAACCATGCTCTTGGGGAAAAGAACTAACCAGACACCAGCAGGGTGTGGCAGCTACATCCACAAGTCTGGGCAGTTACAGCTGTAGGGGGTTATGGAGTTTGGGTGAACAGGGGCGAAGTATCTTAATCCCGACTCACTCCCAGTGGGTAAGATGTCTCCCCAATCCATCCTGTGGCCATTTCCACACTTACGGACGGCTTCACGGAACAGATCCACACTCAGGCTCCCATTACTCCCCAATCCTGTGCAACGAAGGCTGTGAGAAAGGCAACGTGATGCCAAAGCTGCATCCAGACAGCAGCATCACCACGGCAACACCACATCCCTGAAGATGGAAGAAATCTGTCAAGGTCTTGGAAGAAGCAGGGCAGCAGCTCTCCCTACCACATCCTGTTTGTCTGACTTGTTTGTCAGAGAGTCCGGCTTTAGAAAGTGATAGTGGACTATCCTTAACTTAAGCAGAGAGCAGTCAGCCTGACAGCAGCAGACAGCCTGATGGCAGTGGTCAGCCTGAGAACAGCAGGCAGCCTGATAGTGGCTAGCAAGCCTGATAGCAACAGGCAGCTTGATGGCAGTGGCCAACCTAACAGCCGAAGCCAACACCCCTGAAAGCAGTGGCCAACCTGATGGCAACAGGCAGTCTGATAGTAACAAGCAGCCTGAGAGCAGCAGGCAGCCTGAAGGCAAGAAGCAGCAAGCCTAATTGGCAGTGGCCAGTCTAATGGCAGCAGGCAGACTGGATACTAGCAGCCAACCTGACAGCAGAAGCCAGTAAGCCTGACAACAGCGCCAGAAGTAGTGAGAGTAAGTGAATGGGCTCAAGCAAGCCCCAGAAAGTCACCCAAATGCCATCCAATGTACCCCACCTCTCTCTCCATGGGCTACCCCTGGCCTGTGGGCATCTCCCTCTGGCCAGTCACAGATGAAGAAAGGAGTGGATATGGCTGACAAACAGCTGCACTGCCGCGCAGGCACTGTGCCAGGGTGGATGGCCAGGCTGGTGCACAGGCACTGCCCTGGAGTGGACAGCTGTGGCCACCCCAAAGCCTGTGTCCTGGGGGGCCTCCTGGTCAACCTGCTCTGTCTTCCTGGTGTGCAGTGTCTGAGCCTGTGCAGAAGGCACAGGAGGTGACAGCCCACACAGTGTCAGCTGGGAAAGACAATGACGTATACGCTCCAAAATGGGGAGAACTTAGGGGACAGCAATGGGACTGTCCTATCCACCCTAAATGGTCACAAGATAAATCTGAAGTTGAGATACATTGCATCATAATTTTTGAAAATTTGGTTGCTGTTGTGAGCACTGGTTTCTAAGTCTGGGGGGCCTGGAACACCTCTGCTCAGCCCCTCCTCAGCGTCCTCTCTCTGCTCAGAGGTCACCCCCTGAAATCTGAGTTCTATGACTACTTGCCTACCCCTGTTTGCAGGATCATTACCATCTCTCGCTGGGGCTCTCTCCTCTTTAGCTCGCAAGCGATTCCTGGAGAGCAGCTCCATGCACTTCTTCCCACAGTTCCTGGTGTAATGACCTTAGTGTGAGCTCCATTCTGGCAGATCCCGCTGTGCTGCCAGGAAGCCTGCTGCTCCCGCTTGCTTGCCAGTGCCCAAGGCCTGGAAGCCCTGGGCACATTTGAAATGACTTGGCGCTTTCCACCTTCTGAGACCACCACCTTCTCGCCCTCTCTAGGACCCTCATTCGGAGCCTGAAAGAGAAGAGGAGGAGCTATGTCCATGATCGCAGCATTCTATGGCGGCAAGTCTATCCTCATCACCGGGGCCACCGGCTTCCTGGGCAAGGTACTCATGGAGAAACTGTTCCGCACCAGCCCTGATCTGAAAGTCATCTACATCCTCGTGAGACCCAAGGCCGGCCAGACGCTGCAGGAGAGAATCTTCCAGATCATTGACAGTAAGGTATGCCCTGCACCCCACGAGGGGCCCGTGTGGGCGCTGAGCTCTGGGATCAGGGGCTTCCAGCACATTTCCTGTAGGTGGACAGGGCAGCAGGAGGAGAAAGACACCAAAGCATGGCAGGGCAGGCAGCAACTGCTCACTGGGGCCTGTGGAGACCCAGGATGTTTCCCCAAGAGAGAAATGTGCTCAGACTCTGTCTAGAGCAAGAGAGGACCTCCTCGTCATGACTGGTTTTGAGATGTCCCCACAGATCACATATTGGGTACTTGTGACTAGGACACTGGGAGATGATGGGCTGGTGAGCAGACCATGAGAGGCCTTTGCAGGAGATGGTCCAAGTTATCAGATGCTGCCACCTGAGCCTGACTTTTTCTTGGTACCATATGCAGTGGGCCTTCCACTTCTTTAATTGCTTTATGCCTCTTATGTTTCTAGATTGCTTTAAGCCTAAGCATTCAATACCAAGGTGCGGCTAGTTTTACTACTTGTGTTGGCCCGGGTTGCACTGGGTAGAAGGAGCCAGCTGAACCTGCTCCTTCCAGTGCCAGGGGAACAGGGCAGGGCTCTCCTCAAACATTTCTGCTCACCACGTCTTCAATAAAGACAGCATGAGAACCCAAGGACTTACTACTAGGAGGTTAATGTCTCATGGGTGCCTTTCCTTAAGTGACTAGAGGGTCGGAATCACTCAAACGGTATCTTTTCATCTAAGTGCTAATGAAAGCGTCTGAAACATGATGGAACTCACCGCACCACAATTCTCACCAGGAACCGAGCCTACGGATGGAAACTAAGTCGGAGAAGACCCTTCCTTTCTCTTTAACACGGCTTTGTGCTGCTTGTGAGCCTTGCTCACTGACTGCCCCTCTCCAACCCAGCTCCCAAGCCACTCTGTCCCCAGGGCTCTTCTCGGGCTCTGGTCAAACTGAGCTACTGTGGGGACCCTCAGTAGCTTCTTACCCTGGAAAATGTTCTCTCTTGTCCTTGGACCCTCCCCCCATACCCAATGCATCATTACTTGTTCCTATTTTCATTGTGTGTGTATGTGTGTGTGTGTTTCCACTGTATTTAATCAGAACTGCCTGCATAAGCAGTAGGTGGCGCTATTTTTTTTTTGAGGTAGGGCAACATGCCAATGGCCACACCACCCAGGTATATGACTCCCCTCCCCCGCATCCTTTAACTTCCTGCAGCTCCTCTGGGATAAAGGGAACTTGATGATGGATGGAATGTTCATAGGCTCAGCCTTGTGCAGGTTGCCTCTGCTGCTGTGAGTTCACGATGCAACAGCTGTATCCTAGCTAGAAGGCAGCCTCCCACAGGACCGCAGCTCATGCTCTCTTTTTACCCCTCTTGTGGCATGTTCCCTGGCTCGAGGCTGAGCACTGCATCATTACTTGTTCTTTTCACGTTTCCCACCACCCACTGCAAACAGAACATCCTCTGACCAAGGCTGAGAGTACTCATCTACATACTAACATAAATACTCAGAGGTGGTTTCACAACACACAGCAACGTAGCAATAGTAGGTTCCCTCGAGTCCCGTGACCTCCTCAGTCATGAGTTTTGACCAAGTTGACAGCACCACAGGAAAACAGGCCTGAAATCCAAGCAGAAAGCAGTGGGTTGCTCCCATAGAGCAGGCACATCCCTGTTGGCCCAGTGAGCACACCTCGACTAGCGAGTCAGTGCTGAGTTCGCAGGTGAGACCATTGACAACCTTCTGTCCTCTCAGCCTGCATAGCTGTTGTGTGAAGCACTTTTCCTGGGGAGATGCCACACACAGCTGTCCTTCCACCCCAGATGGGACTTTCCTGACACACTGAATTGACAACAAACCATTAGTTTATTGGGCTGCGGAGTGGAGCAGGACAGCTCAACACAGCACAGCTCAGGGCCTCCTTGCCACTGCCTCGATGAACTCTCAACGAATCCACCTCAGTTTATATATTGTAAACTCTCCCATCCTTGCCTGTGAGGGCACATGGGCAGCACGTGCACAGGAACGTGTATGGGCACGTGCCTTCCAGCCCCTCCCATCCCACACATGTACAGGGACGTGGGTGGACATGTGCCATTAGGGCAGAATTACATGCAGTCAGCCCAGAGCCCCGGGTGAGGGAAGGTCCAATAACTCTCTCCACCCCCTGGGTCTCTGTAGGAGTCCAGGAACAACAGGTGCTCCTGATGGCCTCAAAACCAAGCTAGCGGCTGGTCATTCGGAGGAATGCACCTCACAACAGTGGCCCCTTCTGGTAGAGAGGAAGTGGCTGGCTCAGTCCCAGTTTGGTTGTTCTGTCTCTTGCAGCCAAAATGTGCAGCGATGGGGTCTTACCTGGTTTTGGTGGGAAAGTAAGAACAATGGCAGGATCCAGTGTTGCTTGGGATCCTCTGGGCCTCTATGGCCAACAACTCATGATGGCACAGTCAACACTTGGCACTAAGAATTTTGTTTAATGCCCCGGGGTTTCTGGAAGTAGCAGTATCTAGTCATTCAGGCTAGCTCCCTTCAAGATCTTTTTGTAATTATATTTTCAACTGGCTTAGAAAATAGTAGGTTTCTATATGATTTTTTTTCCTGCATCCTTTGTCAGGCCTTTACCCTCTTATTAGTAATGGAAACCATGCTTTTTTAAAGAGGAAAAGTAAAAGTAGAATCTTCTACTTCTCAGTTCTCCAAATACAATGGTAAACATGTAAATGTCATAGTTATCTAGAGGGGAGAAATAGAGCTTGTGCTTTTTGAAATAGCAAAGCCATAAAACAAGGTATCGCTAGTTTCTGAAATTTTAATAGCAAGTCTAATAATAGTTTTGTAACTGTTGACTAAAATTAAATGACTTCACTTATTTTTATTAAAACCATTATTCCAAGTGTTTTCCACTGTTTTTAGAAATTATTTTCTAGTTTTTTTCAAAATGAAGCATACAAAGAAAAGTGTGCCAAAGCTACGTGCATGAAGTGAGCGATCCCTACAGCAAAGGGCCCGTTGGCCAAGATCCCCCAGCCAGTGGCCGAATCTCTCTCTGACAGAAAACATGACCATTTGATTATGAACCAGTCAGGGCTCCTTATTTTAAAAATAAATTGTAATAAGGAACTTGATTTTTTTAATCTACATTGTGGAGGGACAGGTAGAGAAGATACTAACCATGATAAAGCTAAAATCACCTTGTTTCTTCCTATGCTTTGCATAAACAGATTTTGTAGATATTTGTAAAAATAAAAAAGTTTTAAGTTTGTATGAATGAAATAAAATAAAGCAAAAAAATTTTTTAAAAATTAAAAAGTTGGTAAATTGCCATAAAAAGCCTATGAACTCATGCAAAACTTAACATCACTAGCTATTTACATTAAAATAGAATTACATAAAACTTGTGTTTTGGGGCTGGAGAGGTGGCTCAGGGGTTAAGCCTCTGCCTTGTAGGCGGAAGGTCCTGAGTTCGGATCCTAGACCCCATGTATAGACACCGGGCGGAAGTGGGGGGGAGGGGCTGCGTTTCTGGTCCTGGTAGGGCGGAGCCTGTGAATCCCGGGGCAGAGTAAACAAGGAGGAGGTGGAGGCGTCCATGGTGATTCCCGAATTCGTCCGTGGATCTACACACACATACACACATACACACATACACGCATACACGCATACACACACGTACATGTGCACAATTGAATAAATAATAATTAAAAAAAACTTGTGTTTTATCTTTTACACGTTAGCCTAATTTTTTACTTTCTAATTATGTTCCTGCTGCTAAGATGTTTCTTACCTGGACCTTTGATGGAAGTGTCTATAACTTGAAACTGAAAATCATGCTTCCCAACAAAATAGAACACAAGTGTAAAGTTATACAAGTGTAAACATGGAGCCATCTTCAAGGGGAGACAGGATCAGGCAGAACATGGGTGGCTAGTGCTCTTCACCTGCTGGACAAATGTCAACATGCATGTGTTGTTCGGACCTGCCTTTGCTGAACCCCCTCAGGTTAAAAGACCAGGAATTCACCAAACAGCATAAAATAGAGCAGATGCTGTTAAGAGAGCTTCACAAGAAGCCAGCGTCACATCCAAAACCAGAAGCTTTTATTTTGTTTTGTATTTGTGTGGTGAGTTCATGTATGTATGTATGTATGTATAGTATGTATGCATATTCACATGTGTGGGGGTACATGCATGCATGCAGGTGCATAAGCTTGCATATTCATGTGTGTGGTACATGCATGTATCCAAGTGCATATGCTTGTGTGTGCACATGTGGGTGCCTGTACAGTGCTTATATCTGTGCATATGTGTAGGGGTGCATATGTGCATGCAGGTACATATGCTTGTATGTGTACATGTGTGAGTGCATGCAAGTGTACAGGTGCATACGCTTGTATGTGTTGATGTGGGTACATGCACGTGTGCAGATGCATATGCTTGAATGTGTGCATATGTGTGGGTACATGCATGTATGCAGGTGCATATGCTTGTATGTGTGCATGTGTACAGATGCATGTGCTTGTATCTGTGCACATGTGTAGGGGTGTATGAATGTGTGCAGGTGCATATGCTTGTATGTGTGCATGTGTATAGATGCATGTGCTTATGTATATTTACATGTGGAGTGTGTGTACATGTGTGGGAGCACATGCATGTGTGCAGGTGCATGTGCATTAATGTGGGTTCATGCATATGCTTGTATGTGTGTATATATATGTGGGGTGAGTGCATGTGTGTAGGTATATGTGCTTATATGTGTGCACATGGGTGGGGTGCATGTGCTTGTATGTGTGCACAGGTATGGGGGTATATGCATGTGTGCTGGCATGTGTGCTTGTATGTATGCACATGTGTGAGGGTGCTTGCATGTGCAGATGCATGTATTTTCATGTGTGGAGCTGCATGCATGTGTGCAGAGGTATGTGCTTATATTGTGTGGGTATGTGCATGTGTGCAGGTACATGTGCTTGTATGTGTGCACATGGTTGGGATGCATGCATTGTGCAGGTATGTGCATGTACGTGTGCACATTCATGAGGGTACATACATGTGTACAGGTGCTTGTGTGCATGCATATGTGTAGAGGCATGCAGGTGCTTGTGTGCACACATGTGCATGCTGCAGTGCATGGGTTCAAGGTGTCTTATAAGCTTGTATGTGTGCACATGCATGGGGTGAATGCATGCGTGTGGGTGCTTGTGTGTGCACATGTATGGGGGTACATACATGTGTGTAGGCACCTGTACTTGTATGTGTGTGTATGTAGGCCCAAAGTTGATGTTAAGTGACTTCTTTATCCAGTCTTCACTGTTGTTATTAAGACAGAGTCTCTCAGTTGAACCCAGAGCTCACCAGTTGGTGGGTGGACTAGCTAGACAACTGGCCCTGGGACCTCATCTTTGCTCCCTGAGGGCTGGGATGACAGAAGGCTGTACCTGCCTGGCTTTTGTGTGGGTGCTAAGGATCCAATCTCCCGTCCTCATGCCTGTGAGCAAGCATCTTCTGCACTGAGCCTTCTCCTCAGCCCCTAGAACAGAACAATAGAGATGTGAATCCACACAAACAAGAACAGAGTGATGAGGAGGTTCATAACATGTGGGTTTATGTTCCAGCTCTTTGAAAAAGTCAAGGCAATCTGTCCAAATGTGCATGAGAAGATCAGACCCATCTCTGCAGACTTGAACCAGCGAGACTTTGCCATCAGCAAGGAGGACATGCAGGAGCTGCTGTCCTGCACAAACATCATCTTTCATTGTGCAGGCCACTGTGCGCTTTGATGCCCACCTGAGGTACAGTCCTGCTGCCCTCACAGATGTGTGTGTGAACATGCATGCATGTGTGTGCATGTGTATATGCTTGCTTGCTCGTGTAAATTCTTCAGAATACTGGACTATATCCCCTCTGGAACAAAAGCTAAAATAAATCCTTTCTCACTTAAAGAAAAAAAAGATATTCAAATAACTTACCTTTGGTCTTTCATCTCTACTATTTATGCATTTATTCACAATTTCCTGAACCATTAAAACAGAGTCAGTATTAGGAAGATGGCACAGTGGTTAAAGCTTTTGCCTTGCAAGCAAAAGAGTTGGAGTTCAGATCTCCAGATCCCACATAAAAATAAGGTGGATATGGTGATAGTCTGCAATTACAGACCTGGAAGACAGAGCCTGGGAAACCCCAGAACAAAGCAACAAGGAAGTAGATTAATGGAGGATGATTCCTTATGTCACCATTGGGACCCTTTAGACACACATAAACACACCTGTGTGTATACACATGTGTGCATATACACATACACTCAAGTGCACACACACTTATACACTGCACACATGTACACACAGCATGCACACAACGCAACACAGCATTCACACGCATGCATACACATACCACACACATAGCATACACCCGCCATGCATATAGCATACACATGCATACATAACACGCACGTGCACACACATACACACATGCATACATAGCATGCACACACATGTACACACAGGAACATAGATGAGTCAGCACTGCTATGTGCTCTTTGCATGGCTTATGAAGGACTCCAATACCCAGCTTTAATCCAGTCTGGATCTGGACCTGGATCTGATCTTTACACCAGCAGCCTCTGTGGCTCATCAGAATCTCCCTCTAGTCCCTTCCAGCACATCTGGACTTCTGGCTTGGGCTAGAGTTTTCCTTTATATGCAATTGCTCTCTTAAGAGCTCTTGAATTAATCAGCACAACATGCTCTTCTGTTCTTCTGTCCAGTGACTAGACTTTTGTGACCTTGAGACACAGCTTATGTTGCAGTGGATAAGGGCTGATGGACCATACACACCTTGAACACACTTTCAATATCACATCAATCTGTGACCAGGAACTGTCTTTGCTTGTGAAAATTTAAGCAATACGCCTGTCACTGGAGTAGAAATGGGTAGAGCCAAGTGACCAGTCAGTGGAGTAGAGGAAGTTACAGTATAAGGACCAGTCAGCAAACAGTTGCAGTGTAGTGACCAGTCACTGTAGTAGAGAAGGTTATAGTTATAGTGACCAACTAGCAGAATGGGGACAGCTACAGTGTAGTAACCAGTCAGTGCATGGGGACAGTTACAGGGTGGTAACAGTCAGTGTGTGGGGACAGCCGCACTGTGGTAACCATCACTTGCCCAGGGGCAGCTGTAGCTCCGCATATGCTGAGTGGCTGCGCTGTCCTGTGCTCCGCCCTCTCCAGACAAGCTATGCAGCTGAACGTCATCGCCACCCAGGAGCTCCTGCTGATGGCCAGCCAGATGCCAAAGCTCGAGGCCTTCATACACATCTCCACTGCCTTTTCTAATTGCAACCTGAAGCACATTGACGAAGTCATCTATCCATGCCCTGTGGAGCCCAGGAAAATCATTGAATCTCTGGAGTAAGTTGTTGAAGGAAGAGATTGAGTAAGCAGATGGCTGCCTCTCTGATCCTCTGCGGTCCTTCATCAGCGCTGTCAGGACATGACACATTCTGAAGCAGGGAGCTTGGAAAGGGCCTGGCACAGGACACGCTTGACTCCTCACCCTCCCCTCTGAGCTGAGAATGGGACTAGATTGGGCAGCTGGTGGTCTGTGGAGCACTGCAGGAAAACAGACTTCAAACTCGCTGTGGCTGCTTATTCTACTGACAGAGGAGGGAGTCTCTGGGCTAGAAATCGGAAAGTCCCGGGTTCCTCCCCAGCACTGGGAAGAGATTGCTATGGAGGGGAGGAGAGGGGCAAAGAGGGGAAGAGGAAGGAGAGACTAGGGAAGGGAGGGGAGGGGGAAGGAGAGACTAGCTTCTTCAAGTACTCTGCATGTCCCTGCTTACCCTCAAGAAAACCCAAGGATTCAAAACAGATGTAACTGTATATCTGTCGGGTGAATCATCTGTCTGGGTGGGAGAAAGTAAGATTGTGACCAAGCAGACCAGAACAGAGTCCATGTGTCCTGAATGATCTGAACACACACAGCCTTGGGACCCTGGGATGGTTCAGGCTTCCAGAACTCAAGCAGAGGCCAAGAGTTTTTGTTTGTTTGTTATATGACAAACTGTGCTGCAATTTCTTTTCTCTGCCTTCAGATGGCTGGACGACTCCATCATCGATGAGATCACTCCCAAGCTGATCGGGGACCGGCCCAACACCTACACGTACACCAAGGCCCTGGGAGAGATGGTGCTGCAGCAAGAGGGCAGGAACCTGAACATTGCCATCATCAGGCCCTCCATCGTGGGCGCCACCTGGCAGGAGCCCTTCCCCGTGAGCCGCCCCAGCTGCCCCGCCCTGCCTCACGCCCAGCTCCTCCTCCTCCTCTCCCTCTTCCTCCCCCTCTTCCTCATCCTCCTCCTCCTCTCCCTCTTCCTCCCCCTCTTCCTCCTCCTCCTCCTCCTCCTCTCCCTCTTCCTCTCCCTCTTCCTCCCCCTCTTCCTCATCCTCTGCTTCTTCTTCCTCTTCCTCTTCCTCCTCCTCCTCCTCTCCCTCCTTGTCCTCCTTTAAGTACATGGCCAAGTACAACAGATGAAATGTGAACAAGTTAACCCTTGGGCCTCCACAGGAACATACTCAGGTGCCCTCCTGTACATATGTCTGTACACATGTACATCTGCATCCGTCCACATGCAAAACACTCAGAGATTAAAAAAAAAAAAAGGAAATTCTGCATTAGATTCTGGGTTTACACAAAATGAGGCTCCTCAAGTTGCTACTGACTGTCCAGACTTGGGTGGATCATGTACGGCTTCTGATCTAGATGCCCACATCCCTCAGCCTTGGCTTTCTCCCTGTGGCTCAAGTATACCACACGCTCTTTCAGCAGACTCATACTTCTGGGTATTCACGTCCTTCCTCCAAGCAGTTCTCTGAAGCTTCAGGCCACATAAATCTGAGCCCACGTAGACTGCAGCAGAGCCTTTGCACTGTCTCATCGATAAATCTGAGCTGACAGGACTCACTCAGAGATGGTCAAACACACAATGCTTGCATAGAGTGTAGCAGGGCTCCGTGTCCTAGTCAAGGGAGCAACATGCACTGGGCCCTCTTCCATCTCCTTCCCATTGAGCACAAACATTTTCATCTACAGATAGGAAGCAAATGCAGAAGATTGACTGACTTGCTGACTTCTCCCAAACTGCTCTTGAACTTACTCTTTCTTCTAATACCTTCAAATGTGTGTGGGCACTTTCTACACACACACACACACACATGCATACACACATGTACACACATACATGCATATACATATGCACATACAGATATATACACATGCATGAACATATGCAGATACATGCATACACACATGTGGGCAGTGCATGGAAATGCACACCTACAATTCTGGACTTCAGGAATTTAAGCAGGGAGGAACATGAGTTAAAAGGCAGTTGGTCTGTGCTACACAGCAAGGTTGTGGTATGTGTGTGTGTATGTGTTCAAAACTATTTAAAAACATTTCTAAGAAGTGGGTAATTTCTACAGTTCATGTCTGAAATTAATTAAGAGAGCTTAAAATCAAGAAGAGCAAATGATTGATGAATTGGATAGAAGCTTGTGATATAAGATACAGTTGACTTTAGACAGACCCCTCCTTCTGCATAAAATCAGAGCAGGCAGAATTGGAGTTTGCACACAATCAGATTAAAAACTCAGGAAGAGCCAGCCATTCCCTGGTGATATTTATGTCACACAAGACAAATACCTGAGTCAGATATGCAGCACCTGCCTAAGAACCAGTTGCAGGGTGCAAAGCTGTAGCCTTGGGGCTGGGACAGGATGACCCCAAGCCTGCTCGCCAGCCAGTGACCAAATCAGCCAGGTCCAGTAAGAGACACTGTCTCAGGAAAAGAAGGTCAATAGTGATCAATGAAGATGTCCAACATAAACCTCTGTTTTCTACAGATGCTCACATATGAACAGCTACATACCACATACACGCACGCACGCACACACACACACACACACACACATACACACACACGGTTATTAGTGTTCTAAAGACTTCGCAATGTGTGAAATGTGTGATCAATGAGCTCTTTTTATTTCAGGGTTGGGTTGATAACATAAATGGACCGAGCGGGATGATTATTGCGGTACGTATGTGCATGAAGACAGAGGAAGGGAACAAAGCCAGGCATCATTTAGCCTTCGCTGATCCAATCTGGGAGTGTGAATGCGGGATGGAGGGGAGGGGGCAGCATAAGAGGATGGCAGGGGGCAAAGGGACCTGACAGTTCCCTTGTATGTCGGGAGTTCCACACATTTGGACACCAAACACTTCCCTGTAATGTCTTCCTTTCACTGTTTCATAAATGGCTTGAATTAATGCCATGTGAATTAATGCCATCACTGGGGAACAGAGCTGAGGCTCAGTGTATGGAGTGCCCAGCATGCAGCAAGCCTTGGGTTCGAGCCCCTGTACTGCATAAACCACATGTTATTCCACACCTGTCATCCCAGCATTCCAGAGATGGATACATGAGGACCAGAAATTCAAGGCCAGCCTGGGCTACAGAACAAGTCTGAGGGAAGCCTGGGCTTTATGAGCCCTTGTTCCCTCTGACTCCCACAAAAGTCTAATCCCCTCAAATTGTTGATTTTAAAACATGCAAATGCGAGGGCGTGTTTTACCCAACTTCCAGTTGTCTAGCAGTCTCTTGCTGTTCTCCGACTAATCGTGGCTTGTCCCTGCGACGCTCGTCCAGCCTGAGCCCAGGCTTTGTCTCTTTGCCTCAAGCTCTCAGAGCCCCAAAGCCACCTGGGGTTCTTACAGCCACAGAGGGGAAACTAGTTTCAGAAAAACTTAGGAACACAAGAGAGTGTTCACCCTTGCAACCCATGACGAGAAGCCTGTGGACAACGCAGAGTGAACTTACACACGCGTGAGATCCAAGCTCCTCCTCATGGCAATCTGCAGCTGAGAGAGGAGCTGTCAGGGAGAAAGTCCGCAGCCCTGGCACCTCCCCAAGCAAAACAAAAATTCATTCCACTAAATCTGATCATCTTTTCAAACAAGCTTATTCCAGGCTCTAGTACCCATCCTAATTTTCAGGATCAACAGCACTAGCAGAAAATAATTTTCAAATTGGTGAGCATATAATACAAAGGAATTTTAAGACTTAATATAGTTCATGCATTTTTATGATACAAGGCCTGATTCTTAGTTTTTATTTCCTAAAAGAGCTCAGGGTGCTGGCAAGATGTTTCAGCAGGTGAACGTGTCTACATGCAAACCTGGCAATTAGAGTTCAAACCCTGGAGCCCACATGGAAAGACAGACACAGCTTCCGAACATCCTGACTGCCACATCCTGTCCCTCCCCTCTGACCTTCATCTCTGACTGCCACATCTTGTCCTTCCTCCCTCCCCCTCAAAAAAAAAAAAAAAAAAAAAAAAAAACACCAGAGCCAGCAGTGGTCTGAAGAATGGTTAGCATCCCAGATGATCCTGACAGATGTGAAGGCAAGTTGTAGGCAATGAACGAGTGAGTGAGCAGCAGCTCAGGGCCGCATGCAGTGAATGCAGTGAGCAAGGGAGCAGCAGCTCAAGGCCGCATGCAGTGAGTGAGCAGCAGCTCGAGACCACATGCAGTGAGTGAACAAGGGAGCAGCAACATGAGGCGAAAGGTTTCCTACCACAACTGATGATTTGCACCTGGTTTACATTTCATGTTCTCTTGAGCAGACTGGGAAAGGATTTCTGCGGTCCATCAGAGCCACTCCAATGGCGGTGGCAGATCTGATCCCAGTGGACACAGTTGTTAACCTCACCTTGGCAGTGGGATGGTACACGGCAGTTCACAGGTATGAATGTGTCCCTGAAGGCTCTCAGAGATTGGTAGGAAAGGAGCATGAACAGGCTGCCTCTTAGCTCCACAAAATTCCATTCATGTCAGCATTTCACGTGGCTCCTGATGAGTCATACAGTATGCCCTGAATGTAGGATGCTCAGCATTGGGTCGGGCATGAAGGAGTACACCCTTCAAAGCTTGCCCTTCAGTGTCCTAAAGTACCACTTCCAGATCACAGCTGGCCTGACATTTTACTCACTGACAATTCCTGGAAATGCCAAAGGTTCAGATTACCACCTGTAGGGGAATTTCCCATACAAAGGAAAAACTAGGCCACTTATGCATCAGGCTCTACTAGTAGATGATAGAGAATGAAAACACCCATATGAACCCCACCTGCTTGATGTCTCTTGCATATAAACATGTTCACATGTAAGCGTACACACATACATGTGCATGCATTCACACACACACACACACACACACACACACACACACACATCTTTGCTATCAACCCAAAGACAGACCACAGAACAGAATGTTAAGTGCTGAGTAGCTTCCAATAACCACAAGAAATTCTAAAGCCTGTTTCTGGGTTATTTTCCCTTATCCTGTTTTCATTAGTCATTTTGCTGTATTTATTTAATTTTTATCTCATCTTCCAGACCCAAATCAACTTTAATCTACCACTCCACATCTGGAAATCTCAATCCCTGTAATTGGCTAAAAATGGGTAAGTGCCTTTCATGATACAAATACATATGACTAGTGCATCTCTGGGGGAAAGTTAGTGTGAGGTTGTGAACGCAGTGGATGAGAAAGTCGGAAACAAGGAATGAAGACTACAAGTTGCAAACATGTAGTTCATGAAGATGCTCAGTGGGAAGGAAGAGAATCGGTAGCGGAAATGTTAGCAGCGAATGTGTGGAACAGATTGTGCGGTCAGTCAGAGATTCCCACATCACCACCACTGAATGCGCTGGAGGTGAGCGTAGGCACCACACAGCACCACTGCCAAGCAAACGCGGATATAAACAGTGTTGGTGGCTACAATCTCTCCCCTGGCTCTGCTCTTCCTGGGCCAGTCAGGGCTGAGCACAGCCTCTCACCCTGGCTCTGGTTGTTACAGCTGGAAGTTAACTACCCCTTACCTCTCTTTTCACTCTCAATGACCAAGATGTACAGAGAATCCCCAAATTTAATGCATACAAAATATTTTTACCATCATTTCTAAGCATATGATAGTATTCACTTTCATTTTGCTTCTTTATTAAACCACCAGTGTGTAGATATATGACATCTAATTTGCAAATTAAAATTTCCACATAGACTTGAGATTCTAGTTACTTTTCAAGTCAGAGAGACAGTAGCTTAATGGCTAAGATTTGGGAGTGTTGAGATCAAATAAACCTGAATTCAGAGTGTGGATGCTGAGGTCAGATCTGTGGGTATGCAGATCAGAAGGCCTGACTTGGTGCGATTCGCCCCAGTGGGTGGCTGTTCCCAAGGACCCAGAACCCATTTCCTCCCTTCAGGGGATCTGTGTTCAATACAGTTTCTAAATAGTGTTTCTAACTGGTATCTTTTGAAGGAAGGCAGTGAGTGAATTACCATGATAACTGATAACTTCACCATAAGTGAACAAGTCAAAAGTATCAATCAGTTATATCTGTAGACAAGCAGAAATACTAGAGAAGCAAACGGAGTGCATTTAAAATGAGCCAGTGCTAGGAGACCCATGGGCCCGTCATGCAAGGTTGTATTAGAAAACTAGCTGCTAGAAAATCTTTTGTGATGGGTCTGTAGGTAATGGTCCCATCAGGGAAATCTGCTGCCAACCTGTTTGGGCCTTTCAGAGTAGAGAATGATAAAATGATGGATGTTAGTTCTTCTGAATGGTGTTCCTTGTGTGGACTGAAAGCATTTCCACAAGTGTTTGGGAGTAAATGTTTTAGGAAAAAGCAGCACATCCATGTTGCTTCGAGCACTGCATTCACTCACCCCACATTAAAAATCTCACGTCCCAGAAGCTGGTCTTTGATTCTACGAAGCCCATCCTTAGTCCTCTTCATCTCAGCCCTCGGGGATCCTTGCGTGTGTGCTCCAAGGCTTAGCACCTCCTATGTTTCTAGGGCTACACGTCTTGGCGACCTTTGAAAAAATTCCCTATGAGAAGGCTTTCAGACGACCAAACGCTGACTTTACGACCAATGACTTTACCACGCAGTACTGGAATGCGGTCAGTCACCGGGCCCCCGCCATCATCTATGACTTCTACCTATGGCTCACTGGAAGGAAACCCAGGTGAGCAGCGAGGCTCATGGCTTTCAGCATCACTGTGTGGACCAAACATCTCTGTCACACATATGCACATACATGCATGCATGCACACACACACAGTACATGCACACCATGGACGCACACATGAACATACAAACATGCATGTAGACACCTGTATACACATATACGTGCACATATTTGCACACCCATATGTATCCACACATGCACACACATACGATACACTTATGCACACACATGCACACTCACATACACACATGCATATGTTTACACACGTATGCACATGCTTGCATACATGAACATGCACACACAGGTACATAAGACATATGCACACAGGTACACAATACACACACATGCACACACAATTGCATGCATGAACACATATACATGCACACATACACAGTTTAGAGACAAAAGAAAGCAGCATCAGGGACAGTCACACACCACCACTACCTTTGATAAACTAGTGCAGGAAGTATGTTAGGGAGTTGGCCTGATAAAATCAACACGTACTCACACAAAAAAGATGAGCAACTGAGAGGCCATGTTACTGGGATTTTCTGAGTGGCTAGATGATCTTAAACCCACAGTGACAAGGGCCAAGCAGATAGCTCAGTCAGGTAAGTGCTCACCATACACTGCTGTTACTCTTTTTTTCTGCTGCTAAGAGACAGCACTCACGCACAATGTAATCAAGAAAGGGAGATTTGACTTATGATTCTGGAGGAGATACAATCCATTACAGTAGAAATTGCATGGCTGAAGGTAAACCTGGCTAGTTTAGGTCACCTGCAGCCATCAGGAGGTAGAGAGAGCAAAAGCAGAATAAGCAGGGCTGTGCAGCCACCCTTGTGATGTCCTTTCCCCAGCAAGACTCCTTCCCAAACAATAGTACCAGCAAAGGCGCAAACACTGGAGCCTGTGTTGGGGGTGACTCACACTCACCCAGTACACTGTGCAGGCATGAGGTCCTGAGTTCAAACGCAAGAACTTAGATGAAAAGCCAAGGTGAACATCTCACAGTCACATGTGAGGATCCGGTTAGGACATACTCGGCCTCCCAACCACTGGGGTTACTTGCAGTGAGCGCCAGGCAGGGCTTGTATTTTCTGAGGAACACTGGGTCATGCTTATGGTGGAGGAAGCAGGCGTGTGGGTGCGTGGCATTGGCTCCTGTCCGGCCTCTCCCACAGGATGATGAAGCTCATGAACAGGCTCCTGAGAACCTTGTCCATGTTGGAGTACTTTGTCAACCGGAGTTGGGAATGGAGTACCAACAATACAGAGATGCTGATGTCCGAGCTGAGTCCTGAGGACCAGAGGGTAAGTCCGGCTCTCGCTAGGATGCAGGCAGGAATTCACAACATGACCAGTAAAGATGCAGGACACACTGGCAGGGCAGACAGAACCACTGCTGAGAAAATCATGCAAAACTGCCCGTGAGCACTCTCGGGAGTCAAGTCTGCATAGATCCGCCAGGTCAAACGTCACGCAACTCATGGCTGCATGGCTGTGTCAAACCATCACACAGCTCAGCATCTGGAGTCATCTTCACGGGGTGCTCAGTATCTCTCAGCATCTCAGTCTTTCCCCTTGCTCCCTTGACCACGATGGAAAGTCATAACACAAGATCCCCCCCATCCAAGTGTCTCCAGCTCCCCACTTCCTCTCTCCCCATTCTCCCCAAAGGTCATTCCCTGTCACCTCCCTCATCGCATGACCTTCTCTCCAGTACAGCCAGCTCTCAACCAACCCTAAGATGGTCTTCAATGATCCACTTCCTATCTCAGGACAGGCCAAGTCCCATGTAAATTGTAATCCACATTACAGTACTTTAGAAATAACAGCTCCAATAATTGGTTCTTTTGCTGGTTAGCGCTCAATCTCTCTTGTCCTGCAGATATTCAACTTCGATGTGCGCCAGTTGAACTGGCTAGAATACATTGAAAATTATGTTTTGGGAGTTAAGAAATACCTGCTCAAAGAGGATATGGCAGGGATCCCCAAGGCAAGACAACACTTGAAAAGGTAAGCATCTTGCACATTCACAGGTGAGTTTCAGTCGCCCTCTCAGTGCAGCAGGGATGTCATGTCTCACTGGTATCACATGCTTACACAGGTAAGCATCATCATCACAGTTATTACATACATGGGTATCATGTGCTTACACAGGTATCATCACACATCACATACACAGCTGAGCACACACACACACGCATCTCAAACTCCTGGACAACCTGTCACTCAGGCCAGGCTCTCGAAGCCTCACTGACTGGCTGTAGACATCTGGAGGTGAAGCCGTCTAGCTCTTGCTCCTGCTTGGTAGCACAGGCTTTGGCCCAAGTCCACTGCAATCCTCCAGCCAGTGTTCTTTTACTAACCCATTTTTATCACCGAGGGTATTTGACTCAGCAAGTTATCTATGGAAGCACATAGTAAGTTCCAGAGACAGTACTGAGCCCAAGTTCATTTCTTCTACTAAGTTTAAGAAGGTTTAATATCGCAGTATGACATAGAGAATACCCAAAGGCAGGGGAATGGTCTCTTACCATTCCTCAGGCCCTACAACTCCTTTCTATTTCTTGTAGTCTAAATTCATTCTTGAGAGACAAATCAGGATCACACATGTGAACATTACTGGGGACCAGGCAGAAGCAAGGGGTCAGCCAATAGGGCTTGAAGGCTACTTCAGAAGCCGAACAGCAAAGTACATTCTGAGATCACTCAAGTCACACATAAAGTAGCTTCAGACAGGCACGGCATGAAGAAAAGCAGCTGGGGAGGGGGCAGACATTCTGACCATTTGGCACCATCCAAGGACAAAGTGGGAGGGGACACTGTTCTAACGGCCATATCTTCTCCCAGGCTCCGGAACATCCACTACCTCTTCAATACCGCCCTCTTTCTCATTGTCTGGCACCTCCTCATCGCACGGTCTCAGGTGGCGCGGAACGTCTGGTTCTTCATCGTCAGCTTCTGCTACAAGCTGCTCTCCTACTTTAGGGTCTCCAGTTCCATCAAGGTCTAAGGATGTTCATCCACCTCCCATCTGCAGCCAGCAAACCATCTCCACTAGAGCGTGCAGGAGCTGCCCATGCTGCCCACAAACACGCTGTTACACGCTCCCCCTTTTTTCTGCCTGATGGCCATCTCAGTGGGATAGAGTCAGCCTACAGTTGCACATACATGAAGTAATTTCTGTGCCCTGAACGCGGCCTGCCAGTGAATACTGAGCATGGACACCCCGCCCCCCATCTTTCTGTCTTTACCTTTCCTGTCTCGAGATGATCCTTAACTTCAACACCAAGCTTGAGAACACTCGGCAGAAACCAAATAATGTAGACAGCTAGCAGCGACTCAGAAACCTGCTGAGGTACCTGAAAGGCTTAAAGTCTGCCTGGAGGGAAGGGCTCTGCGTTATAGAAACGATCCCATGGTGGTCTCCCTTGCCTTCCCGTGTTAGGCCTGAGAGCTGTGGTCAGAGCTGCGGGGAAGCTCACATCTGCTACCCTCTTACATCCACGTCTTAAACCTGGATCATGAACCATGAGCAGCGACACACAGAAGAGAACTTAGTCTGTATGTCAGAGACCCAATGCTGTTAGGTTAACTACGGCTACTCACTAATCGCCACAGACATCAATCTATTAAGTCTTCAGCCCTGTTCCCTTGCAGCCCTCCTGAGCCCCATTTGTTCTGCAACCTTCCTGAAGTTTCCTTCTTGTTCACTCGAATTGCCAAAGTCCACTTTGCAGTGCCTGGCAGCAATGTTCCTACACTGGAATCACAATGACCCTACTGCCCAATCTGTAGCAGGAGGCAAGCAAGGCTTTAGATAAAGTGCTAAATCTAGTTTTAATCGTGCATGAAAGGGACGGTAACACCTGTGGTCACCTGGTCCTTGGTGTTTGTCTTTCCAGTCTCATGATGTAATGCACAGCTCAAAAATGGATGGCGTTAAAAGAGTGGAGATTTCTGCTCAAAATATTTTAGATATTACAAACAAAACCTTGATGTGTTCTCAAATCCCCAAACTCATAAAGTAACTGTTGCCCCAACTTTCCTGTTTGAGATTAGGGCTGGTTGGATTGCTGTATGATAAAAACACAAAATATTAACCAAATACAGTATTTGAGATCTAAAAAGTAAATCACACAGCACAAGAGGCTTATAAAATTCTGGTGGCTGAAGTGCTCAGGCGTCATGGAGTGTCCAGCCCAGAACTGGGACTCCCTTCCCTGAGCAAGCAATGGGCACTCAGGGCCCTTTGGGCAAAGTCCTCAGTTCTAAGATGTAGGGAGACTTTCCATGGCAGGCATCTGGACCCTGAAATTTGAGATGACACTTTTGACTACGTAACAAAAAATGGATACAGTAAAACCAGCAATCAAGGCATGAGATTAGATTAAAAATATATCTGTGCTAATAATTTACTTTTGATTACTGTGTTTGAACAATCCAATAACTCCACTGATCGTTCATACTTTTGATTAAATGAAACTTTGAATCAATTCAGGTTTCTTATGACGTTGTCTTTAAAATTGTCCACAACCTCCTTTCCAGAAAAGATGATTTTAATAAGAACTTTTTCAACCTAACCATATCCCAGCTGTCTCTAAGCACAGTGCACACTGATACCCTTCCGACACCAGCAACAGAGCTGTACTTACAGTAAGCGTAGGTAACCACATGAGAAATCCATGCACATAAAGACTGAACAGGAATCAACAAGTACTTGAACCCTCTCCTATGCATGGTGACAGGAACATACATTGCACTTGGGACGAGACAAGCACACCACAAAAAGTTACCCACATATAAAAACAAGTCTTGGTAAAACGTAAAAGAAGGGTGAATATGACCAAAGTATCTTCTCCACCTGTACAAAATGTGGAAGTGAAGACCATCATCTTGCAATGTTAATGTATGCTAATAAAACTTTACAAAAAGACCATCTTTGCAGTTTCCAATCTGTACCTGAGATACTTGTATAGTGTCAACATCAAAAAAAGAAACTAGTGCCGAAAGCAGGTAATTCTAAAAATTAAAAAAAAACTGGAGACAGGATAGAACATGACTCAGAAAATGTTCTCAATTCTGTTAACCTAACATACCTTTAGAATCATGAGATAAAAAGATTTCCAAGTAGTTTATCTCACAATGAACCTAAAAATTAAGTTGGATTAGCCTGAAGTCTCCAAGATTATTAGCAGCTTCTAAAGTTGAGAGGAATCACAAGACACACCTTTCTGAAAATGCTACTTAATGGAGTCTTGGAACAGAACCAAGCATCAATAAAAAGCAGCTGTGGTGTCTCAACACACACTGAAAGACTATATTTTCGAAAAATTAATAAATCTAACAATAGTTGGATCGCAGAGGTCGTGTCAAGACACAGGAGCTCCTCCCAGATGTGGCTGCTTTGCAGGCAGTACATACCTAACTGAAGTTAAATTTAAATAGAACACATCTGACAATAGAATCTTTTGAGTGTATCATTTATTTATTCAAAATACTGAGTCTTGGGCTCATGACAGGTGGACACATTAGGTAGAACATAGTTAATTCTAAGAAAAATCATCCAATGAAAGTCTGGGGGAGCTGTCTGTCAGCAGCAAAGCACTTCTTACCAACTCTAATCTTGTTTTGACCATTTATAAACTTACATATCTGCTTGCTCAACTCCTGGATTTCTGTGTATGTCATGAGCATGCATGTGCTTGTGAGCATGGATAAGTGCATGAGTGTGCAAGTACTCCTGAGTGTACACATGCTGTGTATATGAGCATACACACAAATGTGAGTGCTCCGGAGCATGTACATGCTCCAGTGTGTGCACGCGTGCGTGCGCACATGCATAGGGGCCAGAGGTCGACATCAGATGCTGTCTGCAATCTCCCTCTGCCTATTTAAGAGTTTCTCACTAACCCTGGAGCTGTCAGTTCAACTTAACTGGCTGGCCAGAAGCCAAGCCCCAGAGATGTCAGCAATGCTGAATTTCCGTCACCTAATGCTGTAGCCAGGTTTATAGTGTGGGCTGAACTAGGTCCTCATGCATGGGTGGCAAAACCATTGACTTATACATCTCTACAAGCAATGTTCCAATTGTCATGTCTTCTGTCTTTAGTACAAAAAGATCTGTAAGTTAGCAACAAGGAAAAGTAAACACAACTAGCAAATGAAGACTTAAAAGAATCCAAACTCTAAAGAAGCATTTCAAAAAGAGGGAAAAATTATCCGTTGATCTAGCACAAGAAAGGCGCACCTTGGTGTGAAACCAGGTATTACACTGCAAGATAGTAATAAATGGCTTGCTACCATTCCTAAATTTGGGAGGTGGGGTGGCAAAAGGGTCTCACAAGGCCTAATCCCCACTGAGGACTGAACTCCTGAGCCCACCTCTTCAGGTGTCAGCACCCTCTACCCCAAATATATCTTACTCTGACATAGGCTTTCTTGTAACCCAGGCTGGTCTCAAAGGTGCTACATAGCTGCCTTTGACTCTGGCTCTTCCTGCCTCAGCCTCCTGAGTTACGGCTGCAGGCTCAACTTCCGTGGCGGTGTTGCAGCCCACAGGCTTGTGGAGGGTCTGAAAGCTCACACATAGGGAGACGCAGGTTGAACAGCAAGCAGTGGCTTCAGAGACCCCAAAGTTCTGTTTCAGCTTATTTTAAACCATTGGGGGAAAAAAAAACCCTGGATTTCAAGCATAAACTCTGAATTTCAAAGCGAAAGAATTACATATACATGGTATGTGAACTTCAAGCTCTTATCATGAAAAGATAAAATGTATTGTGCATCTCTAGTTATATTGATAAAAGATTAGATTTCTTGAAGGTTGTAAACTACATTCAAATTTGCAAATCTTGATCATAAAATACAAAGTCCTAACGTCTCTAGGAAGAGAAGGATGAAAGTGTCTATTCTCACCTAAGTTGAGCAATTCTAGAAGGCAGGCAGAGCACTATACTTGTGCAATTTTGGTAGCAGGCTTTGTCTCAAGAGCAGCCAGCTGCTCAAAGGCTGACTCACTCATCCCCTAGCTGCTCAGTTATTTTTACAGACCAAGGTGCTTAAAACATCAAACACATTTCCAGCAGTTTGCGGTCTCAGACTTTTGAAATATGAAGGCTGCAACAGACACACATGTAGACGTTACATCTCAACAGTGAGGCGGTCAGGCCATGCAGCTGGGCACTGACTGATTTACAGGCTGGGCAGGAAGGGCTGATGAGATGGAAAGAAATCCTTGGCCAGCCCCAAACTCTATGCTCATAAACTTTAGTCATTCTGTCAGAATCTGAGTTCCTTCACTGATACACATGTACCCTGACCATTTGAAGATGGGAATCAATTGCAAAGGAAACTGCTTTAAAGCAATTCCTGTGGCATCACTTCTAAATGAGACAGATTTGTTTCTCAATGAAATTCTAATTGGCATTTAGGAAGCACGGCCATAATTAAAAAGATTTCAAGTCTGTTTCAAAGGTAATTGTTCTAATCTTACAAGTAATCCTACATGGGTAGTTTCATCTCATTAAAAACAAAACAAAATTGAAAGTTGATTGAATTTTTTAACAACTAGAAGATCAATATACATGGCTCAGCGGTTAAGACTGACTCACAAGAAGGTCCTGAGTTTAGATCCCAGGTCCCACATAAAAACACCAGGTGGAAATGGCCAAGGTTTGCATTTCTGGCCCTGGTAGGCAGAGCCTGGAAATCCCAGAGCAAAGCAAAAAGGAGGTGGAAGCAACCCGGGATGATTCCCAAAGTCCATAGGGACACACAGTACCCTCTGACACACACCCACATTCACACACAAAAATTAAAAAAAAAAAAAAAAAAAATCATGAGGTCCAGAGTAACAGTCTAAATCGCTTCCATCAAAACTCATGTAAAAAGACGTACATTTCCAGCCCAACCAGAGACAGGGAACAAAGGTAGGGGAAAAAAGATCCAAAATACACTATTTGAAATTTCCTGGATTCAAACAAATTTTAAAGCATATCATAGGTGTCAACCTTCACTAAATGTACTGTTATAGATCTTTCAACACCTAACAGCAAACTACTTTAAGTAAATGTGCTGTCTCTGGTGCACACCAATCCCTAGGAGCTCGTCCTGTCCATAAGTCCACTCCCTCCGTGACGGTCCAGTCTTTCCAATGAAGCACTTGCTGCCTTTTGCTCTGTTACATGAAACTATAACTTGGCCTGGCCCCCAGCCGTCCTCACTCTCAGCCTGTCGCCGAGGCCCCACACTCCCACCCCAAGTGCTAGTTTGCCCTGCCCCTGAGGTTTGGGAGGGGCTGATGCTGGCACGACGCTGGGCACCTAAGCACAGGCCTCACTACTCAGCCTCCAGTTCTGCACAATCCCAGGCACATTCAGGGCACTTAGATCCTTGTCCACCAATTACTGGCTCACAGCTCTGATGTATTCTGGCCACAAGTCTTAAAAGTTGTCATTCCCCATTCCTCACATACACAAAGTATTGCTTCTCCTACTGTCTTACAAACTGATCACTGCCATTATCAAAAATGGATGGTTTGAATGATCGTCCATGTTCCCAGAGTTAACTAGTGATGTAATGAGCAGACTGACATGTCACCATCACTTTCCAGGTGAGTCCCTCTGTCACTGTGACATATCATAGCTTGCACACGCCTGCCCCAGCAAAATTCACTTTGGGCCTCTTTCTACCCTGCTGGCCAGGAAAGTTGACCACCAGAGTGGACAGCAAGTCGTTCCCTCCCATCAACCCCAAGTACAGGATGAAATGATCTCTGCGGCTTAACATCCGCAGGCTACAGCCAGGGGCTGGGCCTGCTTTCTTAGATTAATCACGCGAGCTGATCACAACTTGTTGGAAGTCTAGTTTTCTGAACATTTCACACATTTTATTCTGACATCAGCCTTTAAAAACAAAAGCACACATACAGCCATACTCATTAATGTCTTCTCTACAGCTTCCCACTCGACAGGACTTCTCTATCATAGAGTTCCTCTTCCTTCTCAAGCTGTAACTGAGAAACAGGCCCACTCAGGGCCGCTCAGAACCCTGTCCACCAGCTGTGAATGTCAGCAGTGGCTGACCGATTAGCTGCACTGTGACATTTGTAACAGACACAACAATCACAGGACCGCAGTTCATTTTTCTTTCTTTCTTTCTTTTTTTAAATAAACATGTTTCCAAGTTCTCATTCATACCCTCTTTTCTTTGAATATATTGCACATATTTTATTATTAAAAAAAAGTTTTCTGTCTCAGGCAAAAAGTTTTTCTCCTCCATTCAGAAGGCTAATGTGTGTTATTTTCTAAAAGAGGTAAGTGGTTTTCTGTGTGGCCATCCTCAAAGGGTACCTGGGGGGAAAGGAGAGACAAGACCACAGGTGAGTTCTCTACGTGACACCCCATAAAAGCATTGTCAAGGGGCAGCCCCAAGTTGACTACTTAAGAATTATCCATACGATGTCTCAGAGAGGAGCCCAAATCCACTTACAGAACGGATGGGTTTGCAGGATCCAAGTTGGAAACGACAGAAAATTATTTCCACTATAAACTTTCCAATTCCATGTAGCATCCCTGTAATACACAAGTTTTAATTAAATTATTCTGACCCATTGTATAATAGGAACCACACTGGGCTATAATGGAGCAGGCTAAGGGAGGAATCAAAGTGGATGCACTGTTCACTATCACAGGGTCACATGCATCATTTGCAGCCCTGACAGTTTTTTCAAGATTTCCCCATATAATTTGAAAATGCGACCTGCATAAGAATATCTATTATCTGATTAAGAAACATTATTAAAACTCAGGGATCAATGATGAGCTGCCCAGCAACGTGTGATGCTGCACAGAACATGACTCCTTGTTCCCTTGATGGACCTTACTCATTTCTCACAATTACAATTCTCCAAATGATTTCTGAAAGAATCTCAGACTATCGAGACTGACTAGAAGTGTCTAAGTCAAGAGAACAATTTCATGACTTCTAGACATCATCTCATTTATCCTGTAATATACTGTCCAAAGAAACACTACTATATTCTTATTTTTACAAATGAGAAATGAGTTCAGAAAAGACTGGTGGACCAACGCAGGCCTCCACCAAGCCAAGAACAGAATATTGATGCTGTGAAATCGGCAATGCTGACGTCAAGAGAAAGAAATTTAACTTTGGAATCTATAGAAATGCTTTCAGGTGCTGAGACTTGAGAACATGTGTATTTCTTGCTCTGAGTGAAGCCATTTTTATTTACTGCCATTTTTGTAGCACTGAGGCAAAAGCATCACAAAAAATGGACAGGGTCAGCAACATGGCAAGAATTATCCCTCTAACCCCCCCCCCAAAAATCAGGCAAAAAACAAATGTTGACCTGTTGTTGAGAAGATGCCTCCGACGATGCCACAGAGTCTCACAAAAAACTGCCAGAAAGGCATGTGCTCCTCGGTGACAGTCACCATGAGCGAGCTCAGGTCATACTTCACAAATATCCCGGACACGCCGTGGCTCCCCGCCGCATGGTTGATGACACGTTCCTAGGGAGAGAGGCTTGTTAGGGTCACCAATACATTCCACCATAAGGTGCACCACACCCAACATCCCAAAGTCCTTGGCAAATTGTTCTACGAAACCTCAGGATCTTCAGAGACAGTCACTACGTAACTTCTCAAGATTAGCTTCTAAAACATGCAACGAGCAAAATGGAACTTGGTGTGGAGGCACACACTCAACACTCAGGTGCACACGTGGAAGGATGTGCACTTGAGACCAGCCTAGGGTACTTAACAAAACCCTACTTCAGAAGGAACACAAGCAGAAATTATTCTCAGCTACGTCTGAAAATCGTCACCTTATACACAAGTTTTCTCACTCTACCACCTTTTTTTCCTTGAGACATGGTCTTTAATCAAACTTAGAGTTAAGGACAAGCAAGTGTGCCTAGCCAGCTTGCTCTGGGGATGCCCAATGTCTGCTCTCCACGGATGACATTACAAGCGGCCACCACGCCCACTGACTTTCACACGGCGCTCCCTACCAAAGTCTTATTTTACCATAGACAATGCTGACTTCTTTTTCTGTTTACTTTGGTTCACAGATTTGTGTGTGTGTGTGTGTGTGTTTGTGTGTAAACCAAAGGGTGTCTACCCCCTTTTTGCTTTGCTCTGGGATTTCCCAGGTTCCACTTTCCAGGTCACCACCATTTCCACCTGGTGGGACCCGGGATATGAACTTGGGTCTTTATGCTTGTTAGGCAGTCTTAATCTCTAAGCCCCTGATTTCTTTTTCAAACTCCCATTTCTCTGGAAGCTACTGATACTCATTTCTAGCATATTTCTCTTAACATGCGCACTCATTTCAGAGCTTGCAGCAGATTCACACGGGTCAGGGCACTGACTAGAGCTGATAGTAAGATGAAGTCTCCCAAGCAGATGGCACTGTGAACCCAAAATACCTGAGCAGCTCTACCCACTTACCCTCTCTGTCACAGAAAACTGATGTGTGTCTGCCGAAATTTTGTACGTGTGTAGCTTTGTTGGCACAACTGTAATGAAATATTGGAACATCTGGTTGTCTAAAACGAAACAAAGTAAGTTTTTCTTTTCATCAGTCCACTGGCACCAAGCTATTATCAAATAAATATTAGATATAATAAACCTGGAGTTCAATGTTACCATTTGGGTTAATGCCTAATTAAAAAAAATCTAAAAAATAGAACCAATGGAAGTAATACACTCGTTATTTGGCTTAAAAAAAAGTGTGTTCCTGTGATACACACACACACTTACATGCACACAGTTATTAAAGAAAGGGCCCTCATAATCATTAACAACCTTTTATAAAACACAGGAAAATAAAAGCGACATTCCTTTTGAGAAACTGGTAAGTAAAATCCAACTACAATCAACAATTTTCAGCTTCCATTAATCTTAAGATACAGTGATAGGCTACAGTTGAGTCAGTCAGACTCTGCGAGCACAACAGAAAGAAACTAGCAACCAGCAGAGCAGTCAGCGACCATGACGCTTATTTCCAGTCCTCAAGCGCCCATGCCAGGAGCCGCTAAAAAAAGCAGCATCTACAAACAAACCGATATGGAAACACTGTGTGGTCCCAGCACTCAGGAGACTGAGACAGGATTGCTGGGAGTTCAAGGTTAGCTTGGGCTATATAATTACCTTGGGGCTAAGTATTGACCTAAATATAGTACCTGTGCTAAATACTGACAGTGTCCAAAAAAGTACAAAATCCTCTGAAAACATGTAAACAGCCACTTGATACAAGCCAAGGAAACAATCTTATGTGTGAATAAGCAAATCTTTTAGTGAAACAGAGGGCTGAAAACAAAACACGCAGGTAGCTATCTGTGCTCTGCACTCGACTTCCGACTCATTCTCATCTGAGCTGCTCTGAGTATCTCTACACTTAGGTGTGCAAGCATCCATAGGCACTTCTGAAGGAACAGACAACTTCACAGCGTGACCCTGTGAAAGGGAGGAAATGTCTCCAGTGCTGAAAAGTTCCCTTGTGCTTGCACACTTGGTAACCGCAGAAAGGGGCATCTGCAGCCACAAACACACATCACAATACTCGATCTTCCTCTTGTCTCCCTCCAACTCCACTTTCTTTAGTCTTTTCTGTGACTTTTATTTTTGAACATTCAGGTTTTGTTCAATTCTAAGAAAAACCTCCACATACACTCACTGGTCCTCTCAAGGTTGTCTTTAGGAGGGTGCTAGGAATATTAAAAAGGTACCAGTGTGAAGGGTGGAAGAGCAATATCCTACATGAAAATTCTCAGAGTGATTATCAAATACTTACGATCTACAGCAATTTTTTCAGTTCCATCCAAAGGATTAATAATTCCTGGAACCAGTTCCCCAAAAGACAAATGATCTATTCTGTGAGAAAAGTTGTAAGCTAAGAGACAAAAAATAAAACCAACTAATTAAAGTAACTTCTCTATTAGTTATTATATTATTAATAGTTGTTATAGTATTTAAAACTACAAGCTATAGATTAGCTTATATTCTTGTCTACTGTCAAATAAATTACCTAAACCTACAGGTATAATATTTAAAGCAACGTGTTGAGAAAAATGCATGCAGTCAAAAGAATTAAATGTACAAGTAAATGCTGATTAAAATACCTTAAATTTATGATTATAGTTTCTTTTCTATAAAGAATATTACACATAATCATTTCATGCAAAACATAACATTCTGATTCTAAACATCAGACAGTAAAAGGACTAAGTGTCAGAACACTTAGTTGACATTAGTATAGTTGAATGATGAAACTGATCATAAGTATTTGTAATATACACATTGCTACGATAAAACTGGTGATCACATAATTTATTGTTCTCTAAAGCAAAACCTTAAAAGTCCTGCTGAGAGTGGAGGCACGTCTGTGATCCCAGCACTTGGAAGGACAGAGGGTGAGAGACCACTGTAGGCTGCACAGCAAGTCTGAGGACAGTCTGAACTATCTCAATACCCATCCCCAATTAGTCTTTTTTTTTTTTTAATTGTTTTATTATTTATTCAATTGTGCATGTGTGCGCGTGTAGAACCATGGCAAATTCGGGAACCACCACGGACCACCTCCACCTCCTCGTTTACTCTGCCCAGGATTCATAGGCTCTGCCCTACCAGGACCAGAAACGCAGGCCCCCCCCTCCCGCTTCCGCCTGGCGTCTATACATGGGGTCTAGGATCCGAACTCAGGACCTTCCGCCTGCAAGGCAGAGGCTTAACTCCTGAGCCACCTCTCTGGCCCCCCCAATTAAGTTTTATACCCAGTATCAGGTGAAACTAATTTGTATGCATCTGTGTGCCTATGTAGTGCATCTGATTGTATACATGGTGTGTGCCTATGTATGCATCTAGACTCACAAACTGAAGTAGCTTCAAAACATTGTCTTCATTGTCTATGAGAACCAGGTTGTACCCAGTGACCTGGAGCACATGCATCCAGGCCTTTTCTCTAGCTTTGGCTGATTGGAGAGCGAAGCACAAATGGTCTCTAGGTAAAGTAGATAATACACAATGACTTTAAAAGTTTTTCTCCTCTGGGTGACTATTAGCTTTTAAACAGTTAAAATTTTTTGGGTTTGTCTGGGCTTTGTTTCTTGAGATACATCTTGCCATAATGGCATGGTGCTCATTATGCAGCCCAGACTGGTTTCAAAACCTCAGTGCTTCTCCTGCTTCAGCCTCCCAAGTGCTGGCTGGTGGTGCCTCCACCCTGGCCAGGGGACTGTTTTCAAAACCCCGTCTTGTGCCTGTACCAAAACAAGTGGAAAACATACATAAAGCAACTTTTCTCAAAACCATCTACACTGAAAAAGAATCTCAGAAATTGCTCACAATCATGAGTAACAAGTGCCGCCAAATGCGCGTGACCTCGAGGGTGAGGGATCGCCCTGAAAGGAGGAAAAAGACACTTAAATAACCGATGCATAACGAATGAGGGAAAGCCAAGCCTTCCTACATTACAGAGCTGTTTGCAATTCTCCTTGAACAGTTAAGTAGAGCAGTCTGTCTCATCAGCAACATAATAAACTGGCCTCAAGTGTTTTCTGTAAAGAGCCCAATGTATGACACGTTAGGCTGCTGAGCTGAGATACAGAACCAAAAGCTGCACAGGTCCATAATGAGCACAGTACTGCCACAAACTTACTGAAGAAGCATGAAATTCTACTGTGGAATCTATTTCTAGAAGAGATGGAGTTCTGTTTGAAGAATACATCGTTTTGAGGGACACTCCATTTGCTACTAGTGTGTAGAGCCAGAATCTTCTCATCATATTTTCCACATCATTATGCTACAGATCAGTAATTCCCAACTAAGGATAGAATTTCCTCAATTGCACAGTTAAATGGAATCTGTAAAATTCCTCTGCATTTGCACTCAGGTCTCTGGCTTGAGATCAGTCTGATCCCCCTCAGACGTGCAACACCACAAGCTGCTTAGGCGTTTGTAAAGATGACCGCAGCCCAGACACTGGGCCCCACTTGTACCTGCCTCTCTCTCACCACAACAGAAGCTTCACATGCAAACACTTCTCCCTCATAACTTTAGGAGAAACTCATTAGTAACATTACTTGGTATGCAAAACTTAACTTCTGAAGCTATTCAAGAGTTTATTAATAGTACTTGTTGATTATTTCTTCATTCAGAAAAATTTCCACCTTGGCATGGACACAAAAAGTGGCAATAAAATTTTAGTGCTGCTCAGCCATCAGACATGGAGCAGAAAGCTTCACTGCTAACAACATGTATAGAAATGGCAGTGTTTGAGTCAGCAAGAGCAAATGAAACTCAACAAGACGTGATGCACTGGGATATTTCCTAAAGTGGGAAGTACATGTCCCAATTCTTGGCACGTTTGCACATCTCCAATGAGTTCCTCCATCTGGACAGCACTGGACACTCTCAGGTTTCACTTCAGGCTGCGCTGAGTTCTCTGAGCTTCCAAGCGACTGGGATGCTGATGCTCATAACATGGACTCCTCCATCTTCGAGCAGCCCAGGCTCCCCGACACATATCAGCCTCCTCAAACAAAACACTTGTCAGAACCACAGACTGTGCCGCTGGGCTCTGTTCCTGACTACTGGACGCTGGTCAGCATCAGCTGCCGGAAAGCTCGTGGTCTCTCACAAAGCCACACAATTCAGGGTTTAATTCCAAGAACTAGGGCATTATTTTAAATTAGACTTTCTTATAAAATTTGTAAAAAGCATAAGCAAGCATCTCCCTCAAAACCACGAAAGTTAAAAGTCAAAGTTAAATCACCTTCATACACATGCCACCTCAATCTGCTTACAGTGCAGCTCAAATTCTTCACCACTTGCCAACACTCCATTCCTGACCCTCACCCTGCTCGGCACCTCAGACAGGGCTCTGAAGACACTTCACCAGGGAAGTGGCTAATGGCACTGATGGACACAGCTGAGGAAACTATCCAGCAAACAAAGAACCAAGTCTCACAAAGAAGAGTGTGGAGGGGGAGGGAGAGAGGGAAGGAGGGAGGAGGAAGGGAAGGAGGGAGGGAGGGAGGGAGGGAGGGAAGGAAAGAATCAGGTCTCATAGAATGTGCCCCACATTCTAAAAGATTTTCAGACATTCTTGGAGACAGCCACATATATGAGTAACTTTTTACTATGACCTGAAAATAGAGCTTAACTCCACTTTGCTATACAAAGGCCTTGCAGCAGCTTGATGTAACCAGAGAAGAGACTTGCTGCTCTGGCCCTCAAATGTCACCTCATCAACAGAAATGACACTCATGGGCGGAGAAGCCTGCATGTCTGAGTCCGATTCAGCCTGGTGACAGCCCTCCACTGTATTTCACTCCATATGTTCTTTAGAGTTTGCAACAAGCATTCTTGTACAGACACACATGTCACAAGTCAAGTCCTAATTATTTTCAGAACATTGTTATTTAGTAGTTACAGGGTCACACCTTCACCAGGTGATAATTATGAACAAGGAGTGGTTTACCTGAGTCGGACACAACACAAACCAAAAGTCCTCTTGCTACCTGTTATTTTAGCATATTATCCCCAGCTGAGAGAAGTGAAATAGGAAAACAAACACTAAAAATAAAGGCCATAATACAGAAGCCTACATGTGCTGCCTCCCCTTGGACTATCTCTACACAAGCAATGCACAAACCTGCTCAACCTGTTCATGCCAACTGTCTGTCAAGACGTCTCAGAGCTCTCCGACCACACCAGAGATGGGCAAAGGGGTTCTGGAAACAGTGGCCAACAACACAACCACAGTGGAGACACTACCTGTGCCAGTTGATCTCAGCTGCCAACTTGACACTGGTGAGGTGGGACTCTGTGGGTCTATCAGGAACAATCCTAGTTAAGACTTTGAGCCACCCTGTAGGGGCTGTCTTCATTCTGGGGGGTCTGCCTTGTCTTGAGGGGATTCTCACAACTAATGTGAGATACCTGCCCAAGGAGACCCCTGACAAATGGAGAAAGCTGACTGACTAGCAAAGCTGGTGGCAACTGTCCCCGCTCTGGACTTTGGATGCAGTGTGGCCACTTCCCTTAGTTCCTGTGACATATTTCTCCTACCATGGTCAGCTGTAATCTAGAATCATGAGCATGATGAAAAAAAAATCTCTAAATTCCTTGGGTCAGGTGTTTATTGGAGCAACAAAGCTGTTTAAGACACGGGTGCAACAGCAGTTTGCTCTGAAGCCTTGATGAAAGTCAACACCACTTCTCTGTCTGCAGAAGCACCTCCACATGCACAGGCCTCCTGGGCTGGCACACAGACCTACCCCTCAGTGTCACTGTGTCCTTTTCCTCCAGCTATCAGCTTTCTCATCAGCCTTGATCTCATTTGCAGCCATGATACAACCAATGCTTCGTTATGTGGTGACTGGTCATGGGATGGTGTTATGCTTGGGAAGGTCATGGAGCCTGAGCAAGTTGGAGTCTTGCTGGAGGAAGTGCATACAGGGTGAGTCTGGATGGTGGGTAGCCCACTGAGCCTGCTGGAGGCTGTGAGCACTCAGCCCTCTACCTCAACAGCCAGGCCTTGCACTGTGCTCCTCTTCATCACTCAATCCCTTCTGAACCATCAGCCAAATAAGTAACTTCCTCCCTGACACTATTGGCTGAGAGCACCTTCTCACAGCAAGAGACCAGTAACCACAACAGTGTATTTATTGCTCAAAGTGTGAATTTTCTTGCAAGACACAATATTCTTCACTGACTCATCCTAGTATTGAACGTGGTAATTCCCACCCTAAATACTCAAAAATGACTTGTACTGATTCATGAAGGTCAAGTCTACATGGAAAAGAGGGAGAGAAAGAGGAAGGAAACTTATTCATGGTGAACGTTACCAAGTATTTTATATGACAATTTCTGTGCTGGACGATGATCATCAAAAACTGTTATTTTCCTTAATTTCTACTTCATTTAACTTTATTCTAGACACTACTAAATTTCACTTTTATCAAGATACTTTTTCTGAATTAGTCGGGAAAAGCATTTTGATGAGACATACCAAAATGCTAGACAAAACAAAAACCTAATAATGATAAAATAAACACATTAATGACATGAATGGTTTAAGAACTCCCTGACTAAAGTTACTAAGTGAAAGGTTGTTATTCCTGTTTACCTCACATCATCCACCTCAACACACACAAAGCCTTGGGCGGCTGGAGAAATTAAACAGAGAAGACGGAAGTGCTTGCTGTGCTGCTGCTGACATCTAACTGGTGAGCAGAGTAAGTACTTTCAACCAGTTCCAACCCTGTCTCATGCATTTTCAGGAAGTGAAAAGAACATACTTGCCCACAGTTATGTGAAAATTCCCTGCTACTTTATTAACATACAGATGGCCGTGAATTCTGCAAGCATCTGGAGACTGGGACAAATCATCTTCCCTGGAAAGAAGAGACAATGAGGTGACGAGACACATTCTACAGTCACCACTAGCAATATGATACCTGCACATGGAGGAAGGACGGTCCCTACAAACACATTTTCAATGAACATCTTACATGTCAAAATTAGAAAAGCCATTTGTGAAACCTACCTGTGTATCTTCTAGGTTTAAATAAAATTTTTATGGTATTTTAAGTTTACCCAAAATCTAAACTTAGTCCAAAGTTTGCAGAAGAAATAATAGCACAAAAGCATATCATTCATTTCAAGACAACTACTTTCCTCATCTGGTTCTGGCACTGGAGAAAATGGGATGAATAGGACTGAGACCCAGAGCGGGAAAGATGTGTGTGACCCATGTTTACACAGAGACATGCTTTTCCTAAACCAAGATAAGATCTCACATATTTAATTTGAAGTATCATTTTCACAACTCCAACATTTCCTGCTACCTAGTGTGACCTGACAAGAGTAAACAAGAGAAGAAATTCTGAACCGAATGTATGTATTTTCACAACAGTAAATATACTGCTTTGTTCTTAAAACCAAGCACATTTCACAGACAGAGCAAACATGTAAAGCTCAATGAAAGGGACGTAAAAAACTGAGGCAGCTTGACCAAACCGCAGGTGAACGAAGACTCAAGCGTGCCAAAGACATGTTCTCTCTGTGAAGGGACGGGGCTGGCATGAGAACTTGCCATAAGTGAACCCACCAACCAGAGGGGCACCGAGAGCCCCACTCACCTTGGGGGAAGCGCAGTGGACGCACTTCTGAACGCGCTCTTGAATATCACATCTTGAAGAGAGTGCTCCTCCTGCAGTCGGCTCTGAATCAGCTGCAGCATCCTAAACACAATGTAGAAGAAATGCAGTGAGACCCTGAACTGTTCAATCTCAGCTGGGGCTTCTGACCCCACCAGCTGCTGACTATTTATTATCACAGGAGCCAGTTCCAAAGCCAAGTGAGGAGGACAGCTGGACACTTAGTGCAATGCCACCACTAAAGACAAGCAGAGCTGCTGAGAAGAAACTTTTCCCAGCATTCACGCTCCCCTTCCACTGCACTGTAACCACGATTCTTACATATTCACTCTCAACTTTCGTGCACTGTAATCACACAAATCTTACATATTCACACTCGCCTTTCATGTGCGTGATAATTTATACAATTCCGGCTTCTTGACAGGCACTGAAGTGTAACAATGTAGAACAAATTCAATACAGGTCCACTACAGACTCCATGTGTTTAAAGTGGTAAATTATTGGAAATAGACCTAATTTTCAACCTAGTCTTTCATATCATGCAGAGTCCTCTTTTCCAAAAGAAGTCAACTTTATTTTGTAAGACGGTTCTAAACAAATATTACATTCATCATGTAACTTTCAGAACGGAATCGACACACGAAGAATTTTGTTTGTCTTTAAATAATATGTTGCATCCTGATGTGGTTTGTGTGTGTGGTATGTCTGTGATGTAAGTGGTGTATGTGTGTGTGGTGCGTGTGTGTGTGGTGTATGTGCAGGTCAGAGAAAACTTTTGGGGGGCTGGCTCTCTCCTCCCTCCATGTTAGCACTAATAATCAAACTAAGTTTGTTGGGTTTGCCCAGCAAGTATTTCTACCCACTGAGCCAGTCCAAAATCAAATTTTAAACAATGTATATATATTATCTTCATAGTCCAAAAAATTTAAATAGTTAATAAAACTGTAAATAAGAACATTTATACTCTAGGAAAGATTATGCATGACTTTCCAAAGATCTGATTGCTTTAGAAGATGTAAAGATTATTTACATATTAAATCTGCTAATAATTCAACCAGAAAATTATTTTGAAGTACAAATCTCTTACAATAGTCAAAACATGACCTGGATGTCTATGGCCATGATCCCCCACCCATGCATTACCTCTGCCACTCTCTCTGCTGTGGAGAAAGGTCGAACACTGCCTGCAACAGAAGGAAACACAGTCACCGCCCATCATACTGCCTTGGCTGCCACAAAGCACCAGGCTTAAAGTTCACTCTTTGATAAGAAACACAAACTTATAGTGTTACCAAAAATGAGCATTCTTTCGCAATTACATTTAATCTCCTATAAGCCAAACTATAAAAGTTTAACACGTTTTACTCAAAAATAGCTCAAAGAAATGTACTCAGCATAAATATCCCAGTAACATTTACTGCATTTATAGGATACACACCAGTCGCAATTTATGAGCACAAAATATTTTAAAATTTAAAAATCATTGAAACAAAGCTTGTCTAAAACTCACAATAAAGAAAAACAAACAAAAACACAGCTTGAGAGCAAAAACATCTACGGCCTCATGCCACACAACACACTTTTGCTCGAAAAGAAACCCCACACCTTCCTCACACCATGATAAACAAAAGTCACAAAATCACCAGCAGCAGGACTCAGCCAGTGAAAGGCTTACCCTGAAAAAGAACAAGAACTTCAACTGCCAGAAACACGTTAAAAACGCTGAACAGAGCACACCACGGCTAAGACGCAGAAGCGGGTGGATCCCTGGGGCTTAACAGCCAGCCTGACCCAGCGGCTCTCCTGGAGTGCTCCAGATCAATGAAGAGACTTTGATTCCAAAAACATGGTGGAGGCCGAAGGATGGCTCAGCACATAAGGCACCTACTTGTAACCCTAGGGCCTGAATTTCATCCCAGAAGCCTCCACTAAGTGACGTGGCATGCATATGTTCCTTCTTTCTTTCTATCCTGGTGAATGGTGTTTGACCTCCACATGCACTCACCCAGACAAACGCACCCATGCAAACAAAGACATGAAGACACATGAAAGAATGCTACAACTGAATATTATTCTTGAACAGTATGAAATGTGAATGTTCAAGTATCTAGTAATAATCTGGACCTAAATTTCCAAGTTAAAAAATGCTATAACATAATATCTAATTTATATATACATTTACATAATATCTAATTTGTCATATAAAATTACCATAGAATCAGAAGAGAGGACTAGTGGCAATAATACATGTTTTTCTACTCAAATTTCTATTTTGAAAGCACTCTATGGTTTGAATATCCATGTTAAAGCCCAGATCCCAGCTGATGGCACAATTTTGGAAGATTCCAGAAACTTTAGGAAGTAGCTCACTCAGGATGGGAACTTGGGGTCTCTCGAACCTGTCTCTTCCTGTCTCTCTATGCCTGGGGTCCACCATGAGATAAAGTTCCCCAGCTATACAGGCTAGGCGCCATGACGTTCTGCTCCAGCACACAGAGCCAGGCCAGCTCGGACTAAACTACTGAACCCATGCAGGAAACTGTCCCCGTTTCTGTCAGGTACTTTGTCACAGGAAGTACATGTCAAAGATGCACACCTTGCTGCTATGAACTGAAGTGAATACCGTGTGAAGACTGCCCAGGGCTGACACCATCTTGCTTCAACCCAAATACTGAACTACAACTACTCTTCCTCCATCTCTTGTCATCCTTTCCAGTTCTGTCTCCAGAGCTCTTAGCAACAGGAAAAGATCTAAAGGGTGTGTGTAAACACGAGCGCCACAGCGACCATGCTGCACTTTTTCTGAATGTTCTTTTCAGGGCTGGTTCTGCTGAGATCTCACAACTAATTCCTAAGGAGCCAATTACATCATGAACAACTTGCGCTTTGAAGTCAGTAAGAAAACATCAGCTTTTTAAGGCTCCAGGAGGTGTAACAGAAGGAAAAAGCAAGTGTCTAGGAAAATTCCTTGTGGAGAAAGGCTGCTTCATTGACTATGAAAAGAGAACTACTACAGCTCAAATATAGCTAAAACTTTTGACTTGGTAAAAAAAAATCGCCCGTGAGGCCTGAAGAGATAGCTTAGGACTTAAGCCTCTGCCTTGAAAGCAAAAAGACCTGAATTCAGATCCCAGATCCCAGGTAAAAACACCAGGCAGAAATGGCAATGGCCTGCACTTCTTGCGGGAAAGCCTCTAGCGAGGCAATAAGGAGGTAGAGCAATCTAGAATGATTCCTGAAGTCATCCTTGGGCCTGCGCAGGCACACGCCGTGCCCTTATCTACATATACACTCACATACACACACCTACCCATTACTACACACCAAAAAAAAAAAAAGGAAGGAAAAAAAATAGGCCATGATGCCTCCCAAATAATTGGTGGAAAAGAATAGAAACTTCCATTACTATGGTAGTAACCAAAAAAGGAGGAGGAGGAAAAGAAAGAGAAAGAGAGAAAAAGAGAGAGCGAGAGACAGAAAGAGAGAAGGAACTATTAAAAGTAGCCAGTGCTAAAAATGAAGCCAAAGGACAGCATCAGAGACTCACTCAAGGTGTGCAGCCCTCTCTCAAAGCCTCACAAGCAATCTTTCTCCTCTACATACCACCCATTCTTTTCCCTTTTTTAACAAAAAACATGCATTAATTTTGAAATAAGAAAAAAAGGGAGGTAACAAAATCACTCAGGCAAAAATAAGAGCAAGCATTGAAATTCTTTTCAAGGGACAATTCCTAAAAGCAGGATCTGATAGTTATGTGATCAAACCTACTGGTTCGTATACGAGCCCATCTGCAGATGCGACCATTGTTTCTGCTAAATCCAGCACGTCTGCATCCAACATCTGCAGTAAAACAAATTTAAGTTTTCAGTGGATATGTCAAATATCACCATGAGATACAACGCATCAAGATGACTAGCAAAATTCAAAGTGTGTAGTACCAACTGTATGCACTGCTTGTTTGTCCACAAGAGAAAACAGGAGCATTACAGTTTTGAGAGACTGTACTCCAAATCCAAAATGTCTTTTCTACTTCCTACTCTGACAAGCAAATGACACAAAACCCCAGGGTAAAAAACATGAAGTGAACAGAATCAATGGAATCAACACAAAGCTTTGTAAGTATTTCGAGGACTAAAACTGAACATTCATCACAAGAGCCATCTTAATAATCTGAGAGAATCTCAGCAGGATGCTTCCAAAGCTATAAAATCATCAAGGAGTGTAATACAAAATTCAGATATGAAGTAGTTCTTTAGCTCTTAAAGTCACTAACATAAGGAAATAACTAAGAAATTAAAAGGAATTTAGTGTTTTATGATGAAATCTCTTAGAAACTAGCTCTTCAATTCTATAAAACTATTTCACAGTAAAATATGTTGTTCTGGTCTCTACTCATCAAACAGTAAGTCACAAGATATTTTCCTGCTGAAGCATTATCATTTCTGAGAGCAGCACTAATCTGTGTATCATCCATCAGCAGACTAGCACTCTATCAGCAGCACCATGATCAAGTGAGTCCAGTGAGGACCACTGTTCACTTAAAAAGATGCTACCTGAACTATAAGGTCAAGCAAAGTGCAAAGGTAGCCGAGTGAAGGCATCAACTGTGGAGTGTGGACATAAACTTGTCTCCAAACAAGACAGACAGATCACTTCATTATAACCACCTGACAACACTTTCCTCCAAATCTGTCAGTTTTACTAATGCTACTTAACGCTCTTTCTATAAAGAAATTCAATGGGAAAATCTGCAAAATCAAATTCCACACTAAAATGTCTAAAGATGGCAAAGGAACAGCATACATTAAAGTACAGCAGTATTTAACTTAAGATAACTGTACATACTAAAATACAGTGCTGGTTAGTTTAGACAACCACACACATTAAAATACAGTGGTGTTTAGCTTCAGACAAGCCACATAAAGATGGCCATGCCAATGGTGTACTTACACTGACACTTCATGGCAACAGTAATGTCTATGTTAATTCTCAATTTGCTGAAAAAAAAGAGGGTGTTTACCGTCAGTACTTATCCACAGGCAAAATACAAGATATGTACATCAACTAATCAATAAAAAACCTGGACTACAAACAGAATAAAGTTTGCCAGTTAGAAGAACTGTGATTGCATTTCTTATGACAAGAACAAAGGCGTTTTTATTCCTATTTTGTGATGATTCGAAATCCTTCTTGATTTCACAGATTCCTGGACTTGTTAGTGCGACTCTGAAACCACAATCCTGACACCTGAGAAAGTGTGTGTGTGCTGTGGCTGGGTATGAAACCTTCCCAAAGACTGTGTTGAACACTTGGGGCACAACTGGCGGGACCTAAAGGGTATGGAATCCTTAGGAGGTGGAGTCTTTCTAGAGGCAGTACACCACTAAGGGGGGGAGAACCTTGTGGCTGGGTGGCCAGGCACCACTTCCAGTTTGCTCTCTGCTTCCTGAGAGGATGCAAGCTGGACCAACCTCCTGCTCTTGCTGCAGTGCCTGGCTAACTGCTGTTCATCCATAACATTTAAGTAAAGCAAATGAATAAGGTAGATTTTAACTTCTAATTAAAGTATCTTGTTTTCAAGTTTTTAAAAGTAAACTTTTATACCATAATTTAGCTTTAAGTACCTAAAATTGTATGCTTACCACTTACTTTCAAATGACACAGATCGGCAAGACATTTCAAAGTCTAAATGGTAAACAATTGTAAATAATTCTACCATGTCCACAGCCAAGAAAAGGTGTTCTTATTTTGAGTAGTACACAGTAAGCGAAGAGCTCATTTCAGAATTTAATCAGAATTTAAGCAGTTGTGAAATGCTCCACTTCAAGTACATGGTCCACAGGGAGTTCCCAATACTACTTCCTCAGAACTAAGGAGCAGACAACTGAGATGTCATGTATTGAAACAGAATCTAAAGACATTTTCAGAGAAACTTAGTTACCTAGAGAAATCCTTGTCTACTTCGTATTCATATTTCATCCATGTGTCTTGATACACGGAGAATTCCATTATTGTTAATAAAGCCATAGTAGTAAATGCTATTAAAGAAACTGAGAAATTCAACAAAGAGAAAAAGAAGAAACAATGAAAACAATTAAAAAAACAGTTATTTTAAGTGGGATTAAAATTAGCAAGTAAAAAAAGGTCTAATATTATCACTTGAATAGTATAAACAGTCTCTCTTAAAATATTAAAATTTGTATATGCAAGTCAAAAGTGAAACTCTAGGGCCACAAACAAGACCACAAACATCTGGAACTGAGAAAGAGCACATTTGTTCAGTAAAGTCTCTCTCATTAGACAGACTACCAACATTTTGAAAAACATAAATTTACATTCTTACTTAGTAGTCAGACATGGCAAATAACAAAAGTAAGCACGCTAAAAAGTATTTGAGAATACTTCTCTTGAGAGTACATATACAACCACTTTTAAAATTCACTTTCAAGCAAATGAAAAGCCAATTCCTGAGAAACCACAGAATTTCAAGAGAATAATCTATGGGCAGAAACTCAATCTCATCTCCAAGCCAGCAAACACTCTTCCTCTCACAACCATCTAAGCACACTGCCGACAGTAAGATCACACACTACAATGGTCATTTAAATGGGCTGTGCAAGAAAAAAATCTGCACTATTCTCATTAGTGAAAATTACTCTTAAGAGATTAGAAATAATAAGCATTTTATTACTTTTTGGGATGAGGTATCATTTAAATTGCCACATAACCAAGAATGATTTTGAATTTCAGTCCATCCTTCTGCACCTCCTTCCATAGTGCTAGGATTTTCAGAAGCGTGACCACCAGGCCAGCTTATGTAGGGCTGGGTCAAACCCAGGACTTCATCCATGCTGGTAGCCTATCTCTGTTATACATGCTTATCTAATAAAACCCCAATCTTATGTGAAATGGTATTGTACCAATTCATCGTGGGGAAATAAAAAAACAGTGTGTATGTGTATTTGTGTGTGTGTGTGTGTGTATATATATATATATATGTTACATGCTTTCCTAACACCTTTCACTATCTATTTTACTTAACATTTCTATTCCACTCATATTAATTTAGCCGACAACATCAGCCCTAGTACCCAACACTAGCACACAAGGTACTGGCCCGGCAGTCTAGCTCAGGCCAGTTGTAAGATGGCTCCATTACTGGCGGCCTGCACTTCTAGTCCTGGTGGGCGGACCCTGTGAATCCCGAGGCAGAGCAAAGAAAAAAGAGGTAGAAGCATTCCACAATGGTTCCCGAATTCACCCTGGGTTCTACACACACACACACACACACACACACACACACACACACACACACAAAAAAAAAAAGATGGCTCCATTACTGACCCCTTCCTCATGGCCTGTCACCATTTGAAATGTGAGTCCCACCCCCACAGGTTCATGTGCTTGAATCTTCAGTTAGGGAAAGTCATGGCACTTTTAGGAGGTGGAGCCTTTCTGGAGGAAGGCAGTCATAGGGGTGAACCTTAAGGTTGACTAGCTCTGGCTACTTGAGGGCATGAGTCAGCTCTTGAGCTCACAGCAGCAGCTCTCGGCCTCCCTGAAAGACATGACTTAGGCCACCTCCAGCTTCTGCTAGTCAGCCATGCCTTTCCTGCCACAATGGACTATATCTCCCTCTGGAACCATAAGCTGAATCAATCTTTTCTCCCTTAAGTTGTTTTAGCCTAGCAGCAGCAGAGAAAAGTAACAAGGTAGGTTGTTGGACTCACCTGTCCCCCCACTGGCTGATGTCTCCACATAGCTGTCAGGAACCTTAGGGAAGGCGTCCAACTCTTTCACCAGACTTAAAGTTTTTTTCCGATTCAGACGCCTCATCTTCAGGAAACCGCCCTCATATGGTCACACTGCAGAACAAGCCATCAGTAAGCAGGGTGATGGGGAGAAAGGGAGCAGTGCTCTCTTCAGAGGTGGGGACATGTGCTAATTGTCTCTGCACCCTACTCCCACCCTGACAAAAAACAACCAAAGTCAATCTGCACAGTCACGTTAATGAGCAAAACCACCAAAAAAGAGAGCAGCAATTGTCAAGGTTTTAATACTAAACACAGATTTTCACTTTAAGTTGACAAATATGTACATATACATATACAACACACCCCCAGCATTTGTCAGCCATAAGCACAGTAAACATGTGCAGACTTTGCTTACTCCTTCCCTTTGAGAAAGTAAACACCTCTTGAGAAATGCACCCCAAGAAACAATCTGAGCTGTGTGACCAAATGTGGGGTGATTTAGCCCAGTGCTAGTTTTTAACACTGAAACCAGAGGCAGACACCTGCATCCAGTGTGCAAATTATGACGTAACCAAAGGTCCTAGCCTATGTAACACCGAAAATTACAACGAAACAATGACAAACTGTATGGGTCCTAAACTCTACGGGAGATAGGGAAAGACACAAGAAACAGACTGAGATCTGCACATAAAAAATGTTTAAAAGAAATGAGAATATTTTTCCAATGTGCATTTTTTTAAAAAGTATTATTTTAGAACTGCTTGCTCTCGTTTGAGTCCATATGCCAACTACAACTACAATACGTCATAAAGGCAAGGTGTGGCGGCACATACCTATGATCTTTGCACTCAAGAGGCGGAGGCAGGACATCAGATTGAGGCCAGTCTGGGCAAGACCCTGTTAAAAAAAAAGGGAGGGGGGTAAAGGTTATAAAGCAAAATAAACCATAACTAAATTCTCAGATATTCATACACTTTAGTAATGACCCTGTCTGCAAAACGGCTTATGCCAGTGGCACAGGACCTAGCTATAACCTCTCGCATTCCTCAGATTATCACTAGGTGATGTAAAGTCGACACAGAAGCTGATTCTTCTTCAGTTAATCTTTACTCGTTCTTTTGAATTAAATGTGTATATATCTGTGTGTGTCTGTGTGTGATGTATGTATGTGTGATGTATGTGTACAACACGTATATGTGATGAAAGCGTGTATTGTGTGTGTGGTGAATGTATATGTTTTGGGGGGGGTGCACCCGTGCACGCACGCACATGGAGGTGAGAGGTCCCTCTCCTTGTTTCTTGTAACAGGGTCCCTCACTGATTCAACTGGACTGACTGGCCAGCAAGTCCCAGACCTTGGTCTCCATCTCCCAGCTCTGAGGTTACAGCAGCAAGCACATTAGCATACCTGGGTGCTGAGTGTCTGAAATCAGGTCCTTATGCATCTCAGGCACTTTAGTGACTCAGCCATCTCACCAGTTTTCTGACTAAATATTAAAAATGTTTTCACTTACTTATCTTTAAAGCAAAACTTTGCCCTAAACTCAAATTTGATTCTAAATACAGATTTCTACAACAAGCCATAGGCAAACTTGAAAGAACACACTGTCTTCAGACATGTCCACCTATAACCTCTCCCTTTTCATCTAACTAAACTATCAAGGAGATATCACTGTTAATACTAACTTCCTGTACCAAGTCCAAGCAACAACACACTGTTAGTACCAATTTCCTAAGTCCAAGAGTCACACCTTCATACTTCAAGTCCTTGTGTAACTTGACCTCCAAGAAAACACACCGTGCATGCGTGCATGTGTACAAACTCATCAATCCCAAAATCAAAAACTAAGCAGCCCCAGCCAACACCTTGTAGCAGAGTTCCAGCCATACTGGAACCCTTTCCTCACTGGGACCTGCCAGAGTAGGCTCAGACTCCACTTCTCATCGATTTGCAGCTCACCAGTGTTCCCTGTGCCTGCGGCCACAGAGACATGCTGCTCCAGAACACTGCGTCTTCACCAGTTCCCGCTGCTGTCAGGCAGGGACTGTATCTGACCAGCACAGCAGGTGTTTGGCAAGTTTTGAGGCGGGAAGAGAACACCCACAACAGTGCACACCAGAGCCAAATAGTATAACATGCAAGCACATCCGTGAGCGCACCCTGTGTCAGGGGACCTGTGCCACCTTGGGACCTGAGCAGCCCCAGACACAGGTACAGCTGGTGAGCACTGCAGGGGCTTCCGTGTCCAAAACTGCCATGCTCAGAGTAAGCTTCATAAGCCCTTTCACATTACACCAAGGACAAACGACCCGCACTCTTGAAGCTTGGCTTTCTCATGTTGGTCTCCTTGCAATACCAACTCATTTCTGCCTCAAGGAGTAAGAAGTCAGGAGGTTCTGTTCTCCCAAGTGACAGCTCACATACTACACTGAACAGCTGACTCTCAAGTTCTATCCAAAGCACTTCATATGCTAATCAATTCTTCGAAGCAGATGCTGCTTTTATTCCCACTTATGAGAACAATCATATCATATCCTGGGGTGGTACTACGAAGAACCAGAATTTGGTTTCAGGCAGCTGGCTGGTAAGTCATGACTTGGGTCGGTGCGCCCTGCCTGTCAAGATGTGGTGGTCAGTATGCATCTGCTGCCCCTCCCAAACCATCCTGTGGATTGGGTTCCCACGGCTCTCCTGAGCAGCGAGCCCTCTGACATCTGTTCACATTGACCCAGTGAGATCCATGCTTCACACAAGTCATCACCACCATTCGGTTACAAAATTCACTGCCTAAATGTAAACAATCTATAGTATAGGAGGGTTTTAAAAGTAACCTTATTCAATTTAAAAATCAGTTTGGAGCCAGCAAGACGACTCAGCATGCAAACAAAGCACCTGTCACATAAGCAAAAGGACTAGAGTTCAGATGAACACAGTGCTCCATCTATAATGGCCCTGGGAAGGTGGAGCCTGGAATCTCCAGAGCAAACTGGTTAGCCAGACTAGTCATCATGGAGTATTCTGAGTTTAATTAGAGACCCAGGTTTACAATAATACAGTGGGAGAGATAGGGATGATTCTCAATATCATGCCGGAGCCACCACATACAGATGTATTTATGTGCCTACCCACACACTGATACCCACATACAAGCATGCACGCACCTCATACACACATCTACATAAACAAATTCTTGGACAGTAGGATGGTTCACCAGGTAAAAGTGCTTGCTACCAAGTCTGGTAATCTGAGTTGAATCTCTGGAGACTACATAGTGGAAACAAAAGAAAGACTCCCATGAGAGGTCCTCTGCTTCACATGAACAGTGTGGCACACAGAAAGCATCAAAATAAATTCATAAAAGTTAAAAAAAATTTTTAAATCTTAAAAAATCTATTCTTTATTCTGAGATTGTTTTAATATTTTCCTTTATGAAATAATCAAAGCACACAACACAAGCTTTTTGTTTTGTTTTCAGATGCTTAATAAGTGAAAAACTGTACTTCTATGTCCATCTTGATTATATACATTTTCCTATAATTCCACAAAACTCTGAAAAGAATAAATGGCCACTAAGTTTCCACTTTATAATAATTTGCTAAGGCACATAAATAAAATACAATCTTTGTTACAGTTAAATACAAGTGTCAACTTGATGGTCAAGGGTTTGAGTTCTGAGCACATTTGTAGAGAATTGGTAATGGAGTTAAGCCTACAGTGAACTCGCAAGAGACTGTCTAGTAGTAGATGGGGAAGGCCCAGCCCATGGTGAGTGGGATTAGTCCCTAGGCAGGTGAATAAAATGGAGGGAACAGTTTGAGAAAGGAGGCATCTTTGTGTACACTTGGTCAGACATGCTGTCCCTCTCTCAGATGCTATTTGGAGACGGCATAGTCAGTTCCCTCAGCCCTAATGTTGATGTGAGCTCTCCTGCAAAGCCGGATGAGGAACTGTAACCAGTTTACCATCAGAGAATAAACATTGTGTTCCCTTAGTCATTTGATGGTGATTTTATCAGCAACCATGCAGGTGAACTGTGACAATCTCCTTTTTAGTGATTAAAAAAGGTTGACTTGAAAGACAAGTAAAATAGTACAGTTCTGTGATGTGAATAAATACACATTATATTCTAGGTCCTTATTAGTTGTGTGACAATTTTGAACAGACCCTTTACTTCTCAAAGCATACTACCTTCCTCTTCATATTATTATTTAAAAGGGGGGAATCACCTGGGCTTAACTCACAGCTCTCAGAATGGAAAGTATTTAATAAATATTCCCTAATTTTCAGAAAATGGTGAGACAGTTAATCTAGATGTGTATAAAGTGTGAAGAGCACTAAAGATTAATGGATAACACCATCGAATAAAGATGGTATAAACTAACAGTATACGCATTAAGAGAAAGATTCAACAGATTAGTGTCAGCCCTACAAAACTCTGGAGGTACTCAGCAATAATGTAAGTAAGGACAACCCTCCTCAGAAAAAAGCCTGACTATAGTAGCTGCTCGACATTAAAACAAAAAGATGGAAAAAAAAAAAAGGAGAAAAGGTAAGTGACACCCGAAAAAAGCTATATGAAACAATGAATGTTCTCAGAAGCAAGAGCAACCAAGGATCAGCAAAGCCACTAGAGATAGAAGCACCTGAGTCTACATGGAAATGTAAATATGAAGCCCCCAGGCCTCTGTGGTGAAGAGAGGACAGCAGTTGAGCAAAGCAAGCAACAGAATGAAAGAGCTGAAGTGCCTGGTTACTATGCCCACTATAGTGTTTAATCATTTTAGGGGCTAGAAAGAAACTATCTTAAAAAGTATCTTCCTCCTAAGTCCAATGACCTGTTCAGGGCAACATTTCCAACTCGAGGTCAAAAAGTAACGAAAGTAAAGTGTAATGTGGTCGACCATAGTTGTTCTAAATACTTTGTTTCTTTCATATCCTATTGCTACAATAAAATAACCTGAGAAGAGCAACATAGGTGAAAAATTACGGTTCACAATTCCCAAACAGCCCATCAATGCAGGAGATCAATGTGGCAGGTGCTTGAAGCAGCTGGTCACCTCTCAGGAAACAGAAAGCGTAGTGAATGCATGTGCTTCCCCCCCCAAATAGGCCCAAGACCCGAAGCACAAAGAATGGTGATGACCACTTTTAGGGTAAGTCTTCCACACCAATTAAGGCAATCAAGATGACACTGGGCATGCTCACGGCTGGCCTTATAGAGGACCCCCCTCAGGTGGGAATGAAAATGCAAGGAAATTACTAAAAAGAAGTTTCAGCACACGCGCAATGCCTAAAACACCACCTCTCTTAAAAAACATCAATTTCATTATTTTAGCCATTACCCTCAGAGCCTACCTCAGAGAAAGAAATGTGTGCTTTTTCTAAGTCTGTGTTCTTGTTTCGGACGAGACTGCCTTCCTTTATAGAGCTTGACATGTTTCCTAACAATACTCAACTGTGTACTGAAGTTCGCTGCAGAGCAAGTCCGACCCCGTGGACTTCGCTCCTCGCGCTCCACGCGCAGCAGCGCACCGCCGCGGCGCCCTTCGGCGCGCACCAGCCGGGCTCCCGGCCTTACGGCGGCCGCAGGGCGCGCAGCTGTTCCCGAGAACCGGCCCTTCGCCGAGCGTCACCTGCCCGCGGCCGGGCAGGACCGCACCTTGGTGCAAGTCAGCGGAGCCTGTCAATGTGCGGGGGCGTCCTGCAGCGGGGTCCACGCAGCCCCTCGCCGCTCGCAACCGCTCGCCGCTCACAGCGCGGGGACCCGGGCCCGGGCTCGGCCTCATCGCCCCGCCCTGCCCTGCGCGTCGGCCGCCCACGCCGAGTGGAACCGGCGAGACGCGGCGACATGGGTCAGGCGGAAGCGGCCGGGAAGGCGCCGGGGCCGCGGCCAGCGAGGCCGGAGGCCGGCTGGGGACGCGGGGCGGGAGCCGCAGCAGTCGGTCCGCACGGAACGCCCCCGGGCAGGGAGCGTCTCCGCGGCCCGCCGCTCTCCACACCGCGTCGGGGACAGTCCGCCGGGCGCTGGGGACCCTGCGCCGCGCCCATGCCCGTCGGCCCCGGAACCGCCGAGGGAAACGACGGCCGGGCTGCGGCGTCTTACCTTGTGCTCCGGTCTCCGCCGGCCGCCATGTTTCACAGAAGCCTGGGTCGCCCGGGCCTGTTTAACGCGGAAATATCGCGAGAACACAAATGCTCATCGCTGAGACCGCGCGAAAGGCGACTGTTGAGATCTCGCGATATTTCCCGGCAGGGCGTGCTGGGTCAATCAATAGACAGGGATAACCTGAAAGGGGCGTGGCTAAGCGGAAATGGGGTACAACACGAGGCCAGCCCAGAGCAGGTTTTCCGAGAAGGCGAACGTTCCCTTTCTGCTGACACTACGGGTTAACAGTAGGAACAGAGTGAATCACAACTCCTCAGACCGGAAGTGATCTTTAGGAACCTTAAGGCGCCGCTCTGTTCCCCAACTAGATCCAGTGTGTTTGTCCATTAAAAACTCAAACTCGAATTTCCAGACTGCAAGGGCACTGAATCATTCGGTCCGTTTTCAACATTTTCTGAAATATAAATCGCGAAATCAGAGCAGGTATCTGTCTTCCTCGCGGTCTTCCCCATCGTTATTTGTTGGTTCCCAGCACGAAACCGTTGCAGCTCCCTCTGTACCAGACTTAAAACTGTAAATTGATGTTTTGTCTCTGACCAAAAGGAAAGTGATGAAAATAATATAATTATGATTTAGACGCTGTAGTCTCCTCTTTTTCCATCCTAGCAGCGCTCTGCCTCTTAATATTATTTACCTGCTTGGTAAGGTTTTACAAGGAGGAAATCACCACCACAATAATAAGCTACTCCCGAAGACGCAAATCACATTGCTTTATTTAGGAATTATCTTTACCAAAATATGAAATCTCACTAAATTGATAACCATCCGCCAAGCCAAGTGAAGAGAAATAAACTCCAGATGAGATTTCATTTCCAGACTGTCAAGACCATTCAAGTTAAAGTCCCCAGATCCCTTCTTAAAAAGCAGTTTAGTGGAGCATGTGAGATCATAGAATGAAGCCAGGATTTTCTAGGTGAAAAATACAGTTCAGCAACTTAGCAGCATGTGACTTGTGTCTGTTTCCTTATCTGTGAAGTCGGCAGTCTAGTGTGCCACCAGGTCGTCTTGAGGACTTGCTGGATACATTTCTAAAATATCTCAGCATCTGTAGGTGATCCTTGCCAACCTTCCCCCATCCTTTCTCCTCCCTCCCTCACTGCTCTAACACTTCATGTGGACTGTTGCTTTAGATAGAAGCTAGACTGTTGTTCATGGAGTTACACCTGCTCCTTGGTCTCCAGGGTATAGCTTTCCCATGAGACTTGGTTTTTGTGAAGAGCAAACTGATTAATTTGATCCTGCTATTAAAAAAAAAAATCACCATTTTCAAAACTATCATGAACACACATTACTCCTGAAGAGTGAAACCATTTTTGTTGTTGTTGTTAGTTGTTGTTTTGGTGCTGTGCATCAAAACTTAGGCCTGACAGAAGTAATCCTGTGTATTACACTAAGCACCCTCCCCTTCTACACCGTACAACCTCCACCTTCATGGATTAGTTTCTACAGTATGTGGAAAACAACCTGCTTTTAAGAAATCCATTCCATTATCCATTTCCTGTAGAAGGCAGGTTTTGGACTGGGATAAACAGCTGTTCCAAAGTAACTTGCATATTTCTATGCCATTTCTCCCCTCTCTATAGTTTGAGTAAAGTCTTTAGCAAATGAGTAACAAAATGAAGATAAGCTAATTCTTGAAATATAAATGCCCACATGTAACTCAGATGGATTTTTAAAACTTGTCCCTGTGCTAGAGAGATGGCTCAGAGGTTAAACTTTTGCTCAAAAGCAGAATGACCTGAGTTCAGAGTTCTAATCCCAGAGCTCATATTAAAAATTCCAGGCCCAAATGGTGGCAGCCTGCACTAACGGTTCTAGAAGGCAGAGCCTGGGAAATCCCAAAGCAGAGCAAAAAGGAGGTAGAAGCAATCCAGAATGATTCCAGAAGCCACCCTTGGATTTCCGCAGGGGCGCGCGCGCACACACACACACACACACACACACACACACACACACACACACACCCTGGCTCAGGATTCACTAGTGTCTCTGAGTTGAAGAACCTCTCTCCTCATGTGTTACAGGCTGGTGAAGACAAATCCTCTCAGCTTTTCCCAGGAGTGTCACTGTCTGTTCTTACTTGGCACAGCTGTTGACTGTGGACCCCTAGACAGTTTTTTCCCTTCAGTAGTTGTGAAAATCTTGTGTTCCTCACTCTTGTAAGGCTTCTGTGAGTTTATATTTGGGCGAGTTGGACCATTGCTGTGTGTCCTTTCTTTTTGTGTGTGCGTAGCCTTGGGATTTCCTCTTTTACCTGTAGGTGCTTCACTATATTTATTATTTTGGAGTGGACTTGGTTGGGTCAAAACTGGTTGCTGACCTTTGACCTTTCCATACTGGCTTGGGAAGTTTTCCATTATTATTGTGGTGAATATGTTTTCTTCCCCCTGGACATTCTGAAGTCCTCTTTGCATGATGTAATATATCTGCTCTTTGATTGTTTCCCAAATTCCCATGAGCTTCACTTTCCTCCAAGTGTGTATCTGAAGCAGCCTGTCTCTAAGCTCCCAGACCTCCAGTGGATTTGCCCTGCTTCTGACCGTCCTGAGAACTACATCTGTGTCTGAAACTTCTCCCAAGAGGGTACCCTTTGAGGTTAGTCAGTGCCTGGCCCTTGGAGAATTAGACGAACTGTGAGTTTCCCAAGAGCTCCTGGTGCTTCCTGGCACGTGATAGGTGAACAGGGACAGATAGGGTTAAATTAATTCCCTCTCACTACTGATCTGTCTTTGAGCCTGTTTTTCCTGATAGGCTGCCAGCCTGCTTGTACTTCCGCTGTCTCAGCACTAGATGCTGCACAAGTCCAGATTTGCCAGAATTCTGGGGTGCATGTGTGGTCTTTGAAGGGACTCTGAAACCAGGTTTGTTCCAAATTAATTCTATGTGAATCATTGAGAAAGAAAGGGATGGGAACCTAGAAATAGTTTGCTCCCTAGAAAGGTACAAGCATCTCCCTGGTATCAGGCGAGGCCCAGATGCCCCTTCCACAGTTACTTGCCTGTGGTTAGAACCTGCAGCACAGTCACCATGGATAGACCAGCTTCAGACTCCCTTGTCACACTCACAGTCACCGATTTCATGTGGCTTGGTGTACACTGAGCAACAGCCCCCCAGGTCAGAGGGCACTATCTTGCCAGCAAGATTTATGCTCCTACTATGCGCTCCTGAGTACTAAAGTGGAACAGCCACTGTAACCCTCCTCCAGCTAACCTAGCTGGAGCAGAACCCTGCGGCTGCTGTGGCAGAACCCCTTGTCAGCAGGCAGACCTTTGGGTGGGGGTGAGGGTCTGCAGGGTTTTTGAATACTTGGAAAAAAATCAGCGATCAGGAAACGCCAGCATGAGATAAGCCATATAAAGCCATCTTAATTTCATTCCTAAAAGAGCTAAGTAGTAGGTGGCTAGGGGTACAGGACACAGTTAATAGATCCTGATTTAGCAAAATGCCTAATAAAATGTCTTACAAAGCTCCTCTTAACAGAAAATCGTGAGTAGATAATTGCATGGGCAGGAAACTCATTAAACTAAAGTCTGCTGAATAACCATTTAAGAAGTGTTACCCTGGAGGGGCGGTCGTAACAGAAGCGTGTTAGAACTTTTCCCATCACTGTGACCAGATAGCCAATGAGAAGCAAGAAGGGTTTATCTTTGCTCTTGGTGTGTAGATGAGTCCTGTTGTGTATAGGTGAGTCCTGTTGGTGTGTAGGTGCCGTCCTATTGGTGTGTAGGCGAGTCCTTTTGGTGTATAGGTGAGTCCTGTTGGTGTGTAGGTGAGTCCTGTTGGTGTGTAGGTGAGTCCTGTTGGTGTGTAGGTGAGTCCTGTTGGTGTGTAGGTGAGTCCTGTTGGTATGTAGGTGAGTCCTGTTGGTGTGTAGGTGAGTCTTGTTGGTTGGTAGGTGAGTCCTGTTGGTGTGTAGGTGAGTCCTGTTGGTTGGTAGGTGAGTCCTGTTAGTGGATAGGTGAGTCCTGTTGGTGAATAGGTGAGTCTTGGTGTGTAGGTGTCATCCTGTTGGTGTGTAGGTGAGTCCTGTTGGTGTGTAGGTGAGTCCTGTTGGTGTGTAGGTGAGTCCTGTTGGTGTGTAGGTGAGTCCTGTTGGTGTGTAGGTGAGTCCTGTTGGTGTGTAGTTGAGTCCTCTTGGCGTGTAGGTGAGTCTCTTGGTGAGTAGGTGAGTCCTGTTGGTGTGTAGGTGTCATCCTGTTGGTGTGTAAGTGAGTCCTGTTGGTGTGTAGGTGAGTCCTCCTGGTGAGTAGGTGAGTTCTCTTGGTTAGTAGGTGCCGTCTGTCATGGGGAGGTATGTGCAGCAGGAGCTTGTACATGCCTGACAAATGAGGAAGCAAGAATGCACTCCACTGACTTTTCTCCTTCATCCCCTTTATTCAGGCTGGACCCTCAGCCCATGAGACAGAGCCACCTGCCTCAAGGAAGGGTCTTTCCTCCTCAGTCGACCCTCCTGGAGATGCCCTCATAAACACACCCAGAGGTATAATTCCTGGTGATTCTAAGTCCAGTGAATAGGACTGTCACAGTGAATTCACTGTCACAGTGCTAATGTGCTTCTGTTCTTGGTTATTCCAAGTTCACTCATCCTGGAAATGACTTAGAAACGCAGATAGTCACCTCTGCAGACTCAACATGAATAAATGAAAAAGAGCTCATTAAAATGTAGAGTTTTGGAGATCATGTAGCACAATATTTAATCTGGCACAGCTCCCGAGTGCCCGCCACTATCCATTCCCTCGCTGTGGAGTCCAAGATCGCTGACACAGGTCTCCAACAGCCTCATCTAGGCATCATCTGAGACCCTTCCTTCTCCCCCTAGGTCTGCTCTTTTCTCTAGAGCCTTCTGCGTGGGGCACAGTCACACTTAACACAGGGTTGGTGTGAGCATTCACAATGCCATGTGCTCTGGTCTAGGGCGTACAGGGCGCAGCTGAGGGGACGTGTATACACTGTGACTGACAACTGGCCTGGAGGGGGGGTGGAACCGCAGGGACTCAGGCTTCTGCTGTTTGGGGGGAATTCTCTTTCTGCAAATATCAGTTACAGGCTAAGCAGATGCTTCCCAGGCCTGTTTTGGTAGAAAATAAGTGAAACAATCCCCCAGTGTCTACCCCTCCCCCACCTTGCCCTCTGAGGTGGACATGGCGAGTGAACCAGTAAGATCTTCCTCCACTCAGAGTACCCATGGCCAGTGAGTCTTGCAAGATCTTCCAGTGCCCAGACTCATGAGTCTTCTCCTTCCGTGCTAGCCTGTCACGGGCTGTCTGTTTGGGGTGGGTTCTTGTGGCACCGTCCACAAGCAACAGCGTTCCTCTCCTGCTGCTTTCACCTGATGGCCACTGTCTCCACCATGAGCTGACCTGTTCCAAGTGATTACTCAGTATCCGTTAAGATCATTCTTTTTAACACAGGCCACCCTAGGCCACAGAGTGGGCCCTTCCTCAAACATACATAATAAAACAGCAATTCATGTATTCCGGTCACAGAAGTTGATACTTTTAGGATTTTGGATCCACAAGAGCTTCCACGTCACCCCAAGCTTTGGATTTGCTCTACCCCAACCCCAGCCCCCTCCCTCTCACCCCCGTGTCGGCTTTGACTTGCTCTACACTCAATCCCGGACCCCCAATCCCTGCACTAGCTTTGACTCGGCCTCTAGTACTCTGGTTACCTCAGCAGATTCTCTGGCCATTGTCTCCGTCATACCTGCTGCCTTGCTGATTTCAGTGGCCATGTAGATAGTGACCCACCCCCAGGCTTCTTCCACTAGTCTCATCCTCTGAGTGACCTTGGTCCACAGCATCTTCCAGTACCTTTCAGCTTCGGGTTGTAGCTGTCAGTGCTGTGTCCAGAGCTTTCCTCTCTCCCGTCTTAGTTCCTGTGTTAAGTTGTCATCCTGGCCACTTCTGTGCACAGACTCTGAGCTCTTTTGAGGTCTCACCTACTTGGAGAAACCTCGCCATGAGCAAGTCCCTGTCTGCATATCACAAAAAACAGATGAGACCCAAATCCCTGTATTCAAGATCATCGCCTAGACAACACGGACGGAAACAGTCTCTATTTTGTGGAGATTGTCTGAGGGAGGCAGGATCTGTGTTCAGAAACACATTAGAAGCTAGGATTAAGATAGGTCAGGGATCAGTGTGTGAAGTGCACGTCCAGGCGTGGGCTCCTGTGTCTGGATTCCCAGGGCTGAGGGGAGGCTGCCTGCTCTACAGCAGTCTGACCCCAGGATCCCTAGATCCAGTGACACAGAAGGATCCTGGAGGTTCACAGTCCACTAGCTTGGCATGTGCCTCAACAAAGTAGGAAGCCAGGATGAGTAGCTGAGGCTGCCCTCTGCCCTACATGTGCTCTGTGACACACATGTTCACATTCATAGACATGAACACACACAGGCGCGGATACATGCATTCGGAAAATAGATCTGGTAACCAGAGGGGTCGCTGTTGGAAGGCTGTGCATCGGGGTTAAAGAAGCCCTGGGAAAGCCAATTTGGCCCAAACTGCCGAGAGCGAGCGAGAGAGAGAGAGAGAGCGAGAGAGAGAGAGAGAGAGAGAGAGAGAGAGAGAGAGAGAGAGAGAGAGAGGGGTATTCAGCATGACACTCAGACAGTGTCCATGCAGTGAGCCACTGAGACATCCAGCCTCTTTCTTAACGCACCCCTCTGAAATACAGGGATGGAGAGAAGCAAAACCTTCCACCCACACCCACACGGACAGGCTTGCAGTGCAGGGCAGAATTGCTCACCTCAGCCCTCAAGGGGGTTTCTTGTTTATCACGCTCACGTGTGCCATGCTTGGCACAAACCCTCCGAAAGGAAAAAACGCTTTTCACAATAGCCAACGATGTTTCCCTTTGATTGTGGATTGGATCCGGCTCAGGAAAACACTCGCCATGGCAAATATACCCGCTTCCAAGTTGACTCGGCCAGCACTTCTGCCGAAGCTGCCCTGGAGAAGAAGGGGGAGCCATCTAAACACAGTAGATGCCAGAGTCTCCCTGAAACACCAAGCATATGTTCTAGAAAACTGCTTGCAAGCTTTGAAACAAAAATAACCAATAATTTATTCAACATATGTCCAATGTTTAAAAGAGTTGTTCTTTTCATCTCTATACCTTAGATGCTTAATTGCCTGCTCCTTTTTGCACTAATGAAGAAGTGACGGAGGCAGCTGTTTGGTGGATAAAAGTCGCTGCAGTCAGACTGACCTCAGAACAGATTCAACCTCGAAGAAACAAGAGCTGCGTCCCACACCACATACCCAAGAAGTGGACCCAGAGCACCTGAGCCCTAGGCCACTTGTCAGATCGCAGGTCTCCAGCCAGTAACGGTTCTCTAGTGAGCTACCTGACATGGCTGAATATCTGGGGATATGATCGCAGGTTTCAGGAGCAGCATGTGGACGGTTAACCAATTTTCATTTGAAGCTGTTGCTTGTTTGGTAACTGCAATGAAAACGCACTTCAAGAGAGAGGCCAGAAGCTCACCCAGGTAGAAGGTTCACACATCAGCTCTCCCTGGGATGCTTGCTTGTTTGAACGCACTCCTTGTAAACAGGAAGATTTTTTAAAAATTTTTAAAATTATTTATTCAATTGTGCGTGTGTGTGTACGTATGTCTGTGTGTGTGTGTGTGTGTGTGTGTGTGTGTGTGTGTGTGTGTGTAGAACCATAGGCGAATTCGGGAACCACCATGGACACCTCCACCTCCTTCTTGTTTACTCTGCCCTGGGATTCACAGGCTCCGCCCTACCAGGACCAGAAATGCAGGCCACCCCCGCTTCCACCCCGCGTCTATACATGGGGTCTAGGATCCGAACTCAGGACCTTCCGCCTGCAAGGCAGAGGCTTAACCCCTGAGCTACCTCTCCAGCCCTAACAGGAAGATTTTTGAAGAAACACCATTACATGTTATTACCACGAAACATCACATGTGCTCACAAGCACATTTGTGAGCTGATCGGCACATGCAGTGGCAGTACCCAGCACGCACTTCCTGATCTATATTTCTGTTTATGTTGTGGGCTCCACTCCACATGGGCACAAGCAAGAGAAGCTACGAGCAAGACATTGAGCTGCCAGGAAACCACTGAATGAATGTTGAGAACAGGGTGGGTGCACGTGTTCCCATGTATAGAGTGTAACCTGAACTGATATGTAGAGTTAGAGAAGGAACCCGAATCGAAACCCAGAAGGACAGCAGGATGTCATGAAGAAAACAAACACAGGCCCTGAGAACAGGCCAGTGAAAGGCAATTTGGGGCCAGAACCATGGCAAGGCAGAGGACGCAGGAAAACGAGGTTAGCGGGAGCAGACTGTGTGTCACCGTGTCTCCCCGATCAAGGGAGCTTGGGATAACAGTCCAAACTTGAGACCTTGAGACACTCAGCAGGTAAAGTATCTGAGTTCAATCCCCGGTTGTCCACATGGTGAAAGGAGAGAACTGGTTTCAATTGCTACCCAGTTTATCAAAGCAAATGACTAAACCACCCTATTAGTTGTACAGAGTTCTTGTGAATGAAGCTCTCAGCTCTTGCTTGTCCTTTCTTCAGCTGTGGACTTGGTCACACTGCAACCAAAGTAGCTGCTGTGTGTGGCTAAGAGAATTAGGTGCCCACTTAGACATATCTGGGTTGCCTGTCACTCAGACCCTGGAAGCTCTCTAGCTTTTTGCTGTTGTGCTGACATAGTGAACCTCCCCAGATGAGTGGCTTTGCATTGTTCAGAGGCCACAGGCCTGCTTGAGGCTTCCATGCTTAAAGGCAAAAAGAAAACAACGCTGCTGGGCTCTCCTGTCCAGGCAGGGAGTGGGGGTGTGTGTGTGTGGAGGGAGGGCGAACACGTTAACACAGAGCGCTTGTCTGCTGGGTAGACAGTGAGTGGCCTTCTCACGGTCCTCAAACTCCCCAGTGCTGCTTCTGGCTCAGTGCCCAGGGCCCTAAGACCATCCAGAAGTATGGGGGATGTTAAGGGGGTACAGTTCCCTCCTATGCAGCAGCATACAGACACCCTCTGCTCAGACTTCAGATGGGATAAACAAGCCATGTGCCATCTGCATGGTTCCCCTGCAGGCTAAGCCCTCGCAGGGAGCTGAGCAGCCTTCAGATGCTGCCTTCCTGTTCCTGACCATCCTCACTCTCCTCCCTGGGACAGCTGCCCTGTGTACCCTCCTCCCTGCATGTCTAGGCACTGTCCTCTTTCCTCCCTGTGTTCTTCATCTTCCTCCTTCAGATGTCTACACTCGCTAAAACAGATCACTGAACTTGAAGCTTGACTCAGATCTGCTTTGGTGCAATTCAAGTTGACAAATGGAACATTCAAACCAAATTTCGACAGTGCCCAACACCACAGGAGAAGGGTTTGGCTACGGCAACACATCTAGAGTTAAGGAGGGGTCAGCTCCCCTTCTTATGTAGAAGGATTTGCATCTAGATTAAGCATCTATATTGTGTTAATCCATATGAACACAAAACTTGATATTTACCTGACAGGAAGGGAACAGAGAGATCTGGGAAGGAAGTGGAAAGATCTTTCCTAAATGAACAGTGGAAACACATGCTCATTTAATGATTATTCTTTAAATTGTGTGTCTACATTTTCTTTCCTATCACACAGTGTTTACAGCTCACCAGCTGTCCAGTGGTGAAAATAATTTTACTGAGTTGAAACATGCTTTAAGAATCAATGATGCAATCCAGACCAGGTATAGTGCATGGGAAGACATGAGATCACCAGCAATAGCACAGTGAGCACTTACATTTGAAGCAGAACCTGCAAAACTCTCTGAATGCAAAAAGAGCACTGCAGAAAGACGAAACCAGTTTGAACCAACAGATTCCATGGCAGAAGCAGACTGTGACATAACATGACCACCACAACTGTAAAGGTATGATGAGAAGTTTCAAGATTCGATGACTTTTTCTCAGTTGTTCAAATGGAATCGGATAGGCTGGGCATCAAAAGTGCTTATGAGAGATTCTGCTTTAGAGTTGGATACGTGACCTTAGGACTGGAGACCAGGCACTGCCTAGAAATGCGTGTACTGAACATATTAGTAAAACACTGGTTTCTTTCATGGCTACGCACAGTGGCTGCAGTCAAAATCCACATTGGGGTGATGGTGAGATCTCCACAATGGTGATCTCCTTGAAACCAGGATTCGCCTGCCAGGGTCTGCAGTGAGCAGCAGAGGGCAGCAGTGAGCAGCAGAGGGCAGCAGTGAACAGCAGGGGGCAGCAGGGGGCAGCAGTGAGTGGCAGAGGGCAGCACTGGGGCAGGTTACCTAAGGTGAGGAACCCAGACTTATTGTGGTTAGTGCCATCCAATGGGTTGGAGTCCTGGACAGAACAAAAAAGAGGTGCTGAGCACCAGCGACCTGTTCCACTTCCTGGCTGAGTGCAACATGACCAGCGGTCTCGCGTTTCTCTGCCCTGTGCTCCTGTGCTCCTCTCTGGGGCATGAAGAATCCAGCGAGGACAACTGGCTGCTACCCCTCCCCCCAAGGTAGCCACACGCCTATAGCCTGAAGTCCTGTAAGTGTCTGGTGTCCACAGTGAAGGGCCGAAACAGCCCCCCCCCCAAGGACAAAAGGCAGGAATTATGCACCTGAATCTGCAGTTATCAGTAAATATGTGTCCACTTGTGACAAAAATGGCCTCCATGCCACTTTGAAGGGTTTTCTGTTACCTGAACCATCAACCTTGGTCCACACTGTCAATAAACCACAGAAAGCAATGTTCCCTTGGGAGGAGTAAGCTGGTTACGCACTCTGAGCTGTTATGTGATTCTAGAAGGTACAAGAGTAGCCCTCCTCGCTGTGTGGAAACCTCATCACAAAGCCCTCCCCTCTTCCTCCGTCCCCCATCTCTCCCCTTCTCTCTCCCTCTCTCTGCTTCTCCCTGCCTCTCTCCACTTTCCTCCTCTTTATCTCATAAATAAAAATATTTTAAAATTTGTGTTTCATTACAAATGCTAGAATTTTTATTGATATGCTGAAGAAATCTAAGATTTCTCTATTATTTTAGTCTATTTAAATGCATGGCATTCACCTGGACGTTGGCTTGTGGCTTGACCTGGCATCCACGCTAATCCTCGCCAGCCTCACCTTCGCAGGTAAATGCCCACAGAGGTCAGTGCAGACTCAGCGGAATGCTTCCAAAAGGATCTTATGCAAGCAACACATAATCCTGAGAAGCTCCAGCCAGCCAGAATCCTGGCTCCTCCCTGTACTTTCTGTCACCTGAACTCAGCAAAATCTCACGTAGGATCTGAACTTGTTTCAGCTAGGTGGTCTTCATTGTGACCTTAGAGCTGTTTGAGAATCCTGCTGTCTTCAGGGTGGCTGATGTTTTGGACTGCAGGAGTAACTCAACTTCTGGGTACAGTTTCCAAAACTAAATGCTTCTTGTCAAACCCTTTTAAAAGTTATTAGTATGTGTTGTGCATGTGTGTGCATGCACACACACATAACATGAACACCTATGGAGGTCAAAAGACAGCTATGTGTGGGGTCCAGGGATTGAACTCAGACCATCAAGTTTGCATAGCAATCACCAAACAATTTCTTAATCAGAAATCCTTTATTTTTTCTATTCATCTTCTTGCTGGATACAGCCATAAAAATAGCCTGCTGCGAATATTAAAATAGCTGTGTAAGAACTTCCATCTAAAGAAACAGCAGCTGCCTCAAGTATTACCCGCCTCAGTGTTCTGTACGCTCAGCTGGAAAGAGGAGCAGGGATGACTCAAGGGCAGCTACATCTCCAGAAAGCCCACCCAGCATGGTTGGCAGCTTCTCCTCAATTAACCTTTCCCAGTGTGTACCTAGTCCCCACCCAGACCTCTAGGCCTGAGAGCACATGTGTGAGGCACATGTAATTATAGCAGAAATCCTGGGCAGTGAGGCCAGAGCTCCTGTGAAGGTCTAATGACCCTCTCTACCCTCTGTCTCCGAGGGAGGGCAGTGGACAGCAGGTGTGATCTCATGGGCTCAGAGATGGTGGCTGATTGTTCGGAGGAAAGTGTTGTACAATAGGACCCACATTGACACAGCAAGCACACTTCCCACAGGACGAGTGGACATAAAGCTGAGCTACAGCTGTGGCTTCTAAGAGAAGCTTCCTGATATCCTTGACTCTTAGGAGTAATCAGTTCACAGCAAAGGCCAGCATACACTGCCCTTACGTTTCTGGGTGACAATAACTTCTTTTTTTATTATTTATTCAATTGTGCATTTATGTGTGTGTGCGTGTGTATGTATGTGTGTGTAGAACCACGGACAAATTCGGGAACCACATGGACGCCTCCACTTCCTCCTTGTTTACTCTGCCCCGGGATTCACAGGCTCTGCCCTACCAGGACCAGAAACGCAGGCTGCCCCCACTTCCGGCTGGTGTCTATACATGGGGTCTAGGATCCAAACTCAGGACCTTCCGCCTGCAAGGCAGAGACTTAACCCCTGAGCTACCTCTCCAGCCCCGACAGTAACTTCTTATCTCCAGCTTCAGCAGAGCGAGCACTATGGGATCTTCTGATCACTGGTGAGATCACAGTAAGCTTTTCCCCTAACACACTGTGTGACAGGAGTAAAGCTGGGGAAGTCAGTAGACTTAGGGTGATCATGAATTAGGGCAAGTTTAAGGGCATCCCAAATGAATCAACTAACCTGCATACCTCTGTGCCAGGCCCCATTATCTCCTGAAGGTGGGAGAATGGACGTCTGTGTGAAGATCATATATGAGGGGGTAAGCATGCAGTGCAGGAGGTGAGCATATAATGCAGGAGGCGAGCATGCAGTGCAGGTGAGCATGCAGTGCAGGAGGTGAGCATGCAGTGCAGGAGGTGACCGTGTAGTGCAGGTGAGCATGCAGTGCAGGTAAGCATGCAGTGTAGGAGGTGAACATGCAGTGTAGGAGGTGAACATGCAGTGTAGGAGGTGAACATGCAGTGCAGGAGGTGAGCATGCAGTGCAGGAGATGAGCATGCAGTGCAGGAGATGAGCATATAGTGCAGGAGGTGAGCACACAGTGCAGGTGAGCGTGCAGTGCAGGAGGTGAGCATGCAGTGCAGGTGAGCATATAATGCAGGAGGTGAGCGTGCAGTGCAGGTGAGCATGCAGTGCAGGAGGTGAGCATGCAGTGCAGGTGAGCATATAATGCAGGAGGTGAGCGTGCAGTGCAGGTGAGCATGCAGTGTAGGAGGTGAGCATGCAGTACAGGAGGTGAGCATGCAGTGCAGGAGGTGAGCACACAGTGCAGGTGAGCATGCAGTACAGGAGGTGAGCATATAATGCAGGAGGTGAGCGTGCAGTGCAGGTGAGCATGCAGTGCAGAAGGTGAGCATATAATGCAGGAGGTGAGCATGCAGTGCAGGTGAGCATGCAGTGCAGGAGGTGAGCATGCAGTGCAGGAGGTGACCATGTAGTGCAGGTGAGCAAGCAATGCAGGAGGTGACCATGCAGTGCAGGTGAGCATGCAGTGCAGGAGGTGAGCGTGCAGTGCAGGAGGTGAGCATGCAGTGCAGGAGATGAGCATGCAGTGCAGGAGATGAGCATATAGTGCAGGAGGTGAGCACACAGTGCAGGTGAGCATGCAGTGCAGGAGGTGAGCATGCAGTGCAGGTGAGCATGCAGTGCAGGAGGTGAGCATGCAGTGCAGGTGAGCATATAATGCAGGAGGTGAGCGTGCAGTGCAGGTGAGCATGCAGTGTAGGAGGTGAGCATATAATGCAGGAGGTGAGCATGCAGTGCAGGAGGTGAGCATATAATGCAGGAGGTAAGCGTGCAGGTACAGGAGCCAATATTACCCTAGTGCATAGCAGTGAGACCCTGGGCTTGGGGCACCGGCATCCAGGTTGATCAAAAGCAAGCACTGAATCTCCAGATTGTGGCCCCCTCCAGCAGCACCCTGCTGCCCAGCTAATGGCCAGCTCAAGATCCTAACTCTGGTCCCTGGGTCATGTTCCCCCTGATGTCATCTCCTCACACAGGTTCCCATGAATGCTCATCCTTGCCCCTGGTACACACTTGCCCAGGGAAGCCCTGGGCTCCTCATGGACTTGGCACCTGTTTAAGTTTTAGGAAGGGGCAGCCATGCTGTGTAAGAACTAGCCCATCATGTTGGACTTCTGGTCATATGGGACCAGTTGCCCCAGAAAGCTCCCCGACCCTGTGGCTCTCTGCAATGTGGTGTGCATGCAGAGGACGCCCCATGCCAAGGATACCTCCCACTTCCTTCCACACCTGGAGTCGACACACAGCTGGGTAGACGCACAGGTCTGTGAGTAAACAGCTGGTCTCCAGAGTGCAGAGTCCTTGGCTTCATGGGAGGCCACAGCCTTATTGAGAGAATTCTTCCATGCAGTTTAATCAAATAACACCTTTCCGTTCCATGAAACAGAGCTCCTTGGTAAGAATCACATACACACTCAGACCTGCTCCTACCATGATGTATTGAGTAAACACTGTCTGGGAGAAGGAGCGAGGATGGATGAAAGAATCCTTTAAGACAGCTCTGAACAGGCCAGTGCCTCCCAAGCGACAGGCCCACTTGGGAGTCTGCTCTGCCTTAGTCTGGACACATCTTCCCACGTGAGGACGCTGGTGATCGATTGCTACACACGAAGATAACTGTGGTCTTCAGCTCTGCCCGGCTGTGATGATTAGCTCAAGGCCTGTGCTGTATCCTTGGAGCTGGAGAGGTTCATTAGACACCCCCTGCCCCTGAGGATCTAAGTGCAGATGCACTTACTTTGGTAGTGGTCTGTGATCCTGTGAGTGGCCCTAATTACACTCTGTTGGTCACAAAAGAAAGTATGGCTGTGCAGGCCAAGCTCCACCTTGAAGCTTGAATGAAGCTGCTTTGCTGCCAGAGACTTGAACACAGTCCCACATCCTCACTGTGTTCGTGGGATCCAGACGAAAGCTGACAAGAGCCAGAAATGGAAGATGACAGTGGCTGATGCAGACATCAGCAGACAAAAGGTCATGAGGTGGAGACATCAGTGAATGGAAGGTCATGAGGTGGAGGGGCGAAAGGGAAAGAACTGGAACAGGTCAGCTGTAGACAGAGCACAGGGCACTTCACAAGTACATCATAAAGAGGTGCACCAAGTAAAGTGAGGGGCACGGAGTGGGTGGGAGCTGAGCAATGTGTGGACACAGGATGTAGCAGGAAGGAGCCTACAGGACAGAAGGGTACCCTGGGTGCTCTGGGATCCAGTGCAGACCTGCTGGCAGCAGGACATCAGTGGATTCTAACCAGAGAGCTGAAGGGACCAGGTCAGGCCTGGTTATTATTTATCACATCTTATACTAGACGCTTACATGGATTCTGTTTTGTAAAGACCTGGCAAAGTGTATGTAATCACTGTGGGAGATAATTTTTCCCTTTTGTGTGGGTGCATGTGTGTCAGAGGGCACTGTGTGTCTGTGGAGGCACAATGGTGACTTTGGGAATCATCCTGGCTTGCTTCTACCCCCTTTTTGCTTCCTTCTAGGATTTCCCAGGCTCTGCCTTCCAGAACTAGAAGTTCAGGCTGTCACCATTTTCACCTGGTGTTTTTACATGGGATCCAGAATCCGAACTCAGATCTTTGTACTTGCAAGGCAGAGTCTTAATCCATGAGCCATTTGTCCAGCCCAGGAGACAGATTTCAAACCGGCAAAAGTAAACCCACCACAAGCGCACATTTATATTCAACTGATTAAAATAGGAACAAAAAGCGTGAGGAACCAGGATGCGACCCACAGCATCTCCTGACAAGGAGCCCATGTGAGTCTTAGCAAACTCAGCCATTTCCACTCAGTGGAAGCAAGTGTGGCTTCTAGGGCACATTGGTCCTTAGGCGGTTTTATCCCCACAAGGATCAGGAGTGGAATCTGAGAGAACACGAGTGGAAAGAGCCATTGCTTCCATCACGTCAAAGCGTTTGGGGACTTGTGGTCTGTGCAGCAATCCTACTAAGATCGTTAAAACCAGGAGCGAGACTTGGCTGCGATCTGCAGAAGAATGCAGCACTCGCATGTACTGGAGCAGCTCATGGCCCTGCCCAGAAGCAGCGGCCAGTCAGTCCTTCATGGGTGGCCAACTTGATGGAGATCCAGACTATGTGTCCCTTTGAGGAGACTTGTCAGAGGTAAAGCTAGGATTAGAACTTAGAGGCTTGATTCCTAAAGCACGGATCCGCAGATAAATCATCTCAAATGTGCATCCTGTACACTGTAAACTTCCAGACACGTCACGAAGCACCCTGTGAGCCCCAACAACATGGGAGGGGAACCGATGACATGCTCTACAGTCTCAATCAGAAGACCCTTGGAGACAACATGGGATGCGTGAAGGATAATTGAGTGCTGTTGATGTCGCAGTGGCCATGCGGCCTCGCTGTGATGCAGGTCACGTGGTACCCCGTGGTGTGGATCACGTGGTACCCTGTGACATGAGTCATGTTGTCCTGCTGTGTAGCAGCCACACTTTCCACAGCAGTCACTTCTCTCTTCCTGAGCAAGAACTTGCAGCAACAAAAGTGCTGATATAAATGTGACATTTCAAAACTCTGCTGAGCCTTTTCCAGTGTCAGAATCGAGGTGAGAAATCTCGAAATCTCCTGTGTTATTTTGGGGGTGCTCCAGTTGTAGCCTGGGAGCTACCAACACGCAATGAGATCAAAGCGTGGTTTGAGAGGAGAAAACAGATGTCTTGCTCTCTCTGCACTGCTCTGCATTATCAGTGCTCTGAGGTCCACGCTGTAGAGCCCCCCCACAAAGAAAAGCAGGCATCGTGCTCAGAATTTTTTTCAGGAATTGATTCTCTTTCGTGAGATTAAAAGCTAATTGGCACTTTCCAGTGCATGTGCCACACAGAGATGTGGCACCTGCTGTGTGCCTGCCTGCAAGCCTGAGATACTAGTTCGCAGCCCAAGAATTGTGCCTGGTACACGCACATGGCGAGAGGGGTCCTCTCCATGCTGTGTGAATTGCTTCTCACAGTGGTCTGCTTACCCCAGACTGGACTTCCACGACAGGCCAAATTAACAATGAACCAATCAGTTTATTGGGCTGCTGACAGGACAGGGTGAGGGACACTGACAGGAGGGGCAACTCATCACAGCTTCCTTGTCCATGCCTCGATGGAACTGTCAGTGCTCTACCTCGTCTCATGTGCCCTGGGGCTCCTGGCATCTTCACTGTGAGGGCACATGCACAGGGCTCCATCCACATGCCTTCAGCCCTCTCAGTGGCACATGTACAGGCATGTGGGTGGGCACGTGCACTTAGGGCAGAATTCCATGCGGTCAGCCCAGAGCCCCAGGTGAGGATCCAATAACCCCCTCCACCCCATCTCTGAAGGAGTCCATGGGCAACAGCAGCTCCTGACGGCCTCGAAGCAAAGATGGCAGCTGTCTGCTCAGAGGAATGTACCACATAAGCACTCCACCACACCCAAGTGTTCTTTAAGCAGGACAAGTTACAGTCTAGTTGCCAACAGTGGATATCACCAGCTCAGCCATGTGCCTGTGTCTTGGAAGGATGTCCTTGGCTGACCCGTGTCACCTGATGCATTCTATACAATTTTTGGCTCATTACAGTCTAGGAGTTGAAAACAAAAATTCCACGTCAAAAAATTCCACACTTGGTAAAAGTCATAAAAACTGTTCAAACAGCCCTGCTAGGCTTCTGTGCATGGACACAAGGTCTCAGGGATATGTAAGGACTCAGCGTTTGCTAAGGGCAGCCAGCTGGACAGGCCCCACATGAGGAAAGATCTGGCTATCGGTTAGCTGATGCTCTACTGTGGAAGGAACTGGGTATCCACCAGCAACCACGAGGAAGGACACACTTGCCTTCTCTCAGGGTCTGTGTCTGTAGGTTGGTCCTGGCTGAGGTGAGGATGCTTGAGACAATTTATAGTCCTGCTGGGGGTCTCCTGGCACTGCTAAGGGCAGCCAAGAGCTGGAGTTGAAATGTTGGGGCTGGGGAGATGCTTAGGGGTTACATCCTTTGCCTTGCAAGCAAAAACAGGTAAGTTCAGATCCCCAGGTCCCATGTAAAAATGCTTGGTGGAGATGGCAGCAGTCTGTAATTCCAACCTGGCAGGCAGAGTCTGGGAAACCCAGGAGCAAAGCACTAAGCGGGTAAAGCCATCCACCCTTGGGTCTCTGCAGGCACACACTCAAGTCCCCTGTTACACACACACATACAGACACACAGATACACAAGTGGCGAAGAAGAGGAAGAGGAAGAGAAAGAAAGAGGAAGAGAAGGAGGAGGAAGAAGAAGGGGAGGAGGGAGAAGAGGAGGAGGAGGAAGAAGAAGGGGAAGAGAGGGAGGAAGAGGAAGAAAAGGAAGGAAGAAAGAGAAGGAGGAGGAATGGGGAGGAGGAAGAAGGAAGAAAAGGAAGGAAGGAGAAGGAGGAATGTTGAGCAGGCTCCTTGCTTTGCAGCAAACTTTAAAACAAACTAGCCCAGGTTAGGACAGCGCAGTGGTGGACTTCTCTAGCTTTCACAAAGTTCAAATCCCCAAATCTAATACCTGTGGATCTACCTAAGACCCCTACACAGGTTGTCTCCCCGCCACAAACACATTATTTGCATCTTTGGTTTCTTTCAGCCAGGTAAATCCCTGAACCGTGCCTATGAATGCCACTCACAACCTGAAAATATCCAAATCACCCAGAAGTTGGAAATGAGTAATTGCCAAGTTCAAAATTAGCTGCTGAAACTATCTTTCGTGTCTGTGTTAAAGGGCACATTGGCAAACGGCCACCGGGTGGCATGTCCAGGCAAAAGCTGGTCATAGCAGGACAGGCCTGACAGAGTGGGGGGGGGCAGGAAAGTCGTGGGTGCCATGGAGAAGCAGCAGCTTGTCTGCTCAGGCTGTGGCCACAGCAAGGTCCAGCCCCACATTAGCACCCCTCTCCTGCTTTGCACCTCCCTCTTACCGGATGCCCTGCGAAACTCCGAGAGCAGGAACCTGCCACCTGCCGGTCTGCACAGCCCAGGGGCCAGTGCTGGTCATGGACTTCAGAACTAGTTTGCTCAGCACCAGGACCAGGGATCAGCACCAAGGACTAGGGCTTGGCACCAGGACAAGCACTCAGCACTAGGACAAGCACTCGGCATCAGGACTCAGCACTAGCACTCAGCACCATCTGTCGCATTCCTGGGTCCAGCAATAACGGTGGATTTACAGCTAGTTGCTCCAACCTCTCAGATAGATAACTATACAAATCCTGACTCTTAACTCTGTGGGATTGAGCAGGTGAATAACCAATACAATTTGGGGGGAATTTTAAGGCTTATTTATTTTATAACTTACAATTATATTTTCATATGATATTTTGAAAGCTATTATTAAAGCCACAATGTATAGAGAAATAAAAGAATGTGGATGCACATATATTAAATATCTTACAAGTTATATAATAAATAACACCAAAATAAATTCAGATTATGAGTTCCACTTTACCCTCCATATCTTTTAAATATAAATATATATTTTAAAAATTATGACTTTAGATTTTCCCCTTAGATTGGTAAAGTGTTCTCCATGAAGTCTCCAAGTTTACAAATACAGAACACAGCATAGCTTTTGGTCACTGTGTTTTAAGTACAGAATTCTCATTAAGCTTCGAAACACCAATAAATAGATCTCTTTTCCTCTAGTTGGAGTCTATGAAGATTTCTCTCATATATGTAAAGATTCTCCAATGCTTAAATATATATTTCAAAAAATAATAAATCTCATGATGTTGGACAGTAGGATAATAAAGTAGAACACTTCTCTTGGCTGTCATCATTACTGCTTTCTATGTGGGATATACTATGTTTTTCTCCACCAAAATAGCAATATGTTTGAAGGTTGGGGCATTGGTGGTTTTAAATGCACTTTTGAAGTTTTAGAGCAGAACCTTGACTCTAGAATAATACTTGGAGCAAAATTAAAATTCCTTTAAACATTCCCACAAGAATTACGGTTACCAAGCTTTGCTGTTTCCTTGTAGGAATAAACACCCAGATGCAATCCCACGAGATGCCCTCTGGGTTGCTCAGGAATGCTTCCATCGGGGAATCAGTGCATCCCCTGAAAGTCTCTAGCAACACTCTCCAGGGGACACCACCTCCTTCCGTGTAACCTCATGGCTCTCCCCAATCTCTTGGCCAAACATCTTGGGCTCGGGAGAGTTCAGGATGGGTCACTGAAGACTGACCTCTGAGGATTGTCCTCTTGGCAGCGTGCCCCATAAAGAGCAGCTACATCCACACGCCCAAGCTCTGCACTTCTGGGACATAAGGTAAGAAAGGAGCAGGGGGAGAGAGGTAATTCAGGGGACCCATTGCACGAGCCACAGAAATCTGGGGCAGTGCAATTGCTGGTCTTCTGTCCAGATCCTCTTGCCTTGGCCTGTCCACACTATCCTCTTGTAGAGATGCACATCCTCCAGCATGGTCACCTGATGCTCCCCAGAGTGCCACGCTGCAAAGACCCCATTGCTGTGAAGCCTGCATGTGTGAGACCCCCAACACTGTTTTCTGTCCGGTGAGACCCTCTGCGGATGGCGCTACGTCCGATCCTGTTCTCGGACTTGTTGCAAACGTTTCTCCAGGCGATCCAGCTTGGCGAGATTCTCCTTCAGCAGCCGGCTGTCAGGGGCCAGTCGCAAGGCTGCCTCGTAGTGAGCACGGGCGGACACATAGCTTCCCTGGGGGAGAGAGTGATGGCGGTGTTCTGAGGATGGGGAGGGCTGAGGAGCTCATCCACTGACTGGTGAGAGCCCGTACCTGGAGGCACACACACATGGGGCGAGATGCACCCACATGGGGAGAGGGGGACCCACACAGGGGTTTACAGCGGTTTTGATTTTATCAGCTGGAAGCCATGGGCCTTCCAAGGGCCACTATCGGACCTTTTAGGTGGAAATACTTAGAGTTAGCTGTGTGTGTGTGTATGTGTGTTGAGGGGCAAAAAAAATGGTTCAGTGAAAGGTGAGGGAGTAAAACATGCCTTTGCTACAGGACACACGAAGTATCATTCAAGGCACAGGAAGTGGAGCACTGGGGAAAGCCTCCCCAGATCCCACTCGGGGCCTTGGTCACAGGCTGCGGGTGCTGCTTCAAGCATGTCAGTAAAATTGTGGGATCGAAACTGCAGGCATTATCACCTCAAAATGGCTCCACAACATTCACTGTCCGGGAAGCACGAAGGATCTTTCCTGCACGCCCATGTGGAAGCACCACAAGGCTTCGGCAGGGCTTGCAGGGCAGAGCGAGAGGAGAGTAGGGTGAGCGGCTCCTACCTGGATGTGCCGAATCCCACCCATGTTCATCCAGGTCTGCGCCTGCTCGGGATCCAGCGCCACAGCAGCCTCATAGCTCTAGAAAAGGACGGGAAGCTTCCAGTTAGGATTCCAGAACCATCTCCAAGGCTCTGGCACAGCAAACCCCATCCGACAGCTCGGCAGGAGACCCACTAGCCTCTAGTTCAAATGCAAAATACGACCTTAAGCGGCCGGTCATGTGAAATGGCATGTTACACTGACCGCTGGGTCTATCCTCTGTGTGTGTGTGTGTGTGTGTGTGTGTGTGTGTGTGTGTGTGTGTATGTGTGCACGCTCACTTTCTATTCCTTTGTAACCACAGCCATCTATGTTGGTCATGTGATCTGCACCACATCACACAGAGTGATCCAGCCAGGACTTGTGCCAGCTGTGAACCTGCCTGCTGCTTCCGGTTTCTGCTAATGTGAACGAGTGAGGTGATGAACTGCAAGCTTATGGGGCTTCTTCATGTAACTTCTCTCATTGCTGCTTCCTACTGAATGTGCAGTAGAGGAAGCTAGGGCTCTCCTCGAGGAAGGCAGCCTGGGGATTTCAGTCATGGGGCACAGGCCAGCACATTCCTGAGCATGCTCAGCTAGGAAGCCTGGCCAGGAGGGGCTTCCTGAGGGAGACCACATGTTCCTCTGTGGAGACCAAGTCCTGGGGATGCACACCCCAAGGGTGGCGTTGGGTGTCACAGACACATCTGTTCCTACAGCTTTCTGGGCTCCCTGCAGCCACTTCTGCAGACAAGAGGGTGGTGGGGTGTCTGCAGAGGATGGAACTTTGTCCTCTTAAATGGCAGTTCCACAGCACTGCAGGGCATCGTGTGATCCTGAGTGCCTAGAACCAGCCAATCTGTGCCAACTCAGAAGAAAACTCAGCCCGGGACAGGGCCTGTGATCTGGAATTGATATGCAGATGACCTTTACTTTAACCTGTACATCCAATGGCATGGTCTTGGGTGTTTTTACCTCGAAAGCTTGGTCCAGAAGGTTCTGCTCCCTCAGCTGGTTTCCTTTCGTGAAGAAAAGTTCAGAGACGACCTTTGGGTCCTTTGGCTTCAGCTGCAGAGCCTTGTCTATGGCATCAAGAGCCTGCAGCAGATAGAAACAAGAGGGACTGTCTACAGAAAAACAACATAGTCTCTGTTGCAATCTGCCTGCATGGTTACTGATAAATGACCATCAAATGGCTTAAGGGAACAAGGGTTTATTCTCTTATGATTCCTGGTTACAGCTCTTAGTCAGGCTTGACAGGAGAGCATGCACCAACACCAGGACTGAGGGAACTGGCTACATCATCACCACATAACGGCTGAGACATGGACAATCCTTACTTGTCTGGCCAAGTGAACAGAAGGATGTTAACTCTCTCTACCAGCTCTCTGTGTTTTATTCCAGGGCCTAGTCCCACCCACCATCGGCTGGGCCTTCCCCATCAGCTAGACAATCTCCTGCAGGTTTTCTCTGTGCTTAACTGAATCACTGATTCTCTATGAATGTGCCCGGAGTTCAAACCCTCAACTGTCAAGTTGACACCTGTGCCCAACTATGACAGTCTCTCGTGCTCGAGGCACAGTGTGCTCCTTTCTGACCTGGTCACTGACAGCTAATGCTCCTGGCAAAAATCATCTCCTCATCCCTAAGCTTCATGTTCACAGATGAGAGACTAGACAGCCCTGCCCATGCTACACCCCACACAGTGGAGAGAAAGTAAGGCTCAGGGACTGGAGTTGGTCCTCCGCCCACGCCATCCTTGCACAAATAGTGCTTTGAAGCACATATCTGTGTTTTATAAAATAGTCAATCCTCTCCCAGGATAAGTAATAAAACTCAGTCTTGCCCGGGAGAACAGGTTCACACACCTGTGCCCTGTTCTCTTGTCCGTTCTTCAGACAAGTCCTTGCTGCTGCCTCAGGACCTTTGCATGTCTGTTCCTGGCCCAGCATTTCCTGGCTGCCTGCTCTGCTCTCCTCCTCAGCCCTCTCCTTCACATCGCACCACAGAAACCCAACCTCAGCTGCCAGGTCCCCTGTAAGGGCTCCATAGTGATGTCACACATCACATTAGTTTGGATTCCTGACTCAGACCCTGCCCCTTGTGTGAAGAAGAGACAAGGACAGCCATATTTCCTTTTCAGCTATTTCACTTCGCAGCTCCTTGCAGGGTGGCGTGGTGTCTGCACAGTAGCATTCAATGCTCCTGAGTTTGCTCATGAACTTAATGGGTGTGAGATTGTCAAATGGCGATGACCGCGTCTGTCTCACAGGCTGTTGTGAGGCCTGAGATAAACACACTGAGGTGGATCGAGGAGCAGCCGATGGGAGGCACACAGAACCGGGCTTCTGGGGTCACGTCAGGAGCTCTGTGTGTGTGTGTGTGTGTGTGTGTGTGTGTGTGTGTGTGTGTGTGATAGAGAGAGAGAGAGAGAGAGAAAGTGAGAGAGACAGAGGGAGACCTCCAGGAGATGCCAATAGATGATTTCAAGACTCCCCAGGCTCAAAGACATGATGCTGGGGATTACTGGGTATACAGCAATTTAGACAAAACCCCAAAAGGCTCTGAGGAGGGTGCGCCTGCCTACTGCAGATGACTGACAGTGTGGAAAGGTGTCCTCCTCCACTTGTCCTATCCTCCTCCTGTGATGACTGACAGGTGAGGTCCTGCCCTACTTTGCTGCAGATGACTGACAGGTGAGGCCCCACTCTGCCTTGCTGTGCTGCTCCTTCCTGTAGATGACTGACAGGTGAGACCCCATCTACCTTGCTGTGCTGCTCCTGCTTGCTGTAGATGACTGACAAGTGAGGCCCTGCCTACCTTGCTGTGCTGCTCCTTCCTGTAGATGATTGACAAGTGAGGCCCCGCCTACCTTGCTGTGTTGCTCCTGCTTGCTGTAGATGGCTGATAGGAGACGGTAGCACTCCAGGCACCTGGGGTCCTCCAACACGATGTGACTGGTCATCTTCTCAGCTTCTGTGGTCTGGTCCATCACTGCCAAAACCTGAGCCTGCAAAACAATAAGGCCAGGGGCTCAGAGGACAGATTGTGCTTCCTTGCAATGAAGCCCCTCACTCCCCCCATCCACACCAGCAACTTGGTGCTGCCTCAGAGACAGCCAACCAGGGCAGTGGCATCCACGGCTTGCTGTCCCTTTACTAGGCACATGCATGTGTTTGCGTGTGAGTGCCAAAGACATCCAAGACATGGCTTCTGATTGTTTATAAAGTTAAACAGCACCAGGAGACAGTTTTCTATCATTCTGACAAAATGCTGTGTTTGCAAGAAGATAAGTTTGGTATAAGAAAAAGGAAGAATCAAACTCTGCACAATGAAATAAAAACTGGGTTTATGATGCTGATTTTCCCAAGCTTGAGTATGATCTCGTGGAAATGTAAGAGACGCCCCTGACTGCAGGTGAGCACATTTGGAGATAATGGTGTACACCTGTCATCAGCTCTTGCATTGGCACACAGGTGCACTCAACACCCATGTTCACATACGCTTGCCTACACACGCAGGCTCACCCAGCACACGTTACATGCACTTGCCTACACACGCAGGCTCAGCAACACCTGTGTTCACACGCACTCGTCTACACACGCAGGCGCACCCAGCACCCATGCTCACACAGCCAGTGGATCCGAGTGAAAGACTCTGGCAGCTCAGCTATGCTTCCACAGCCTCCCTGCTTTGTTGGGCTTTGGTGCTGGTAGCCGGAGCCAAGGGTGCTACGTCCCAGGCAGGCACCATCTCAGGGCCACTGGCCCCAGCCTTGCGATTTTCTTTTGGAAGTTTGATACTATTTGGACTTAGCAACACTGGTGTCCATGCTGCAGCAAACAGCTGCAGTGTTGCTCAGTGGCCTCAGAGATAGTATTTCCTGTCCAGTTCTGAGCCTCGGTCACTCCAGCTTCTGCACTGTGAGCCCCCCACTCTCCCGTTCTCTCTACCTCCACTCACCAGCGCCAGACGAAGCTCCCTTTGAGTGGGCTGCAGCGTGACGGCCTCCCGGTACACCTCCAGAGCCTCCTTGTGCCGACCAGTGTTGTAATAGAGCGCTCCCAAGGGTGACAGGACTTCAGCCGTGTGGGCCACCTGCAGGGCGCTGCTGGACAGAGCCAAGTGGATGCTACCTTCTGCCGGGCAGTCTTTCAACAGTCTAAGCTTGGGCTGAGGGAGATGACTGCTCTAAGTCAGTGTTTGCTTTAGGGTCCAGGTCTCAGTGCACCCCTGTGCCATGAGAATGTCTCCAGCAGCACCTAACTTGCAGCTGAGACTGTGTGCACCCTTCTCTTTGCCCTGCTGGGGCCCACGGGCTGTGTGCACCCCTCCCGCAGTCTTACTAGGGACAGACAGGCCCCGCTTAAGCTCTGAGCATCTGTGAGTGCAGCTCATGGTCTACTTGCAGCTTGCACTGCACCCACACCTTCAGAAAAGTGGATCAACTCAAGTAAAAACCCATCCCAGCACTATGTGAGCACTGAGGTCCCCCTAGTGCCACCCTACTTCTGCTGCGGTGCTAATCTCTCTGAATCTGTGTCATCCAAACCCACAAAGTCTGCCTGTACTCCCAATGCCTTTTCTGCCCTGCTTAACAAGGAGTTGGCGGACAGGTGCTGAAGTGTCTGCAGCACAGAGTGTGAGGACATGCGCTGCAAGGACATGGAAGCACCCACCGTCTGTACCACTCTTCGGCAAGGCTGTTCTCTCCCAGGGACCTGTAGAGTCGGCCCAGGTTGACCACGGCCACGTGGTGGCTGGGACTCAGCCGGATGGCCTGCTGGTAGTGGACCACGGCCTCTTCTGGAGAGCCTGCAGTGTGGGGGGACAGTAGAGAGAGGACAAGGGGATGAGGGCACAGCTGCCAGCTGCAGCACATGTGGTCATTGAGTTGATATCAGCTGGCATTTCCATCCCAAACACTGTCCTGTCTTTGTCGAATAAATTAGCAAGGAAACAGCTTTGTTTTACGCAGGGGTCTCAGTCTAGCACGGGCTTAGAACTCATGGCAACTCTCCTGCCTCAGCCTTCTAAGTATTGTGGTGACAGGAATGAGCCAGCACACCTCAGAGGTGTCATAGTCCTTTTGGGGGACATGGAGTGTGGGACAGGGCTGTTTCTTGATGAGCGGAAAAAGGACAGTGTTTTTAGCCCAGGCCATCATTCTCTTCTGGCCTCCACCCTTTGACAACTTATTATCATGTGTCTAATGGGCCAGCAGGGGCAGCACAAAGCAACTTTAAATGCAAAGCAGAATCCATTTGCTGGATGACCAGAATACTATTCGATTAAACAGAAAACTTCACATAGACTTGAAAATAAAAACCTTTTCAAGCATTTCATAGTCAAAAAGTAATTAGAACTGAATTCTACTGTGGGGCAGGTGGTCTCGAAGCCAGAACAGAGCTTTTGGATTCGATTCGACTATCATTTCATTATAAGCATTTGTTGTGTGTGTGTGTGTGTGTGTGTGTGTGTGTGTGTGTGTGGTATGCATGTGCGTGCATGCACACACGCACAAATCACACAGAGAACAGAATCTGCATTCGATACCATTTTTTCAGTAAATATGATGAAAAATGCATACCATAGGCAGCAGCCATGAGAGACCAGTGAGTCATTATAGCAAAGTGTCTTCTATAGCATACATCAAGGAAAGGACGAGAACATGATTCTGGAAGCTTCAGAAACTCAGTTGTAAAAATCATTTCCTGGGCTGGGGAAATGACTCAAGTGGTAAAAGCTGTTGTCCCACATGCAAAGAGATCTGAGCTCAGATGTCCAGAGTCATTTAAGAATGCTGGGCACATGTGTTTGCCCACCTGTAATTCTAGCCCCGAAGGCAGAATTTTGGGAAGTCCCAAAGCAAGCTTCGAGCTACACTAACCTTAATGGTGTGCTCTGGGTTTGATTAGAGACCTAGGCTCACAATAAGGTAGAAGAGATATCAAGAAATAACAAGGTGATTCCCGATATAACCCTTGTGCCTCTACAGGCACACGAACTCAAGTGTCTCGTGTACATAACCCACGTACACATCCACCCATAACCAAACACACACACACAACCCATGTACACATCCATCCATAACCAAACACACATTCTCTCTCTCATGCCATACACAAACCCAACCACGAAACACACATACACAGGAAAAAATCATTCCCATCTCCCTAGAGCAGAGAGAGCAGTGCGTACTTGCAATCCTTTTCTTCTGGTGGCTCTGAGGTTTGAATCAGTGACTGTGTATGGTAAGCAAGAACCTACCACTGAGCCTCACCCAGCCCCAGCCTGCACTCTTGTAAAGGATGATTTCAGCATCCTAGATTTATAAACAGGTCCAAAGGATGCTAAGGGAAAACCTGACTCCTTCAGCTGCAGAGGTCGTGTCCCGGGTCAAGCGAGCTTTCCTTACAGATGGGATTCTGAGCGCTTCACTTGATGATTTAGAGAAATTACTGTGGGGAGGGGCTTGGTGGCACCGTCACTCACCAGAGTCCACTAGGAACACTGCGTAGTTGTTGTGCAAATCCGAGCTGTCTGGGCAGTTCTTGATCCCAGTCTGGTAGACTTTCTCGGCTTCCTGAAATCTTTTCTTCAAGAGAGAAGGGAGAAGCAGGAAGACTTTAGCGCCATTATCAGTGGGCAGAGGTGTGATTGAGGACAGGGGGAAGGGGGCACTGATACTCCTCAGGCTCTTCGAGGAAACACTGTGAGCTTCACCCATCAGAGGGCCAGTGTGGACTATGTCTACCAACGATGCCAACAGTGCCTTGAGCAAATACGAGGTGCTCACTAAGCAGCAACATGGCTGTCTGGAGGGATCCTGCACTCTGAGACATGACATGTGCCAGGTGTTCCCAGGTAGCCCCTGGGCTAGGAGGCGGCTCTGGGGTTGGTCTGAGAGCTGCATTTGATCGACACTAGCCCCATTCTTTTTTTTTTAACCCTCCATCTAAGGAGATCTGTTTGGGGAGATATGGGGGAATGGCGATGAACCAGAGTCTTTCTCTGTAGCCCAGGCTGGTCTGGGACTCACTACATCCCTGCCAGGGTCTCCGCAGCACTGGACCATGGGTGTGAGTTGCCATCCCAGCTTCTGCTTGGTGGATATGTGGGGGGGACTTGAGGGGCTGCTGCTCTGGCTTGTCTTCCTCTGCTTGAAATCATTCAACAGCTCAGCAGACCTGCCACTCCCTGTGTCAGTGGTCTGAGCAGCCCTCCACAGGTACATCTCCAGCTGGATGACGAGCCCCAGAAAACTGTCCTGTCTCCAGGGACAGTCTGTCTTCCTGTTCTATTGTTCTAAGATTTACACTAACACACTTAATAACCCGCAGTTTAGCAACTGTGATTTAAAGTCACAGATTGTTCTACACACCCTTATAAAATCGTACTGTCACACTTCCTCTAAAATACAAAATACCTGGCACCCCAGTAAACTGAATTCAAGTCCTGAAAGTCCACATGATGACTTCCAAAGTTGTCCTCTAACCTCCACCCACACACCGTGGCCTGCATGTGCCTTCTCTCGCTCTCCCTTCCACTCCCTTCTTCTTTCGCCTACTTTCCCAAGCAAATAAACACACCTTTTTTTTTTTTTATAAATATAGAAGTTAAACATCTAATCAAAGGGCTGGGAAAGGTGGCCACCTTTTACTTCAGAAGCAAAAAAGACTTGAGTTCACATCCTGTGTAAAAATGCCAGATAGCTATGATAGTGACCTATATAATCCTGGCCCTGGAAGGCTGAGCCCGGGACTCCCCAGAGCAAGCTAGCTAGTCACCAGCTGTAATGGCTGCTCTGGGTTTAGTGGCCAGGCTCACAATGGTAAGGCAGAAGTGCTATCGAAGTCGATTCCCAGCATCACCCTCGGGCCTCCATGGCACATACACTCACGTGTATATGCATCCACGTACACATACATGCTTAGCACATGCAAACACACACGTGTACATGCACTCCCCCTACACACATACAAAAGAAACAGAAACCGAATCCTGGTCCTGACTTGTCTAGAACGGCAGCAGTGTTTCACTTGCCAGCGCTGTCCCAAGGTCAGGCCAAAGGAACGGACCCCCCGTCAGCCAGCCTGCAACTTCCTGAGAACATTTTCCAACAGTTTATCAGGAGTCATCCGCAAGCATAGGGTAGGGGGGTGCAGCCTGAGGCCTGTGACTAGAGTCAGGCTTCACATGAGGGCGGAGCTCCAAGCAGAGACTGAGATCTCAGGGGGCTCAGGAAGGAACAAATCTCTATTCTCAGTGCATGACCAGGACTGCCTGCTGGAATTCATGTGTTTCAGCACCACTAGGTGAGGTTTATATTTGGCAAGCTTTTCTTATCTGAATTAGAAATCTATAGTCCAAAAAAAAAAAAAAAAAAAACAGAGATTCACCTTCCTTAAAATATTTTTTTTTTTACCAAGCTCAACAAATTGTCAAACTTGAAAAAGGTGAACGTGAATGAAAATCTCAAAGTAGGTCCTTTTTATCTCAATAGTTAAGTGGTGGAGAGAAAACTATATGGAGACTGTCTGATGATGACCACGTTTGTGAGTGTTTTGCATGTGTGTATGTGTGTGACTGTGTGCATGCATCTGTGTGCCCACATGTGTATTAGAGGACAGGCAGATCATAAATTATGTAAGACTCCAATAGAACGCATGAAGCATCGTGGGTATTCATTTGCTTGCCTACCTGGCACACGCAGCTGCAGCTGCTACAGGAATGGAACAGTCTTAGGAAGTGGACCCCTGGCTCCATGTGCATGCTCTGCCACATGATAAGGAGTTCATATCTCCATGTGCATGCTCTGCCATGTGCTAAGTAGTTCATGTCTCCATGTGCATGCTCTGCCATGTATAAAGTAGTTCATGTCTCCATGTGCATGCTCTGCCATGTATAAAGTAGTTCATGTCTCCATGTGCATGCTCTGCCATGTGCTAAGTAGTTCATGTCTCCATGTGCATGCTCTGCCACGTATAAAGTAGTTCATGTCTCCATGTGCATGCTCTGCCATGTGCTAAGTAGTTCATGTCTCCATGTGCATGCTCTGCCATGTATAAAGTAGTTCATGTCTCCATGTGCATGCTCTGCCACGTATAAAGTAGTTCATAGCTCCATGTGCATCCTCATCCTTCCTCCACACATCATCTATCCTTAATCCATCCATTTATCTTTCATCCATCCGTCCGTCCATCCATCTGTCCATTCATTCTTCCAACCTTGCTTTCATTGTTCATCCTTCATCCATCCACAACCATCTATCCATCCTTCATCCATCCATTTATCCTTCCAATCTTATTTTCGTTGTTCATCCATTCTCATCCATCCACCCCATCCATCCATCTTCATCTACCTTCCAATCTTAATTCCATTGTTTATTCATTCTTCATCCATCCATTCATCCTTCATCCACCATCCACTCATCCGTCTATCCTTCTATCCTTCCTGTCACTGTTCATCTACCTGTTCTCCATCTACCCATTTTCATCTATCCTTCTAATGTTACTTTCATTGTTCATTTATCCTTCATTCATCTATCCATCCAGGCTTTCTTTCATTGTCATCCATCCTTCCACCCTTTCATTCTTCCTTCCTTCTATCTACCCTTTATTCATCCATCCTCATCCATCTATCTTTCCATCCATACTTCATTGTTCATCCATTCTTCCATTCTTCCTTCCTTTCATCTACTAATCTATCCATCCATCCATCTCCCCATCTCTCCACCTCTCTCTCTCTTTCTCTCTCTTCAAACAGTGAGACACAGCCAGGAAGCTCCCCCCACTGGTTCACCACTGTTCCCTGGGACTCCCAGGGAGCCGGAGACTGGGGCTCTAAGAACCCTGGGAAGCTTCCTGTCGCAGTCCTCCTGTGTCATAGAGGTCGCATGGGTCCCTCCAGCAAGGCACACTATCCATGGTTTCAGCCAGCCACAGAGCAAAAGCATCAGAGAACTGTGCCCACTCTGATGGACTGTCCTCGCCTTTAATCTCTGAATGGTGCAGTGTAAGGACTATGTGGATCTGTGGAGCATCGGGTGTCAGTCATAGAGACACACACAGGACTCACAGCTGATGCTGTTTTACCCCAGGAACAAGAGCATCATCCAGAGTTTGTATATAAGGAAGGTTCTGGAATCTTTCTTCCAGATACTAAACGAGTGACTGTAATAAAGCATGAAAACTAAGTTTATCATTTCTACATTCACAGAACTTCCCATTTTATTGAAACTTTCAAAAATTCTTATTTATTTTTGCCTGTGCGTGTGTGTGTGTGTGTGTGTGTGTGTGTGTGTGTGTGTGTATGTGTGTGTGTGTGTGTGTGTGTGTGTGTGTGTGTCAGAGGGCACTATGTGACCCTGTGGAGGACCAAGGTTGACTTCGGGAATCATCCTGGATTGCTTCTACCTCATTTTTGCTTCACTCTGAGATTTCCCAGGTTCTGCTTTCCAGATCCAGAAGCGCAGGCCACCACCACTTCCATTTGGCATTTTTACAAAGGTTCTGGGACCTGAACTCAGGTCCTTCTGCCTGCAAGACAGAGACTTAACCTCCATGCCATCTCTCCAGTCCAACTTTCAGAAATGCTAAGTGTAGATTGCACTTTGGTAATTGACATGTGCTATCAACTGCACTTGGATAACCATGTGTGCTGTCAACCATCCCTCACAACCAAACCCAGGGCCGTGAGGCTGAAGGTGTCCATTTGGTTTTAAGGACAATGTGGAAATGACGTGGCAGAAGAATGTGCTGATTATAAGATCCCCCCTTAACACGTGTCAGCAAAGCTCCACCAACAGCAGGGATGACAACATGATCATACTCCCCACAACCTGCCCCAGGTTGTGCCCCAACCCTGAAAATTGGTAGCAGTCACAAGTGAGGAGGTCAGAGCACATCTGCCTCATGCCAAGGGACGTGCCAGAAGCCCATCTGTCGGCCTGGAGTTCTCTAGCAGGTTCTAAATACAAGTTCATGGGGATAGTGGGGCTCAGCCCCATGCACGCCTCTACCAGCCACTCCCCGGGAAAGCATCACACGTAAACCACAACATGACTCTTTCTTGGCAGACTTTGTCCCAGAGTGACAGGAATGTGTCCTTGGCAGCCTCCTATACAGACAACCGCAGACTGAGAACCAAACCCATAGAGAGCTAACATTTGAGAGTTGACCTAGTGACCTGAGTCACTTCTAGGTCAGCCGGCTGCTTTCCCAGTGACATCTGAGGAGACACCATGAAATGCAATGGGCCACTACCTGCTCGGCGAGGAGGGCCGCCAGGCTGGAGTAGGCATCCGCGAAGTCCGGCCCATACTTAATGGACTTCTCCAGAAGTGCAACAGCCTCTTCAGCTTTGCCCTGGGATCTGTGGGTGACAGGCGAAAAGAGCAGCAGCTGTGAGTGCTGAGCTTGCAACTGCTGGCTTTACTGCACGTGCAAACCACGCACCCTGCGTGAGCACACCACTGGGAAGGGACGAGGGAGGGAGGCTTCTGCTCCTGCTGAAATGTCACACAACTTCTCCAAGATGGGGTACGCCTCCTCCATGATGAGGTATGACTCCTCCACAGTGAGGTGCGTCTCCTCAAACCATGAGCCAAATAGAACCTTCCTCCCTTGAATTGCTTCTTGTTGGGAATTTATTCAACACAACTGTATGCACTTACAAAAGGTTTCACTTGTAGTTTACAGGTAGGTCTTTAACAAGAAAACTGACCCTCAGAGGAACGGCTTGAAGGAAGCTTACCTGGGTGGCAAAGAACCAGCTTGCATTGCCATAGAGATATTCTGTACCCCATTTCTAAGATGTTCTGCACCCATTTCTAAGATGCTCTGTACCCCGTTTCTAAGATGTTCTGCTCCCCTATTTCCAAGATGTTCTTCTGCACTCCAATTTCTAAGATGTTCTGCACTCCATTCTAAGATGTTCTGCACCCCATTCTAAGATGCTCTGCACCCCATTCTAAGATGTTCTGCACTCCATTCTAAGATGCTCTGCACCCCAGTTTCTAACTGCAGCCACTGCAGATTAATACTTTGCGCTGGCTGAGCTCCAACCTGGGTCCACCAGGAAAACTGTCAACATTGATCTTTGGTTTCATATTTAAGGGAGAAAAATTTTCATATATAACTTATGAAATCTGAAATACTGTGCCCGATTGGGAGGAGCATTGCTGAGTTGCCAGTAGTCTGCGTCATGGCCCCTGATGTCCACAGACTGGGGGGGACGGGAGAGAGATACAATCACACAGGGAAAACCTTAGGGGCTAGAGGCAGATGAGTGAAGGGAGACACCCCCATCAGTGGGATGTCCTGAGGAGGGTCAACTTGGTATTCCAGAGAGCCCTGAACCCCGACAAGAGTAGACAAGCCAGAGGGCACTTTGCGGTCCATAGAAGTGGCCAAGAGGAGGTGGGAGGGAGTGAGATGGATTGATGAGGGAGGGGAATGGGAGGGAGGGGGAATGGAGGGAAACAGGGATTATTACTCAATAAGCTTGTAAAACTAAAAAACTAAAAAAAAAATAAAACTGTAGTTTAAAAAAAAAGAAATACTGTGCCAAGTGACTAGGTAAGACAATGAGCTGGGCACTGCTATGTTCTCTGTGGTACCTGCCTTGCTTTGGCACCCATCACACTGTTTATTATTGACTCTTACAGTGCAGGGTTTATTCCTGGAAGCCCACATGGTGGAAGGAGAGACTGGTTCTGAAAGATGTCCTCTGACCTCCAGCCATGCACCATTACAATGCATGCACTCTCTCTTCCATCCCTACTCTGTATCTCATAAATAAAATATTTTTTGAAAAGCAGACCCACCCTAGGGGCTGGAAAGATGACTGAAGAGTTAAGCCTCTGCCTCACAAGCAGAAAGAACTGAGTTCAGATCCTGAATCCTACTTAAAAACACAGGGCAAAAATAGCAGTGGTCTGTACTTCTGGCCCTGGAAGGCAGAGCCTGGGAAACCCCACAGCAAAAAAAAGAGGAGGTAGAGCCATTCAGGATGATTCCCAAAGTCACTCTTGGGCCTCCACAGGCACACATTGCCCTCAGATACACACACAGACCCAGATCCAGACCCAGATCCACTCCCCCACAGGCACAGCAAATCCTAGTGAATATGTAACCTACAGGGGCTCGCTTAACCATAATGTGATGTATAAGGGTTCACCTGACCATTGGGTGGTCTACAGGGGCCACCTAACCGTCAGTTGCACCTTTGTCACCAGTGACCCATATAGCCTTGTGCCTGAGCTCACCGTAGCCAAATAAATTCAGTCCTCACAGCCCTCCCATGGGACAGGCCACACAGGAGAGTCAAGTGTGCGAGCTGTGACCACATAGTTTTCGCCTGCTTGGGCAGTGCCTGTAGCATCTAAGCTGGCTGGATGCTCTCATGTAGCCCAGGCTGGCCTTGGACAAGCACGATCCTCAGGCCTCTGTCTCCAAAAGCCAGGACTGCAGGTGTGACTACTGCTCACAGCTGTTTGTTTTCATTGCTGAGCTGTCTGCCCTGTATGCGCTTGCTATTCTGAGCGTGGGTTATGGGCATCTAGCCATGCCACCAGAAGCCTGCAACAGATGCAGCCACCAGGAACTCTGCAACAGATGCAGCCACAGGAGCCTGCAACAGACACAGTCCTCCAGCCCCATCAGACCTGCTGCATGTGCAAGATCCCTAGGAAACTGTTTGCATGCCCAGGTAACGGTTTGCATGCTCAGATGCAGCACATGATCCCTGCGGATCCTCAGAGGTGGCCGAGAGCTGTTGTAAGATGAAGCTACACACGGGAAACACCCCACTGATCCACAGCTGGCATCATTTCGAGTTGGTGTCCCCCGGAAAGGAGCTTTCTATCACAGACCCCAAGTGAAATGTTGAGAAGCTAACACAGACATGGATTTAAGGCCTCTACATGTGAGCAGGTCACCTTGCTACAGACAAGGCACTGGGTTGTTTCACAGGGGAGGGGTCTGGCCATGCTCCCCTATCTTTCTAGGGTCGAGGAGCCCCTAGAAGCTCTTCTGCGTGCACAGTCCTGTCTCTGTCGCATGGGGTGGAACAGCCAAATCCTATGTGCACTGTCCCATGCTGTAGTCTGGAAGCTGACAGTTCATACTGCAGCTCTTGGTACTTTCCTGCTGCTTCATTCAGTCAATGAAACTTCAAGAACATTCCATATGAGTATAGAGTCCACCAAGTACTGCACATCCAGCCTTCTGTTATGCAGACACCTGAAGTCATTCTTCCCCTGCCACATGGTTTTTAAGTGAATGTAAACCTTATTTTTCCAGTCCTGGTAATTTGACCAATGATTTTTATTGTAAGCAGAATATATCTTTCTCCAAGGATTTCCTAGGTCTTTATTAATTTTAATTTAGAAATGCTCATTGAATACAAGGGAAGACACAGCTTTCAAATTAAAGCAAAAAACTAATCCCCATAAGACACTATTTAGTTGGATATTCTTTGAAAACACTAGAAGGGAAAAATACCCATAATCTGATTTAACAATTTAATGGTCTTTATCTATCATGACTCACAGCAGCTAGAAGGGAAAGGCAGACCTCTTGTAAGAGAACTCGCAGGTTAATTAGCACTTAATACAAACCCTCAAGGAGTCCAGTATGGTCCTCGCAGGGGTGGAAATGGTAGGCCAGAGTATCTTATGGAGAGCTATGTGCAAAGGGGGGTCAATAAACATCCTAGAGGGGCTGTCAGCTTTGAGGGAAAACACTCCATGAATCAGCTCAGATGTGACATGGATCCACATTCTGCATCTCTGCAGTCACTCCCCACTAGCCTTCTCTCTCTCTCCCACCTCTCCTCTCTTTCTCTCTCTTCCTCAACCTCCACCTCCAGCTCTGAGCCCTGAGTTTTCCTCACCTTTCTCTCTGTTTTGTGTCTTTATGTGTAGTGCGTGCATGTCTATATTCATGCTTGCATATGTGCACACATATGCACATGTTCATATGTGTGCATGCACATTGTCAGGTGTGTTCTTCACTCACTCTCCTTCTATCATCATGTGAGGGTCTCCCAGCTGAACCCAGATGGGTTAGGCCAGCCAGCATGCCCTGTGGAGTCCCTGACTGTACAAGTTGGCAGGACACCAGCATTCATCTGTCCTCAGCCAAATGTGGCTAGCTGCCTCATGCTCCTGCCACCACACCTTTCCTATCTCAAACTCCATGCAAAAATAAATCCTTCCTCCTGTATTTACTTTCTGCAAGCTATTTCGGTCACAGCAATGAGGAGAATGAGGAATGTACCTCATAAATAATAAACGAAAATGCTTCAAACTATAGACGAAATTCTGGGCTGCCACCAGAGCCTGCCACCCCTGTCCTTACCACAGATTTCCATACAATCCCATCACGCCTGAACTGGCATCATGAAGGGTGAACACTCTGGGGAGGGGGACAGCTGCTAAGGCCAAGTCATACCAGTGGCAGCCAGACCATCGCCCGATGCCTCCTTTGCAGGCATCTCAAACTAGTAAGTCTGCAGCAGGCTAGTGGTGCATCCAGGACAAGGGTGGCACTCTAGCCAACAGGAGATGCAAGTCAGGAAGAGCCAGAAGTGTTCTGGACCTTTCCCTCAGCCCAGCCACGAAGCACTTTAGAAAGGACAGTTTCAGTGGCAGGATGAGTTGAATGGGAACTGTCCACGTGCTAAGACGTCTGACTTTCACGGTGGCCCAACAAGTACCCAGGGGACTCACAGCCCAGCACTGACACGTCTACAGCTGAGGCGAGCTCAGCTGCTTCCGTTGTCAGCGAGTTTCAAAGATGAGCCTCTCTATGGTGGTTTCAAAAAACCTCTTGCGTTGCTGTCACCAGCACTGCCCCCCTGTGGAAAGTTTCCCCAGCAGACCGCCTCTTGCTTCATATCTTCCTACAGGCGTGGCCCCCTGGATTTCACCTGAGGGTCAACCACTGAGGGCTCAGCTCCCTCCCCCATGACTGTGCCCTTAATGTGTGCGTTCATCTGCCCTGCGTGTGAAACAGGTTGCAGTGAGGCCCAGATGTCTGGCCACGCCCCTCCCCCTCCTGTTATTTTATTCTTATCGCCTCCTCTTCCTCATGTTCCCAAAGAGGAAAAGATTTTGAAGACATTTTATCTGAAGACTATAAAGAAAGACCTGAGTTAACTTCCATAAGCTCTTTCTATGTTACCCCTCTGTCTAGGGAACTGTCCTGCCCACTATGACTGGACCTTCCCGCATCAGTTAGATAATCTCCCTCACACTTGCCCAGGGCTTGCCTTTAATGCTTCTTTTCAAGTGTACATAAAGGCTCGAATTTCACTTGTCCTGCTAGTGTCTGTAAGCAGTTTCCACGGAATCCTTCCTGGTTCCTTCCCTTTCACAGGCAACCCATGAACAACTTCCAGAAAGATCTCTGGGAGATGCTCCTCACAACCAGTAAGGGACAGAATTAACAGCAATGAATTCTGTTCAGTGACAGGAGGATGCCAGCACACTGGGAGAAGCGCTCAGAAAGAGGGCGGAGAGTGTCTGGCCGCTGGCCTGGGCACCTGTACTCACTTCAGGAGGTTCCCCAGATTGAAGAGCGCGCGGCTGTGCTGCGGGTGCAGCTGCAGGGCCCTCTCGTAGTACGTCTTGGCCTCAGCCATGTCCTTGGTCACTGTCCCCAGGTTGTTCAGGGCACTGGCATGGCGTGGATACAACCTAAAAAACCCCATGCGTTATTACAGGATTACAGAAATAATTCGGCAAGTGCACCTTTCAGACTTAGTGGTGTCAATAAACAAAGCCCTAATCCTGTAAGACTGGGTTCAGCAGACTTGGGTCCTTTGGAGTCTGCAGCTGCTGTCCAGCTCTGTAGCAGGGGTCTGTCTGCATCTGCTGCTGGATCCAACCAGGTGTCTGTGCTAGGCTTAGTGTGGTATCCCTGTGGGGAGATTTTCATGAGCACCTTTGGATCAGAACATCAGTAAAGACATCTTGAGCAAGAAAGGATGAGATGTCACATCTCATAAAAGGAAGTTTTCTGCAGGGGCTGCAAAGGTGGCTCAAGGCTAAGACTCTGCCCCCAAAGCAGAAAGACCTGAGTTCAAATCCTAAATCCCTTATAAAAATGCTAGGTGAGAATGGCAATAGCCTGCACTGGAAACCCCAGAGCAAAGCAAAAAGGAAGTGGAACAGTCAAAGATGATTCCCAAAGTCACCCTCGGGTCTCCACAGGCACACACAGGCCCTCTGATACACCACACACACACACACACACACACTCACTCACACTCACAAATTAAACTTTCTTCATCCTGGACCTCCCTCCATCCCTGACTCCTAGTAAATGAAGGAATTACCACAAGCAGAGTCCCCACACGGGATGCGTTTCCTCTGAGTGACTCATTCACGTTATATTCTTCAGAAAACAATCCTCGGGGGCAGTGAAATCAACCAGCGCGTGAAAAGCCAAGACCTTGCCCTTAGAAAAACTGTGCTGTGAATAATCACGGCATCCTTGGGAGGCATGGGATGCCACGGAGGTACCCAGAACTAGGGGGCAGGGAGCTACCCAGAGCTGGGGGGGGGCTCAGAGCTAGGGAGGAGGGGACCGCCCAGAGCTGGGGGACACTCAGAGCTAGGGAGCTCACAGCTGGGGGGAGGGGGCTTCTCAGAGCTGGGGGCACTGCTCAGAGTTAAGCACACTCCGGCATGCAAGAGTCCCACACATAATTCTGGCCTCAGCCTCTTAGAAACAGATGTTTATAACTAAAGTTTGGCTCTATCCTTTGTTCCACTCATTCATTTTAAAATTTATGCAGTTCGTTGAAAAGTTAAGGCCACCATAAAATTTTTTTTTTACCATTTTTGGATTTTCTAAGTTATTTCATTGTTCAGATGATACCCAGTCATGAGCTACAGTGTACGGCTTCCTCTCTTGAGTCCACACACCCTGACTGGATTGTCTGATTTTATTCCACATGCTAATTTATTTGAGGTTAACTACCTTGAGGTCAGATGTTTATTTTCAATTTCCTGTTTAAAAAAACCCAAAAGGGAAGCATAGCCGGGAAGAGTTCTCTCTGAAGGCTGATTTCACTGGCTGCACAGTTCTTCTGGGAGGGGTAGAGGGGCCACCCCTCATTTGTCCTGTCCCCAGGAAACTGGGGAGACTGGAACTCTATTGGTTTGCCTCTGGTTGTTTGAAATACCATCAATACTTAGCTAATGTGCTTCACTATTTTCTTTCTCTTCTCTTTTTTGGCACTGTTCTCCTAGTCATTACCAGCCTGAGACTGAAACCCCCAAAGGAGTTCAGACACATACGCCCCTCCCCACCCCACTAAGGGACATGACCTTTCCCAACAGTGCCTGAGCCTGGGTGTGCCGCCCACAGGCTGTGCCAGGGCTGGGAGGTGCTGAGTGAACGCACTGTACTCGGAAGTCCTCAGGAAGCAGGTCCCGTAAACAGCTGGGTTTTCCTGGTTCACAAGAATTCACGCCCCAGATTGGGAATTTACTGAACAAAGACATCTCTACTCGTTTAAATGGAAGGGTGAACATACAAGTGTGGGACGGAAAGTGCCTGATCCCCGACAATGACCAGGCATGAGACAGAGTCAGCTGCGGACGTTAGAGCCACTTGTGATTTCGCTTCTCATGTGTTAACCTCAGAGATGGGCTTCTCAGAGATGTGCTTCAAGGGGACAAAGGTGACAGATGTTGGGTATAACCATTCTTCACTGTGCGTTGTCACTGGAAGCAAAGGACCCCACAGGTGTCACAGTAGCATCTCCCTCAAACTTTTCCAGCTTGTTTGACACCAAATGGAATTGCAGACACACAGTTTTAAAGCCATGTCTAGGTAAGAAGGACACTTAGAGGTCCTTGTGGCTTGTGAGTGACAGATCGATGCATTCCCACACACCTGTTTTCTAGGTGGATAACATCCACTGTTTTTATACTAGATGGTAGATAACTTGCACTCAGAACCCCTTTGTACCCAGGAGAATTTGATAGCATTCGGGTACACAGGTACATAAAACAGATCAACAAATAAAACATTACTGATAACAAGTCATGGAGAAGCATATTACAAAGCAGTTTTGGGGACACACATGATTTCGCCACCCACTGCAGATGGAAGTAAATCCACACATGGCTGAGAAGAGTTTGTCTTAATATGATCCTGATAAGCGACCTGTGGCATAGGTGGGTGCAGTTGCAGGTCACCGTGAAAGTCTTGTCTTCCTAGTTAAAGCATCCTGCTTCCCAAGAGCAGAAGACTTTGCATGTATAGTAAACACTCTGTAGTGCTTGCTGCATGGTGTGATGTGGAGTTGTGCGACAGCATGCATAGTACAGTGTACTATTATTCAGAACCACGACTGTGAGAAGTCAGACTATATGACACAGACCTACACTGCCTGAAACACCCTGGGCTCATTTAGTGTTTCATTCTGGATAGTTCTAGATCTGTGAGTCCTAAAGCCCTTCACCTGTTGCCAAAGTTTTAGTTGTGGCGCAGATGGAGTCAGGACCCAGAGTGCGAGGAACACTGTGCTGGGTGTGAGGTGATGGGATGGTGGGCAGAAGCGCTGTGACATCTACTCAGGTGACCCCTGTGGACTCTGCAGACATGGCTTACAGCAGGCAGTAGTTAACCTCCCACTCACAGCACCAGTAGGAATATCAACCTCCTACTCATGGCAGGCAGTAGGAATGTTAACCCCCCCACTCAAAGACAGTGTTGTAGTCAGATAAATTCACAACCAAATGGCCTAAAAGGAACAAAGGGTTTTATTCTGGCTTATGATTATCTGACTAAGTTAGTCTTAGTCCAGCTGGGCAGGAGAGCTCATACGGCTACCAGGGGACAAGGGAACTGGCCACATCATATCCACAGATGGCTGAGAGAGGGGCAAACTTCATTTGTCAATAGCATGTCTGCCCACGAATGTCAGGAATACCAACTCCCTGAACCAGCTGAAAGTTCCCTACTTCTTATCCAGCTGCCTAGGGTGGACTGGGTCTTCTCATCAGTTAAACAATCTCCTGCAGGCTTGCTCAGGGCTTAATTCGCCTACTAATTCTTCACAAATGTGCCTGGAACTTGAATCTTCAGCTGTCAAGTCGACATCTGTATCTGTCTGTCACTGACAAAAGCATGGCTCATTTTAACACAAAATCAGTCATACTGATAAAATGTTATAAAACCCAAATGCCTCAGGTCCCATGTATTATGGGCAAAGGACACACCTGTGACAGATTCTCTCAACCTCCCTGGCTGCCAGGAGTGTGGGTGCTGCTGGTGGCCATGTGTCACCCCCCCCATGATTCCACCCAGCAGAAGCTGCTCTGGGCCCCAGCTGCTGTCCCAGCCAGGCTCCCACCTGATAAGGGGGTACAGAGTGCTTTTTGCTCATGATAATCTCAGAGCTCCCCCACTGCAGAGAACATGGCATCTGTGAGCCTGGGGGGACCCGCATGCCATACCTCAGTCCATCTGGCTCTGTGCTTTGTGCCCGTGCTCCTGAGAGTACTCTGGACACACCTCCTGCATGCAATGCTTATGGTGTCAATAGCCTAGGGAACCCACTAAACCAGATGCCAGAAAAGTGGGGTGCAGAGGAGAAAAGACAGGCAGAGAGAATAGATTTCCTTTGAAAACAAATTATGGCCTCTTCCTTCTGAAATTAAGTTGCAAGGAGTATGGTGTCACTAAAATGTGGCATTTTTTCTAAATAAAGTCACAACTTTTAAAATTTATGACTGTGTCTATATGTTACATATTTTACATATACAATATATACATAAATACTCAGACATCCACACAGTAAGTACGTAATTTCTTGGTTCATCAAAAAGAAGCAGTAAAATCAGCTGCTTGTGACATTGGAAAGCATATTCACAAATTTATGAAACTACAGATACCACATGTGCCACAGAGACCTCCACTGATGCCTGGTTAGGATTTTAATTCTTTCCAAATGCTGCCATTAGAATAACTATTTTAAACCTTCATTCAAAGCAGCCCATGGAGAAAGCATTCACAAGCTGCTGGCCCTGCAGCTCACAGACAGCACTTTGCAAGGAGCTGGTATCAGCGCAGCCTGTGGTGAGCAGGCTGATCAGACACTGGTGTGTCCTTCAGACGCTGGATGCCATGCTGGACACGCATTCTGTCCCGGGGCGCGGGCTTTCTGTCCACAGGAGCTGTTCCCACTGTTTGGCGTGAAGGTTGGCTTTGTGTCCATTCACAGTGCTGCGGGGACCAGCAGCTCTCCTTGCCTGCGAAAGAACACCAGGCAGATAGTGGGCTCCTGATTGGAGGGGCCGCCACTCCATCATGGCGGGGTGGCTGCTGCTCACATCTGGCAGGTCAGGCAGTAGAGAGAGGAACGCTGGCACTAGGCTTGGATTTCTTCTTTACCTTAGTTACTTAGTTTGGCGTCAGCCAGCAGGATAGTGCCACCCACAGGCAGGGTGGTCTTTCCTCCCCAGCTGGGGAAAGGCCTTGCAGCCCCGGGGAAGAGGAGCCTCACCAGGACCCCTGCTGGATCTTAACCTGAGCCAACCACGGAAATCTGCTGTTCCAATAGAGGTTGACAACCCAACAGAAAGTTTGGTGATTTTAGCAGAAACAGCCTGGTCAAGAAGGCCATCTCCTGCTGACCAAGTGTTTGGCTTTTAGATTTTATGTTTGAAACATCAATAGCGAGTAGAAGAGAGGTAAACAGATGCATGTTTGTCTAATATTGGGTCAGAAAAATAACCAGTACAGATGTGATCTGTTATTTGTTGACTCCTTTGATAATCTGGATTCCAAACTGAAGACTGAACTTAAGCCGCAGTGTTTCCTAAAGAGACTTTTTTTCTTGGACTAGAATAAGGTAATTTTGTATCATTTGAAAAATCAGTTTTAAAAGTAAAATCTGCATAGTGAAAGAAACTATCTGCTTAACAGTACTGGTGAGGATTGGAAGCCAGCTGAAGGGGCTGGTTGCCTCGGGCCCTGGGATCTTTCTGAGAAGTCTCATGAGCTGAGAGGATGAGAGCTGGGAGGATTAACATGTGACACAGCAGATCCCAAGGAGACACAGCACCACCAAAACCAAGGATAAATAATCCCCAAATGACGAACAGGACTGGCCACTTTCCTTTTCTAACACAAAGAGTGACAGTTTATGCAGAGGCAAGAACATTCAAATACACTGAAAGTCCATCGTTGAAGAATCCACACAAAAAACAATGTGATGTAGATCATAAATCAGAAGTGCTGAGAGGCTGAGTGATTCTATATCCCAAGTGTTAAGATTGAGTAATTGCAAGTCAGAAGTGCTAAGACTGAGTGATTCTAAATCAGAAGTGCTGAAAGTGAATGAGTCATATATGCTGCAAGGTGCATTTGTAGCTTTCGTTGTATCTGTTCTTGCACTTACATTTCTTCCAGAAACAAACGTTTATTTCACAAATAAGAAGTAACAGTCACCTACTGAAATTCTGTAAATCAACTACCAGAGTAATAAAACCTTTGCCCCAGAATGGGGCTTAGGGTCTGCCCTATTTTTCTTTTGGAAGTTGGCAGGAAAAAAAAAATCAGTTAAACCAAAAACAATGTGAAAATATACTGGTGTTCTGCCTTGCAATTTTCTCCCCTTTCAAAACTGTCATCTAAAAGAAAATATTAGCTAATTATTAAGGTCAAAATACACTGTATGCGTACCTGTGGAAAAAATATGTACACATACTCAAAAACACACACAAGCATATGTACACATACAAATATACATACACATAGATATACAGAAACATAAATGCAGACATATACATAGATATACAAATAAACACATATCACAACATACGGATACATATGTATATATTTGTCACAGTTGGGCACAGGTGTCAACTTGACAGTTGAGAATTTGAGCTCTGGGCACATTTGTAGAGAATTAGTATTTGAGTTAAGCCCAGAGTGAACTTGAAGGAGATTGTCTAGTTGATGGGTGGAACTAGGCCCTGAAGAGGTAATAAAATTCAGAGGGCTGGTTGAGGAAGTTCACATCCTTTTGTATACTTGGCCAGACATGCTGGTCTGGCAAGTAAGGACTGTCCCTCTCTCAGCCATTACACAGAGATGGTGTGGCCAGTTCCCTCAGCCCCGGTGTTGGTGCATGGTCTCCCATCAAGCTGGACTGAGAACTGTAACCGGACTATCAGTAAGAAAATAAATCCCTTGTTCCCTTAAGCCCTTTGATGGTCATTTTTCAGCAACCATGCAGGCTGTCACAATATTCATATACACAAATGCATACATACATAAACATACATACACAAGAGCACATATACACAAACATACAAACATGAGCATACAGACACACACAAAAACACATAGGCACACACATGCATGAACATACAAAACGCATCTATCCAGAACTAGCACATTTCCAACACAGTTGCCAAGTGTTTTACCATTTCCTTTCTAGCAAATACAACTGTCAGGCCTTTCATTTCTATACTCAGATGTCGTCACACAGACCCTGTTAGACATGGGAGGCCTGGAACTTTGTCCACACTCACTGTTCATTAGAACACTTACCAGTGTATTTTTCACTAATTCCTGCTTGCATTCAATTGAACATCATCCCACTGCGCAAGGTGTAGCATTCATTGCCCCAAGATAATACTGAGTTAGACTTTCATTTGCAAGACACCGCATGCTGAGCACAAAGTTTCCCATAAACTCTCCTATCCCCAAGGACATGTTCGCTGCCAAGAGAAAGCACCGCCCCCATGATCTGGGAGGGACAAATGCATCATGACCAGAGCCATGTCTCGCAGGAGCTCACCTGAGGGCAGCTCTATAGTGGTAGATTGCCTCCTTGTTCCGACCTTGGTCCTTCAGGAAATTGGCGTAGTTGTAGTGAACCTTGGCATTGTGGGGCAGAGTCTCAACGCCAGACCTGAGATGATATGAACATGAAATAATTAAAAGCTGAACACACACTTGCTTGCGGGGTCCAGGTAAGGCACCCTGATTCCCAGGTACTCCCCACCAGAATCCAGGTCACCCGCTCCTCCCAGCGTCTCCTACCATCCAGCCTGAGCAGTGCCAAAGCTGGCCAGGGCTTGGGTGGACCACTGGCCACACCCCAGGTCCCAGGTGAAGCCCACTGATCGTCCTTAGCCCCTCGACCCTTCCACCTGCTATGAACGCATGCTCGCTGGCTTGCTCGCAGACCAGGTAAGACACCCCCTGACTACTAAACCTGATTTAATTGATGTACTAACAGTCTAACAGCCTCGTCTTGAAAATAACAATAACAACAAACAAACACACCCAAAGTCAAAAACACATAGAAACTGTAATGACTCAAGAGACAAAACAACAATGCCCAAGTCAAAGGGTAGATCCATGAGAAACAAAACTCAAGAAAACAAATCTCCCACTGAAAGAATTAACCCCATAGCGACAGATTCCAACCAGAACCAATTCACAGAAAATAGTCAAGAAAGCCAGGCCCAAGATAATGACGACTTTCAAAGCATGATAATTACCATAATCAATACTATGAAAGAGAAAATCCAGGAGGAGTTAAATATCGGCATCAACTACTTTGAATAGGAGTTGAGAAAAACAGTTCAAGAAACAAAAATAGGCATAGAGCAGTTAAAACAGTCTCAGACAGAGTTTAAAATTGAACTAAAAGACAAGGTAGTCTCAACTCAGAACTCAACAGAGAGTCTTATTAACAGAACTAACGAGGCAAAAAATAGAATTTCAGATCTTGAAGACAAAGTGGCAGAATTAACCAGCTCAATGGAAGAGGTTGTTAAAGCCAAAAAGATACTTGAGAGGAATATTCAAGAGTTATGGGACACCCTGAAGAAGCCTAACATGGGCATTCATGGAATACCAGAGCAAGAATCCCAAAATACCACACCTGAGAAAATTTTCCAACTATCATAAATGAAAACTTCCCTCATCTAAAGAAAGAGAGGCCCATCTAAATACAAGAGGCATTTCGCACCCCAAACAGATATGACCAAAATAGAAACTCGCCACGGCAAATAACAGTCAAAACACTCGACATTCAAGACAAAGACACGGTGCTGAGAGCTTCAAGGGAAAAAAAAAGTCACTATTAAAGGTAAACATATTAAAATAACAAATGACTTCTCAACAGAAACATAAAAGCAAGAAGAGCTTGGAGAGACATACTTCAAGTATTGAATGAGCAAAAATGTCAACCCAGGTTGATATACTTGGCAAAACTACCCATCATGATCGAGGAAGAAAGAAAAGTTTTCCAGCACAAAGACAACGTGAAGGCTTACATATCTACCAAACCAGGCCTTCAAAAAATGCTAGAAATGATTCTCAAGCTTGAAGAAAAAACAAGCATATCCAGGAGGACAAAAGAGAAGTATAATAACACCAAAACCTAAAAGCCAAACAATACACTTATAAAAGCCACTAAACATAAAAAAGTCTGGAATTAAAAATAATTTCTCCATCATAACATTAAATGTCAAAGGAATTAACTCACCAAACAAGGGACACAGATTACAAACATGGATTAAATATCACAACCCATCAATCTGCTGCCTTCAGGAAACTCATCTCACCACAAAAGATAGGCACATCCTAAAAATAAAAGGCTGATCCAAAATTCTGCAAACTAACGGAACCAGGAAATAGGCAGGGGTAGCCATTATGTTATCAGACAAAGGGGACTTCAAACCAAAAAAAAAAAAAAATCATAAGAGACACAGATGAATACTACATTTTAGTCACAGGTACAATTCACCAGGAAGACTTCACAATACTGAACGTATATGCACCTAATACGGGCCCCTCCACATTCATTAAGCAAACCCTACAGCATCTAAAGCGAAATCAACCCCCAAATGATAATTCTTGGGGATTTCAACACCACTATATGAGATAGATCAACAAGTAAAAAACTTAACAGAGATACTTTGGAATTTAATCAAACTCTTACTGAAATGGACCTTACAGATCTCTATCGAACTTTGCATCCATGCACCAAAGAATATACATTTTTCTCAACAACACACAGAACTTTCTCCAAAATAGACCACATACTGAGCCACAAATTGAAACTCCACATATACAGGAACGTTGAAATTCTAGCCTGTACCTTATCAGATCACCATGGTCTAAAGCTTGACATCCACAACACAACAAAGAACAGAAAATTCACTAATTCCTGGAAACTAAACACTATGATGCTGAAGAGAATTGGATTCAGGAAGAAATTACAAAGGAAATTCAATATTTCCTGAAAGCGAATGATAATGAAAATACAACTTATCAAAATCTTTGGGACACAATGAAAGCTGTCCTAAGAGGTAAGTTCATAGCTCTTAATGCCTACATCAAAAAAACAGAAACATCACAAGTAAATGCAGCTTAAAGCTTTAGAGACACTAGAGCAATCCAATCCCAAGAGCAGAAAAAAGGAAATTAGTAAAATTAGGGGAGAAATTTCTGAAATTGAGATAAGGAAAATGATACAGAGAATAAACCAGTCAAAAAGCTGGATCTTTGAAAAAATCAATAAGATAGATACACCCCTAGCTAAATTAACCAAAAGCAAGAGAGAGAAAACACAAATAAACAAAATTAGAAATGAAAATGGAGTTAATCACTACTGATACCCAAGAAATTCAGAGAATTATAACGTCATATTTCAAAAACTTATACTCTGTGAAACTTGACAACACAAAAGAAATGGATGAATTCCTAAGTCAACACAACTTACGTAAATTGAATCAGGAAGTTGTGAATTATTTAAATCGTCCTATAACACATGAGGAAATCGATGAAGTAATCTCGAATCTTCCCACCAAAAAATGTCCTGGTCCAGATGGATTCAGAACAGAGTTCTACCAGACATTCAAGGAGCTAATAACACCAATACTCATTAAACTGTTCCATCAAATAGCAAAGGCAGGAACACTACCAAATTCCTTCTATTAAGCTAATATCGTCTTAATCCCAAAACCTAATAAAGATACACTTAGAAAAGAAAACTATAGGCCAATCTCTTTGATGAACACAGATGCAAAGATTCTCAACAAAAACTTAGCCAATTGGATTAAAAACATATCAAAAAGATCATTCATGGGAATCAAGTAGGCTTTATTCCAGGCACACAAGGTTGGTTCAACATACGCAAATCAATAAATGTAATTCTCCACATAAACCAGTCCAAAATCCAAGACCACATGATACTCTCGATAGATGCAGAAAAAGCTTTTGACAAGATCCAATAGCCCTTTATGATCAAAACCCTAGAGACAGTTGGAATGGAAAGACCCTGTATCAACAAGGATTATATTCAATGGGGAAAAACTTGAAACATTCCTGCTTCAATCAGGAACTAGACTGTCCACTCTCACCACTTCTATTCAATATTGTACTTGAAGTCTTAGCTGAGGCCATCAGACAAGAAAGGGAGATAAAAGGGATTCAAATTGGCAAGGAAGAAGTCATGTTATCTCTATTTGCAGATGACATGATCTTATACCTGAGTGATCCCAAAAACTCCATCAGGAAACTTGTAGAACTAATACAGAAGTTTAGCAGGGTAGCAGGATACAAAAATCAGTGGCCTTCCTATATATCCAGAATGAAAGAAGGGAGAAAGCCCTGAGAGAAATAATCCCATTTATTATAGCCCCTAAAAAAAATGAAATACCTAGGTACAAACCTAACCAAGGAAGTAAGAGACCTTTACAATGAAAACTTTAAAACCCTAAAGAAAGAAATTGCAGAAGACACCGGAAAGTGGAAAGACCTTCTATGTTCCTAGATTGGCAGAATCAACATCGTAAAAATGACCATCCTACCAAAGGCAATATACAGATTCAATGCTATACCAATCAAAATCCCAAAACAATTCTTTAAAGAAGTTGACCAAATAATCTCACAATTCATATGGAGGCACAAAAGATCCAGGATAGCAAAGACAATCCTGAGTAACAAAAACACTACCAGAGGTATTGCCATACCAAACCTTAGTCTATACTACAAATCCATAGTTATAAAGACAGCCTGGTACTGGCTCCAAAATAGACACACAGATCAATGGATAAGAGTTGAAGACCCAGATATAAGCCCACACAATTATAGCCATTTGATTTTTGACAAAGGGACCTAAAAAATCCAATGGAAAAAAAAATAGCATCTTCAACAAATGGTGCTGGCAAAGCTGGATGTCCACATGCAGAAGATTAAAACTGGACCCGTACTTGTCACCATGTACAAGACTTAATTCCAAATGGATCAAGGACCTCAATATAAGGCCAGAGACTAAAAAAAAAAAAAAAAAAAAAAAAAGGCCAAAGACTATAAAAACCTTAGTTGAAAGGGTAGGGAACTCCCTCAAGCTGATTGGACTAGGCCAACAATTCCTAAACAGAACTCCAATAGCACAGTCAATACTCAACAGATGGGATCTTATGAAATTAAAGAGCTTCTGTTCAGATAAAGAGATTGTAACTCAAGCACAAAGGCAACCCAGAGAATAGGAGAAAAATCTTCACTAACCACATATCTGATAGAGCTCTACTATCCAGAGTGCACAAAGAACTTAGAAAGCTAAACACCAAAGAAACAAATGGGCCAATTAAAAAATGGGCCTTGGAACTCAAAGAAACTTTACCAAGGAAGAAATTAAAATGTCTAACAAATATCTTTAAAAATGCTCCACTTCCTTAGCCATCAGGGAAATGCAAATCAAGACCTCCCTGAGATATAATCTCACCCCGGTCAGGATGGCAAAAATCCACAATACAAACAATACCAACTGCTGGAGAGGATGTGGCGAGAAGGGAACTCTCCTACATTGCTGGTGGGAATGCAGGCTTATACAACCACCCTGGCAAGCCGTCTGGCGATTCTTAAAAAGGTTAAAGATTGAAATGCCATACGACTCTGCTATTCCACTTTTGGGAATAATCCCCCATACAGCAGAGGTTCACCTTGATAGCACAAGCATGACCATGTTCATAGCAGTACTGTTTACAATAGCAAAGTCATGGAATCAACCCAAATGCCCAACAGCTGACAAGTGGATAAGGAAAATGGAATACTACTCAGCCATCAAAAAAGATGAATTAATGAAATTTGCAGGAAATGGATGGAATTAGAAAAAAGTATATTGAGTGAAGTATCCCAGACACAGAAAATTCAACGCCATATGTGCTCCCTAATAGGTGGATCCTAGTACCAAACCCACTTAGTGACACACTCAAAGATGGATCTCTGTAATACCTACAGTAATTGCAAAGATTATAAGCAGAGAGGGAAGGGGAAGGAGGGCCAGAAACAAGGAGAGAGGGGATCATGCTATAGCAGAGAAAATAGGCCACCATCAAGGACTGAAGTAAGTAATCAGACATGTGGTTAAGCTCACAGACTTTCCTTTCTGGTCACTTGCAACTGAGGGGGTGTGATCTCACCAGAAGGGGAGGGCAGACTTTCCTTACTAGTCACTTGCACCTGTATGATCTCACCAGAAAGGAAGGCATAGAATCTGGCAGATCGAAGGTAACCATCCTGTAAATAGGAGACCGATTAAGACTCCATTTTCATAGCCTTTTATCTCTGGCCAGTGGGTGACATCCAATACCTACCAGGATGGAGCCAAAGGTGGTGCAGGGGCAACAAAACTGAAAAAAAAATCAACAAACCATAAGTCGGAAAATCAGAGGCTCTATATCAACTACCTGGAACCAGATCAGCCTAATCTCTCCCCATCCTAAAGCTCAGGGAAATTTGCGGAAGGGGATTGGTAAGATTGTAAGAGCCTAAAGATGGGGCGGAGCAATGATATACAAGATACTCCATACAAGTTAGGGGCGAAGTAATCATAATAGGACTTTGCATGACCTGCACAATGACCAACATATCACTGAACCTCCAAAGTCTAGCATGGATCACAGGCACTATGATCCTTAGAGGCAAGGGATTAACAGCCACAATAGTGTTCCTATACTTAAGGGGAACACAAGAAAGAGTTCTAGGAAATGCTACTGAATCCTTACACCTCATCAGAGAGGAGGACCCAGAGGGAAGTTTGACATGCATACTAAAGGATGCTTCAGGAATGGGGGGAGGGGGAGAAAGGAAGGGGAAAAGGGGGAGAGAGCAAAGGGATCTAGGGAGGGGTGGAGGGAATGAGGGGAATGGGATGCTTATCAACATTGTATGAGTAGAAGAAATTTAAAGAAAAAGAATAATCGTTATGTTAGTTACGTATATAGCTTATCAACATTGTATGAGTAGAAGAAATTTAAAGAAAAAGAATAATCGTTATGTTAGTTACGTATATAGATATCAACCTGACCATCGTAGGCTGGATTCTGAGCACCTTAGTGAAGAGCTAGTTGTTAAGACAAGCTCTTGAGTAAGTCTGCAGCTGCTGCCTAATAGATGCGGACAAGGTGGGGGAAGCCATTCAATCAGTTGGCCTCTTTTTACTCTGTTAGTAGTTTTGCTATCTGGTGAATGAGTTTGCCCCTTTCTCAGCAGTCCCTGTGGGTATGGTGTGGCCAGTTCCCTCAGCATCTGGTGGACTCTCCTGCCAAGGTGGACTAAGAACTGCATCCAGATTTGGAAGAAAGAAAGAATAAAACACCCTTGTTCCACTAAAAAGAAAAGAAAAGAAATAATTAAAACCAAGATGAAAACGTTCTTCCATGTTTCTAAAGTTGCATTTGAAGTATGCACAGTGTCCATCGAACCTGGTGCATGAAGTGTGTGCTGGGCACTTTGTGCCTTGAGGAAGGTTTTGTCCAGTCACTGAACAACGATGCTATGGGAAGGACACAATGTATTTATCAGTGCCCATTGGGAGTGGCATCACAGCTCTTCCTGCTGGACACACTTGAGACCAGCAGACCTGGTCCAGCCCAGTCCTAACTGTGGGTCAGTCTGATCCTCTGACTTAGGGTGCAGTGGATAGAGAATGTGATCTCACAAGAACTGTGGCCAAGTAAGCCCCTTCTGGGGATTTCAGCTGGGACAGGCCCTGCCCCTCTCTCAGGGGCAGGCCTAACTGATCTATGTGTTCAAGAAGAAGCAAGAAGACATGACTGAGATTTTTTATAAGGTGAGAACATGGCCCATGGCCACAGCCTCCAGTTCAAGGCGAGGGTGAGAGCTGATGGTGGCGTCTCTGCTGTCTGCCTCCTTCCTCCCTCTTTTCCTCCCTTCTTCCTTCCTTTCTTCCTGCATCATAGCCTCCTTCAACACGGGTACTCAGGCAGCAGCGAGTGTGAGACCCTCCACCACCTCCCTCTAGTCACTGCTTCCTCCTCGGGTGTATGTCCTCAGAGCTGCCATGTTGGAAGGAGAATAGTCTGAGCCAGCTAGCTCTCTAGCTGCTGACCAGTGTTGCGCAGTCTGTGGATAGTCCACAGTGACTGTGAAGGATGGCAGGGCACAGGTGCCCAGGCGGCAGCAGCAGCAGCAGCAGCAGCAAAAGGGACATGTTCCTGAAGTCGCTAGCTCAGTGAGAGCAGTGTGCCCATGCAGGACCTGCCCTCCTGGTTCAGTGAGAATTGTTGGACCAGCCCAGGAAAAATGGTCTGGGAGGGAGTGCGCAGGGCATAGCTAAGCACATGGGACTAAAGATGGCGCTGAGAGCTAGTGTGCTGGGCGTAATCCTGTTTGCATCACAGGAAACCCTAACTGGCTCATAGGAGTTCTGTATATATGAACTTGACATGTCTCCCATATAGATGTGCAGACCATTAATATAATTGGCTGACCATTTCATACCTTGTGGTCTTTGCCTTTATAAACTGCTACACTGGCCCCAAGAAACGGGTTCTGCTTTGACAAACTCCCTGCTATGTCAGTTAGTCTCTGGGGCTTGGAGGCGGAGGAGCGGCAGCACACTGACCTTTCTCCTTCCTGGTGGCTAGGAACCGCCCCCAGAACACTAGGTGCAACATCCGGTGCCCCATGTCAGGAATCATGTAACAGTCCATCTTCCCAGGAAGGTTGGAGCCAAGCGGTCTTTCAGGGTAACGCAATAAGCAAGCCTGACCCAGCGCTGAAATTGCTGAGATTTATGCTAAAAAGCCATGGTTTAGAGATTTCAGACTCTAGTGCTGCCAAGTTCTGGCAGATGGTCCTTAGAATTAGCACCTTGGTTCCAGTCTTCTAACCTCTTTTCATGGACTACCTGGGCTAGGGTAGAAAACTTGGCCAGAAAGCGAGAGGAACATTTTGGGGTTTTACCCTTCCGTTTTGGCATTTAAGGTGTCGTTCCATCCCAATTCAATCCAGCCACCACTGAAGGTGAAAGTAGATGTAGAACAGACAAAGAGGGGAATGTGAAAACTTATAGTGAAAAAGTTAAAGTTACAAGCCCTTCTCCTCTAGGGCTGTTAAGAACTTACAATTTACCTAGGAATCCCAGATAAGCCTGAGCAGAATCAGGCATCTGGGAGATCAAACAGCCTCCTCCAGGGGGGCAACCAGATGGCTGGGAAGTCAGATAACCACCAGCCTATGGCCAATCCTTAAAGAAACCACAGACCCCTCAGTGCCAGCTCCCCCCCCCAGCACGTACCAAGAAGAGCAGAGTACCATCAGTCACCATTACTCGGGGTGGGAAGGGGGGTGAGGAAGGCTACGTGGGCTACATGCAAATTTCTCAGTCCCTGCTTAGGAGGGCTCTGTGCTGACAGGTGGGAACTGCCTCTATTTGTAAGTGTTTGCTATGTTAATTCTTTTTGTGTTGTCTACATGCTGCCTCTGTTGCTGGTGTGGACTCAGACGGACGAAACAATGGGATGGACTGTTTCTAATCTCTTAGACCTGTTACTAGGACATTTTAAGGACATTAGGGAAAGAACCCAAAATCTGAGTGTTGAGATAAAGAAAGGGAAATTTACCACCCTCTGTTCTAATGAATGGACCACTTTCTAGGCCAGCAGATATTTGTTTTAAACTGTCTCCTGCTTGATTTAAGGAAGCCTCTGCCCCCCATGCACTGGAGGGGCCAGAAAAACTGTCTGTTATTCTTTGTATTTTGCCTGTGATGATAAAGGGTTACCTTTAAAAAGTTCTAACTTACTTGGTTACCTGCATTTCCTATAATATGTGTGTTTTATGTTTCAAAATAACAAAGCTGTGGCCACTTCAAATTTTATTGTGCGCTTATAATCACATTTTAGTTTTTTTTTTTATTAAAAATTTAATTATACATTTTAAATTTTTTTACCACTTCCCTTCCTCCCCTCTCCTCCCCCTCCCCTTCCCCCAGTGCCTCCCCCCCAATTCCCAGAGAGTCCTTTATTGTATACGCCTAACTCTCCATTGGGTCCTCCTCTCCGATGACATATAAGGACCCAGTGGCATTTCCATAAGCCCTTTCTCTTGTTCCCCTTAAGCATAAGATCACTACTATGGCTGTCAATCCCTTGCCTCCAGGGGTCTCGGTGCCCTTAACAGATGCTAGACTTTATGAGGGCAACAGTGCGCTGGACATTGCGCAGGGCATGCAAAGTCCCATTACGATTGCTTTGGCCCCAACTATTGTTGAGAATCTTGCAAATCGTTGCTCCTCCCATCCTTTTGCTCTTACAATCTTACCGCCCCCTCTTCCGCAAATGTCCCTGAGCTCCAGGATGGGGAGAGATTAGGCTGGCCTAGTTCTATGTGATTGATATAGTCTCTGAAGTTCTGGATTGTGGTTTGTTGATTTTCTTTTGCAGTTTTGCTGCTCCTGCAATTCCCTTCACTCCATTCTGCTGGGCACTGTATGTCACCCCCTGGCCAGAGACAAAAAGCTGTTAAACTGGAGTCTTGTTGTAATAGCACATTCAAGGGTAGATGTAATAAGAGTAGGAAACCTCCCTGAGGGAGGGGTCCATCACCCATTTGCAAAATGATTACTTTTTATCTGCTAGACTATATGCCCTCCCCTTCTGGTGAGATCAGGAAAGAACGTCTGTGAACTTAACCAAGTTTCTCATTACTTACTTGCAGACCTTGATGGAGGCCTATTTTCTCTGCTGTAACATGGTCTCCTCTCTCCTTGTTTCTGGTGTGGCCCTCCTAACCCATCTCTCTTGTTCATAATCCTTGCAATTACTGTGTTTCATAGGTTTACTTTTGAGTGTCTCAATGTGGGCTGGGTGAGTTTGGTACTAGGAGCCACCTATTAGGGAGTACATACGGCGCTTAATTTTCTGGGTTTGGGATACTTCACTTAATATAATTCTTTCTAATGACATCCATTTCCCAGCAAATTCCAGTAATTCATCATTTTTGATGGCTGAGTAGTACTCCATTGTATAGATGTACCACAGTTTCCTTATCCACTCGTCAACTGTTGGACATTTAGGTTGATTCCATGACTTTGCTATTGTAAACAGTGCTACTATGAACATGGTCGAGCTTGTGCTATCGAGGCGAACCTCTGCTGCATGGGGGGTTATTCCCAAAAGTGGGATAGCAGGGTCATATGGCATGTCAATCTTTAATTTCTTTAAGAATCTCCAGACGGCTCGCCAGAGTGGCTGTATGAGCCTGCATTCCCACCAACAATGTAGGAGAGTTCCCCTCTCTCCACATCCTCTCCAGCATTTGTCGTTGTTTGTATTGTGGATTTTTGCCATCCTGACCGGGGTGAGATGATATCTCAGGGAAGTTTTGATTTGCATTTCCCTGATGGCGAAGGAAGTGGAGCATTTTTTAAGATAATTGTTAGACATTTTAATTTCATCCCTGGTAAAGTTTCTTTGAAGTTCCAGGGCCCATTTTTTAATTGAGCCAGTGTTTTCCTTGGAGTTTAGTTTTCTAAGTTCTTTGTGCACTCTGGACAGTAGAGCTCTGTCAGATATGTGGTTAGTGAAGATTTTCTCCCATTCTGTGGGTTGCCTTTGAGCTCGTGTGACAATCTCTTTATCTGAACAGAAGCTCTTTAATTTCACAAGATCCCAACTGTTGAGAGTTGGTAGCAGTGATTGTGCCATTGGATGTCTGTTTAGGAAGTGTTGGCCTAGCCCAATCAGCTCGAGGGAGTTCCCTATCCTTTCAACTATGGTTTTTAAAGTCTCTGGCCTGATATCAAGGTCCTTGATCCATTTGGAATTAAGTCTTGTACATGGTGACAAGTACGGGTCCAGCTTTAATCTTCTGCATGTGGAGATCCAGTTTTGCCAGCACCATTTGTTGAAGATGCTGTTCTTTTTCCATTGGATTCTTTGGGCCCCTTTGTCAAAGACCAAATGGCTGTAACTTTGTGGGCTTATATCTGGGTCTTCAATCCTTATCCATTGATCTGTGTGTCTATTTTGGAGCCAGTACCAGGCTGTCTTTATAACTATGGATTTGTAGTATAGACTTAGGTTTGGTATGGTAATACCTCCAGCTGTGTTTTTGTTACTCAGGATTGTTTTTGCTATCCTGGGTCTTTTGTGCCTCCATATGAACTTTGAGATTGTTTGGTCAACTTCTTTGAAGAATTGCTTTGGGATTTTGATTGGTATAGCATTGAATCTGTATATTGCCTTTGGTAGGATGGTCATTTTTACAATGTTGATTCTGCCAATCCAGGAACAAGGGAGGTCTTTCCACCTTCTGGTGTCTTCTGCAATTTCTTTCTTTAGGGTTTTAAAGTTTTCATTGTAAAGGTCTTTTACCTCCTTAATTAGGTTTATACCAAGGTATTTCATTTTTTTAGGGGCTATAGTAAATGGTATTGTTTCTCTCAAGGCTTTTTCACTTCTTTCATTCTGGGCATATAGGAAGGCCTCTGATTTTTGCACATTTATTTTGTATCCTGCCACCCTGCTGAACTTCTCAATTAGTTCCAGGAGCTTCCTGGTGGAGTTTTTGGGATCACTCAGGTATAAGATCATGTCATCTGCAAATAGGGTTAGCTTGACTTCTTCCTTGCCGATTTGAATCCCTCTTATGTCCCTTTCTTGTCTTATGGCTTCAGCTAAGACTTCAAGTACAATATTGAATAGAAGTGGTGAGAGTGGACAGCCTTGTCTAGTTCCTGATCGAAGTGGGAATGCTTCCAATTGTTCCCCATTGAGCATAATCCTTGCTGTGGGCTTGTTGTATACAGCTTTTATTATATTGATAAAGGTTCCTTCCATTCCTACTGTCTCTAGCGTTTTGATCATAAAAGGCTGTTGGATCTTGTCAAAAGCTTTTTCTGCATCTATCGAGAGTATCATGTGGTCTTGGACTTTGGACTGGTTTACATGATGAATTACATTTATTGATTTGCGTATGTTGAACCAACCTTGTGTGCTGGGGATGAAGCCTACTTGGTCCCCATGAATGATCTTTTTAATATGTTTTTGAATCCGATTTGCTAAGACTTTGTTGAGAATCTTTGCGTCTGTGTTCATCAGGGAGATCGGCCTATAGTTTTCTTTTTTAAGTGAATCTTTATTAGGTTTTGGGATTAAAACGATATTAGCTTCATAGAAGGAATTTGGTAGTGTTCTTCCTTTGCTATTTGATGGAACAGTTTAAGGAGTATTGGTGTTATTAACTCCTTAAATGTCTGGTAGAACTCTGTGCTGAATCCATCTGGTCCAGGACATTTTTTGGTGGGAAGATTCGAGATTACTTCCTCAATTTCCTTATATGTTATAGGACTATTTAAATAATTCACAACTTCCTGATTCAATTTAGGTAAGTTGTGTTTACTTAGAAATTCATCCATCTCTTTTGTGTTGTCAAACTTCACAGAGTATAAGTTTTTGAAATATGATGTTATAATTCTCTGGATTTCTTGGGTATCAGTAGTGATAACTCCATGTTCATTTCTAATTTTGTTAATTTGGGTTTTCTCTCTCTTGCTTTTGGTTAGTTTAGCTAGGGGTGTATCAATCTTGTTGATTTTTTCAAAGAACCAGCTTTTTGATTGGTTGATTTTTTCTATCGTTTTCTTAGTCTCGATTTCAGATATTTCTCCCCTTATTTTGTTAATCTCTTCTCTTCTACTGCTTTTGGGATCAGATTGCTCTAGTTTCTCTAAAGCTTTAAGCTGCATTGTTAAGTTGTTTATTTCTGATGTTTCCATTTTTTTGACGTGGGCATTAAGAGCTATGAACTTACCTCTTAGAACAGCTTTCATTGTGTCCCAGAGATTTTGGTAAGTTGTATTTTCGTTATCATTCACTTTCAGGAAATCTTGAATTTCCTTTTTAATTTCTTCCTGAATCCAGTTCTCATTCAGCATCATAGTGTTAAGTTTCTAGGAGTTAGTGTATTTTCTCTTGTTTGATGTGTTGTGGATGTCCAGCTTTAGGCCGTGGTGGTCTGATAGGGCACAGGTTAGAATTTCAACTTTCTTGTATATGTGTAGATTCATTTTGTGGCCCAGTATGTGATCTATTTTGGAGAAAGTTCCGTGTGCTGCTGAGAAAAATGTGTATTCTTTGGTGCGTGGGTGAAAAGTTCGATAGAGATCTGTGAGGTCCATTTCTTTCAGGGTTTGATTAAGTTCCAAAGTGTCTCTGTTAAGCTTTTGACCTGTTGATCTATCCCATGTAGAGAGGGCGGTGTTGAAGTCCCCAAGAATTATCGTTTGGGGGTTGATTTCATGCTTTAGACGCTGTAGGGTTTTCTTAATGAATGTGGAGGGGCCCGTATTGGGTGCATATATGTTCAGTATTGTGAAATCTTCCTGGTGAATTGTACCTGTGACTAAAATGTAGTATCCATCCGTGTCTCTTATAATTTTTTTTGGTTTGAAATCCACTTTGTCTGATAGCATAATGGCTACCCCTGCCTGTTTTCTGCTTCCATTTGCTTGTAGAATTGTTGACCAACCTTTTATTTTAGAGCGTGCCTATCTTTTGTGGTGAGATGGGTTTCCTGCAGGCAGCAGATTGATGGATTGTGATTTTTAATCCAAGTTTGTAATCTGTGTCTCTTGATCGGTGAATTAAGTCCATTAACATTTAGTGTTATAATGGAGAAACTATTGTTAATTCCAGACATTTATTATGTTTAGTAGCTTTTATAAGTATATTGCTTCGCTTTTAATGGTGTTATATTTGCCTTCTGTTCTCCTGGATATGCCTGTTTTTTTCTTCACGCTTGAGTATCATTTCTAGCAGTTTTTGAAGGCCTGGTTTGGTGGCCATGTATCCCTTAAAGTTGTCTTTGTGCTGGAAAATTTTTCTTTCTCCCTCGATCATGACTGATAGTTTTGCAGGGTAAATCAGCCTGGGTTGACATTTTTGCTCATTCAATACTTGAAGTATGTCTCTCCAAGCTCTTCTTGCTTTTACTGTTTCGACTGAGAAGTCATTTGTTATTTTAATAGGTTTGCCTTTAAAAGTGACTTGTTTTTTCTCCCTTGAAGCTCTTAGCACCAGTTCTTTATCTTGAATGTGGAGTGTTTTAACTATTATTTGCTGCGGTGTGCTTCTATTTTGGTCGTATCTGTTTGGGGTGCGGAATGCCTCTTGTATATGAATGGGCCTCTCTTTCTTTAGATGAGGAAAGTTTTCCTTGATGATCGTTTGAAAAATTTCCTCAGGGGTGGTATTTTGAGATTCTTGCTCCGGTATTCCATGAATACGCATGTTAGGCTTCTTCAGGGTGTCCCATATCTCTTGGATATTTCTCTCAAGTATCTTTTTGGCTTTAATAACCTCTTCCATTGAGCTGGTTAGTACTCCCACTTTATCTTCAAGGTCTGAAATTCTGTTTTCTGCTTCATTAGTTCTGTTGATAAGACTCTCTGTGGCGTTCTGGGTTGAAGATAACTTGTCTTTTAGCTCAGTTTTAAACTCTGCTTGAGTTTGTTTTAACTGCTCTATGCCACTTTTTGTTTCTTGCACTGTTTTTCTCAACTCCTCCAGATGTCTGTTATGTTCCTCTTCAAAGCGATTGATTCGATTATGTAATTCCTCCCGGATTTCCTCTTTCATAGTATTGAACATGGTAATGATCATATTTTGAAAGTCGTTATCCTGGGTCAGGCTTTCTTGGCCTTTTTCCGCGGGTTTGTTCTTGTTGGAATCTAACATTATGGGATTAATTTCTTCAGTGGGAAATTTGTTTACTTGAGTGTTGCTTCTCATGGATTTGCACTTTGACTTTGGCATTGTCATTTTAACTCTTAAGATCTCTCAATTTCACTAAACTGAATTATTTGGCCTGGGGTACTGGTGGGCGGGGCCCGAACGGGGACTCACCTAGGGCGTGGGGTGAGGCCCGGGTGGACCGCGCGTGTGTCCCGACCGGCACAGCGGGGTGGGGTGAAAAGGGGACGATGGGCGCGTAGGCGTGGAGCTATTTAACCCGAGGGCAGCTGGGGCGGGGCCGGGCGCAGGGGGAGGTCCTCCTCGTCCCTCGGCCCCCGCGCGGCTCCGGCTGGATGGCGGGAGTCGGAGCCGGGTCCCTGTGGGCTGACCTGGGGGTCCTCGAGCGCGCGGTGAGAGCCCGGCTGGATCTCGCGTACGCATCCCGACCGGCGGAGGGGGGGGGGTGGCGAAAGGGGACGATGGGCGCGTCGGCGTGGAGCTATTTAACCCGAGGGCAGCTGGGGCGGCGCCCGGGCGCAGGGGGAGGTCCTCCTCGTCCCTCGGCCCCCGCGCGGCTCCGGCTGGATGGCGGGAGTCGGAGCCGGGTCCCTGTGGGCTGACCTGGGGTTCCTCGAGCGCGCGGTGAGAGCCCGGCTGGATCTCGCGTACGCATCCCGACCGGCGGAGGGGGGGGGGTCCACATTTTAGTTTTTGACTCTGTTTATTATTTGGCATGCTCAACTTAAATGCACATGCACACTTAAAAATGAATCATTTTGATAACATTAAAATGCCTGAATACATACTGACTAAAATATCTTATTTTATCTTGATTTTTTGAAGCTTCACGAAAAGTGATATTGTGTTTTTACTTAGGATCTGATAACATCACTTTTGTAATTCCTTTAAAAATGTTTTCCCATGTGTAATACCAACATATCTAGCAGCCAGAAAGGAAAACTGATTTCTAAGAAATTCATTGGAATTTCTTCCTTCTCCTGGTATGTATGAGCTCCCTTTCTTGAAGACAAATCTGCTTTCTAATTCCCTGTTCCCAAGTGTACTCCTGTGTTCTGCTACAATCTTGCAAACTTAATTCAGATATAATGATTTTTAAGATGAGGTTTACTATAATTGCCTCTTTTAAAGGACATTTCTTAAAGGATATCTAATGTGAAAACAACAGGAAACCATCAAGTAGTTTAAAGAAAATATGAAGGAAATATGTATAGTACTTAGATGTACAGGAGGTTTATGAATTGGTTACTTACAAAAATGTTAGAGTATGCTATAAAGGTTTGTGGAGTGTTAGGTTTATGAAAAGATTAAAAATTAGAGATGGTGGTTAAAGAAAATGTTATGCGTTATGCATTGAGCCTCAGAAATTAGAAATTAAAATTAAGCTTCATATATTCAAATGTATTTCAATTGTCTGTTTTGATTAAGTAGGAATTTGGTTACTCATAAAATCCCAACTTCTCAAAGGCAACAGCCCTGACAGGGCTCTCCCTATTCCCAGGAAGGGGGGTGCCCAGAGTACAGGGCTCTGCTCAGGAGAAGTCGAGGCCCCGCCCAACAGATGCTGCCTTAGCTGGAGCTTGGAACAGACCAAGGCCAGCTAGGAAGTTTCTCTGAATGTTAGATTTCACAGTAAAAGCGACTCTGCTAAACCAATCTCTGTCCACCTTTGGAGCAAGCTTCTCCTGGAGGGTGAGGAAAAGGGCATCTTTAAAATGTGGGAGGAATGTTTTAACCTCTGTGTGAATGTGCAAGTGAATGTCGGCCTGAGGTGGGAAACTTGTTACACCTCTGTGCTCGAGTTTGTAGTCCCATGGCAAGATCCCTAAGATCTCTTAAAGCCACAGGATTTGATTGGGCCAGTTCTGCATTTCCATGGTGATAACATACAGTCTAGGATGGGATTGGATTAGTAGCTGATCACAAGTCACGGAACAGCTGAGCCAACTATGGCTAAATTATCACCCATGACCCTGCAAAGAGTGTGGCCAGACTGGCACTTGAATGATTTCTCCTGGAGGGATTCCTAACCTTTGTCTGTCTGCGTCGTGTCTGTCTGCGTCGTGTGGTGGGGATCAATGTGACTCTAGCTCTTGTTAGTCAACAGAAGGAAATTCCTAAAATTGTTTTCCCTGTAAGGAAAGTGCTTCATGTCTGAGACAATGACCATACTGCTTAAATAGTATAGGAAATACAGGAAGCTTCAGGCATGTGTGGACCATAGACTCTCCCCTTTAGTGATATTCTCAGACATGCCCTGTATACATCTTAGACAAGAGATGACCCCAAGAAGATCTTTAAGTTATAATATCATCCAACTAGACAAGCAATGGCAAACAAATGACAGAAAAAGTTAAGAGACTACAGATATCTGTACCCAAAGTACCAGCTAATAGCTCAGGAAAAGCTTTGCCTCCTAATAGAAATGCCTTCAAAACTAAGGTGGGACAGGAATTTCACCTAGCTTCCACATCAGTCAAACTCCCATCTGGAGGACAGGGTCCTCATCTGTAAGGGAGAGGTTGGCACACTGTGATTAAGTAGTACACCGTCAGGAAGCTTTGGTTTCTGTCTTGGAGGTAAAATCCTTTGTTTCTGTTTGTCCTTTCTTTTTGTTCTGTGGCCCCACTGACGGATGAAATGAGATAGATGCAGATGATCCCTTTTAACTTATTTTTAGACCATTTTTAGGAGTTAAAATAGGGCAAGTGACCTAGGACTTAATATAGAGAAAGGAAAGAAAAGAGAAAGAACCAGGAAGCAAAGAAATCAGAACTTGACATTTGCCTAAGGAGATAGATAGAATACTAATAGACACGCCCAAACAGATCAACCCAGGACCCAAAAGCCGGGGGGGGAGGGCAAGCAGCAGCGGTGCACTTGGGCTGGAGTGTGCTTCTTGGCGACCTGCCCCCAAGAAACAGTCAGGACACTTGGCCGGGCCACTACAAGTTGGTCTGGGATGCGGGAAACAGCGGCTTCCCTGGAATCAAGAGCCCGACATGGACCCCCTTCCCTCTCATTTCTTCTTTGTTGCATCCCAGAGAAGGTGAGGAGGGAGTGATTTGGTGGCTGGAGGTGACAGGGGCCCAGACAGACAGCTGGCAGGCTGACCACTTAGCCAGGCAGGGAGGTACAAGAAGTGCCCCAACCTGTCCTGGGAGGGACCTGGAGCCCTGAAGCATCTGCAAGGCTGCTGGGCAACTTCTGAATCCCCTGAGAGCGCCCCTAACCCATGACAACAGCCCCACTCTGGGCAGATGCGAAGCTTTCGGATGTTTTTACAGGCGCTAGTAATAAATACACTTAATATTCCTGTGCTAAAAAAGAAAAAAAAATATCGTAGATTTCTGAGGGTGATAAACTAGACACCATGTAACATAAAACTTACAAACCCAAAAAAGACAGTTTATACTGTAGAGTTAAAGCCAGAGACATATGTGCTAGAAAGTTTAATACCGTTTTGCCCTCATCCCAAAAGCTTATCTAAAGTTAAAATCCAGTGCTTGACAGAGGGAAAATGCAATGGCAAACTTAAAGAGTAAACCAAAACCAAAACAAAACAGCAAAACTCCAGGTGTTAGACAGACTAGCTCTGATAACAAATCAAATCAACGTTGGCTTTTCATTTAGATCCAAGGAGTGGCTCTACCCTAAAGACAAGACAATGCTTACAGACCTATAAAACTTCCCATGTAAAGAAATAATGTCCCCTACATGTGTCATCTTAAAAAGACTTGTGTTACTTTGCTTTTCAAAATCCAAAAAGGAGGACTAATTCAGACTGTTCTGTTCCTACAATTCACATTGTTTTGAACAGGTTTTAGAATGTGATCATAGAGATTCACAGCTGCCAGAGGAGAAAGGTCTTTAATATGTAGATTAGTTCTTGGCTTTTACACCAGACAGACTGACTATTCTAGGCTAGGTAACAAGTTTTCTTTACTAACTCTTGCCTATTCCCACAGTAAGACTGCTGAGCTTATTTGGTTTATTCCATGTGCCTTCTTAAATTAATGACTTAAAAGTTTAACCTGTGTTTTGTCTCTTTTAGAGGGACCTTGAAGTAATAAAGCCATCTGTAAAAGACTTCTAGACCATCCCAGCACTTCATAGATGAGGGCATCATACTGCTCTTACTTCCTTCGCCTCAGTTCAGCAGAAAACAGCCAGAGCAGGTCGTCGCCCCTCATCCCTTGAGCAGTCTGAGTCCTCAAATAGGTTTACGGGGAAATGAGGCAGGATTAGAGCAGTCGCTGGGATGGGTCTCTCAAGGTATTTAAAGGTCTTTGAAATTCCAAAAAGACATCTCCCACTGCTAGAATCACCATAAAGAAACATTCCTGCTAAAGAAATGACTCCAATTCTCCCAGAGATATCAAAAAAAAAAAAAAAAAAGAACAGGCAGAATCCAGTTATTCGCACTTAGGTGCCAATGTGACCCCATACCCAACCAAATTAAAGGCCCAATTACAAAAACAAAAAGAGGGAGTAAGCCCACACCAACAGCTAGGGTTGGCATTATTTACCATCAATATTTTAAAGTTTCAAAAGGGACAACTTGAGTCGAGATTCCAAAAACACTGGGGAAGCCTATCCACCAAACCTTCTGTCAAGGTGCGTGGAAGGACCCCATCACTGGTCATTGGAGGGGATCAGACCCCTTAATCACTACAGGATGGGGGTATTTTCCTCATTGGGGAGTCCTCCCCTATCTGGGTGCTGGCTAGAAACCATAAGTTCTATCCACAGGAGGATCCTCATGAAGGAGTTCTAAAAAAATCGTCCCCAGACTAACAAAGATAGAGACAACTTCTAAGATTTAGTCCATGTCCCTCGCTGCCCTCCTAGATGCCAAGTCCTGACAGATGAAATTCAGCTTATGGTACTCAGGAGCCATTATGACAGGCAGCCACTTGCCCCCAATAGTCCTACCTACACCAAGGCGAACAGGGCCAAAGGCCTGACCTAACGCAAGATGGCCTGATTGATACCTTACCTAAACCAAGGTGGAGTCAATCTGGGTTCGACCTACCATCCAGAAAGAATTGTTCTTTTAATAATTATATCGCTTAAGTGTTTCCTCAGCACATCTCTCAGCAGTGCTCCATCAACAAGACCACTGTCATAGTTAGGCACAGTTGTCAACTTGATTCTTGAGGGTTTGAGCTCTGGGCACAGTTGTAGAGAGTTGATGGTTGAGTTAAGCTCAGAGCAAACCTGAAGGAGATTGTCTAGCTGCTGGGGAAGACCCAGCCCATGGTGGATGGGATTAGGCCCTGGATAAATCACAGAGAGCTGGTTGAGAGAGTGGGCATCCTTCTGTATACTTGGCCAGACATGCTGATCTGGCAAGTAAGGATTGTCCATCTCTCAGCCATTATGATGGCCAGTTCCCTCAGCCCTGGTGTTGGTGTGTGCTCTCCTGTCAAACTGGACTATGAACTGTAACTGGACTATCGTAAGAAAGTAAACTACTTGTTCCTTTAAACTGTGTGATGGTCATTTATCAGCAACTATGCAGATGAACTGCAACAGAATTTGGTACCAGAAGTGGGGTGTTGCTGATAAATCTGACCATGTGGATTTTGTGGCTTTTGAACGGTTCTGCTGGACAAAGTTGGAAATGCTGGAGAATTTTCACTTTGTGGATTTACAAATACTGTTCTTCAGAGTTTAGTGGGCTAATTGCTGAGAGACGTTGTTTGGGCCCAATTTGTGATGAGGGAAACAAGGACTTTGGTAAAGCTGAATATAAAGACGATGGACTGGTTTGCTTGACAGAGGAGAGCTGTGTTGGCAGCCTTAAAGGTTTGGATGTGCAAAGGGCAGGCAGCAGAATATCTGCTGCTGTTGGACAAATGATTATCAGTGTAGGAAAACCTAGTGACTTGCATTGAGACGGTGGAAGATGTGAAAACCACCGTATGGCAAGTTCGTGGTTTGGAAACTCAAATTTCTTCAGGGGCTGAAAGCCCAAGGTAAAGCTGTTTCTTGTCCTTTGCAAATTTGGTTGCCTAGAAAAGAGGCTTTTCCATCATCAGCTTGTTAAAGTGGGTACAGCTGTAGATCCAGTGGACTAAGCTACGTTTCAACCTTCGGAATCAGGCAGCGTCCCTCAGGTGATACTGGTTTGGGCGAGCTGCCGAGGGGTTCGTGGAGAGCAGCAAAAGCTTGGCACCAAGTGGCAGGCGTAGAGTTCCTGCAAGAGATGGTGAAGCTTAGAGCTGGAGAGGAGAATCCAGAGTGGTATTTGAGATGCCAGAACTGTGGGACTACTGCTGCTGAGGATGACTGTGAGTGGAGATTCAGCCTGGTTCAGAGGAACTCCACTTTTACAACTTTAAGCTGCAAACAGGGACTGTCTAGAATCTTTGAGCCGCCTTGACTATGTGATGAGCAACAGAAGATGAACATTGAAGTAAAGGATGTGGTTGTTTTCTGGACTTTGATCTTTTTAATGTTTTCTTATTGTTTTAAGATCCTTCTGTTTTAATGTTTTATCTGTTTTAAACTTTTAAAATATTGGAACTGAAGTTTTAATGAGAGAACATTTTAAATGTGTCCATGGAATGTATTTATATATTAACATCTGTGGGGACAAGGAAAGGTTACAGTTTAAAAGTGCTATTGTTTTTGTGTCAAGTTGACAAGGGTTGGAGTGTCATAGTTAGGCACAGTTGTCAACTTGATTCTTGAGGGTTTGAGCTTTGGGCACAGGTGTAGAGAGTTGATGTCTGAGTTAAGCCCAGAGCAAACCTGAAGGAGATTGTCTGGCTGCTGGGGAAGACCCAGCCCATGGTGGGTGGGATTAGGCCCTAGATAAATCACAGAGAGCTGGTTGAGAGAATGGGCATCCTTCTGTATACTTGGCCAGACATGCTGGTCTGGCAAGTAAGGACTGTCCATCTCTCAGCCATTATGGTGGCCAGTTCCCTCAGCCCTGGTGTTGGTGTGTGCTCTCCTGTCAAGCTGGACTATGAACTGTAACTGGACTATCGTAAGAAAGTAAACTCCTTGTTCCCTTAAGCTATGTGATGGTCATTTATCAGCAACTATGCAGATGAACTGCAACAACCACGCTACAGGCGCTTATGACCTTGAACATAATGCCATGCCCCCCCAGAGATGTAGTTTAAGTTTGGATTATGGAGATTTGTGAGGCCCTGGCCTAATCTACTACCCACATATCCTGGCATGCCTTCCAGAGGAAAGGTCCTTCCAAGGCTGACAGCCAATGACAGGTAAGATCCTGTGAGGCAAGACAATCCAAGCCAGGCGCAGTCCATTATGCTGGACCCCTCTGAAGCGGGGTCAACAAGGTCAGAACAAAGAATTCTGGCTCCTGCTGGCTGTCAAAAAGGATGGATATGTAGGAGGAACAGACCAAGCAGGCCTGTATTGTCTATTGGCCACATGCAACTTCCCCAAGCTACCTGCTGCCATGTCTGGTGCTGATGCCAACCCGCCTGACTGAGAAGATCAACCCGGACAGGACAACACTGAAAGCTCTCGCTGGGACTTATGGGATGTTGGGCACACATATAGTTAATTGTAAAATTGTTCCTCATTGAAATTAAAAGGAGCTCAATCCTCCTCTATATATTTTAAAAATACAGTCTCTCACACAGATCAATGGATAAGGATTGAAGACCCAGATATAAGCCCACAAAATTACAGCCATTTGGTCTTTGACAAAGGGGCCCAAAAAATCCAATGGAAAAAGAACAGCATCTTCAACAAATGGTGCTGGCAAAACTAGATCTCCACATGCAGAAGATTAAAGCTGGACCCGTACTTGTCACCATGTACAAGACTTAATTCCAAATGGATCAAGAACCTTGATATCAGGCCGGAGACTATAAAAACCATAGTTGAAAGGATAGGGAACTCCCGCGAGCTGATTGGGCTAGGCCAACATTTCCTAAACAGACATCCAATGGCACAGTCACTGCTACCAACTCTCAACAGTTGGGATCTTGTGAAATTAAAGAGCTTCTGTTCAGATAAAGAGATTGTAACACGAGCTCAAAGGCAACCCACAGAATGGGAGAAAATCTTCACTAACCACACATCTGATAGAACTCTGCTGTCCAGAGTGCACAAAGAACTTAGAAAACTAAACACCAAGGAAATCAATGGCCCAATTAAAAAATGGGCCCTGGAACTCAAAAGAAATTTTACCAGGGATGAAATTAAAATGTCTAACAAATATCTTAAAAAATGCTCCACTTCTTTAGCCATCAGGGAAATGCAAATCAAAACTTCCCTGAAATATCATCTCACCCCGGTCAGGATGGCAAAAATCCACAATACAAACAACAACAAATGCTGGAGAGGATGTGGAAAGAGGGGAACTCTCCTACATTGCTGGTGGGAATGCAGGCTCATACAGCCACTCTGGTGAGCCGTCTGGAAATTCTTAAAGAAATTAAAGATTGAAATACCATATGACCCTGCTATTCCACTTTTGGGAATAACCCCCCATACAGCAGAGGTTCACCTCGATAGCACAAGCACAACCATGTTCATAGCAGCACTGTTTACAATAGCAAAGTCATGGAATCAACCCAAATGTCCAACAGTTGACGAGTGGATAAGGAAACAGTGGTACATCTATACAATGGAGTACTACTCAGCCATCAAAAATGATGAATTACTGGAATTTGCCGGGAAATGGATGTCATTAGAAACAATTATATTAAGCGAAGTATCCCAGACCCAGAAAATTAAGCGCCGTATGTACTCCCTAATAGGTGGCTCCTAGTACCAAACCCACCCAGCCCACCTAGAGACACTCACAGAAAAATCTCTGCAATACTGTAATTGCAAGGATTATGAACAGGAGGGATGGAGTTGGAGGGCCACACCAGAAACAAGGAGAGAGGGGACCATGTTACAGCAGAGAAAATAGGCCTCCATCACGGACTCAAATAAGTAATGAGACATCTGATTAAGTTCACAGACTTTCGTTCCTGATCATTTATTACTGAGGGGGTATGATCTCACCAGAAGAAGAGGGCATATAGTCTGGCAGATAAAAAGTAACCATTTTGCAAATGGGTGATAGACCCCTCCCTCACTGTAGTTTCCCACTTTTATTACATCTACCTTTGAATGTGCTTTTATCACAAGACTCTAGTTTAACAGCTTTTTTTCTCTGGCCAGGGGGTGACATACAATGCCCACCAGGATGGAGTGAAGGGCATTGCAGGAGTAGCAAAACTGCAAAAGAAAATCAACAAACCACAATCCAGAACTTCGGAGACTCTATATCAACCACCTAGAACTAGGCCAGCATAATCTTTCCCCATCCTGAAGCTCAGGGAAATTTGCAGAAGAGGGGGCGGTAAGAGTGTAAGAGCAAAAGGATGGGAGGAGCAACGATATGCAAGATACTCCACACAAGTTAGGGCCGAAGCAATCATAATTGGACTTTACATGCCCTGCGCATTGTCCAACACACTATTGACCTCACAAAGTCTAGCATCTGCTAAAGGCACCAAGATCCTTGGAGGCAAGGGATTGGCAGCCACAGCAGTGTTCCTATACCTAAGGGGAACATAGGAAAGAGTTCAGGGAAAGGCCACTGGTCCTTGTACATCATCAGAGAGGAGGGCCCAGAGGAAAATCAGGCATGCACAAGAAAGGACTCTCTGGGAATTGGGGCGGGAGGCACTGGGGGATGGGGAGGGAGGGGATGGGGAGGGAGAGCAGGAGGCACGGGGGGAGGAGGAGGGAGGGAGGGAACTGGTGTACCTGTTAAGTTTGTATGAGCTGAAATAATAATAAAAAATGTATTGATAATAAAAAAAATAGTCTCTATTAAAACAGAATAGAGGGCGATGTTGGGCCAGTCCAGGAAAAATGGTCTGGGAGGGAGTGAGCAGGTCATAGCCAAGCACATGGGACTAAAGATGGCGCTGAGAACTAGTGTGCTGGGTGTAACCCTGTTTGCATCACAGGAAACCCTAATTGGCTCATCGGAGTTCTGTATATATGAACTTGACATGTCTGCCATATAGATGTGCAGACCATTAATACAATTGGTTGCCTCGCAGTCTTTGCTTTTACAAATTGCTACACTGGCCCCAACAAACGGGTTCTGCTTTGACAAACTCCCTGCTGTGTTCATTAGTCTCTGGGGCTTGGAGGTGGAGGAGCGGCAGCGCACTGACCTTTCTTCTTCCTGGTGGCCAGGAGCCGCCCCCAGAACACTAGGTGCAATAGAGAACAGTGTGTTCCTGCAGGATCCACCCCAACTTGGTGAGAGCAGTGTCCCCACAGGAACCCTCCTAGCTCAGTGAGAGCGGTGTGTCCCCACAGGAACCCTCCTAGCTCATGAGAGCGGTGTGTCCCCACAGGAACCCTCCTAGCTCATGAGAGCGGTGTGTCCCCACAGGAACCCTCCTAGCTCAGTGAGAGCGGTGTGTCCCCACAGGAACCCTCCTAGCTCAGTGAGAGCGGTGTGTCCCCACAGGAACCCTCCTAGCTCAGTGAGAGCGGTGTGTCCCCACAGGAACCCTCCTAGCTCAGTGAGAGCGGTGTGTCCCCACAGGAACCCTCCTAGCTCAGTGAGAGCGGTGTGTCCCCACAGGAACCCTCCTAGCTCAGTGAGAGCGGTGTGTCCCCACAGGAACCCTCCTAGCTCATGAGAGCAGTGTGTCCCCACAGGAACCCCCCTGGCTCAGTGAGAGCAGTGTGTCCCCACAGGACCTCTCCCCTGGCTCAGTGAAGGGTTGGGAAGATGGTCCAGATGATAAAGTGCCTGCTACAGGAGCACAGGGACCTCAGTGTGACCCCAGCACTCATGGAAAGAGCTGGGTGTGAGGGACGAGCTGGTATTTCCAAAGCTGCAAAGGCAAACACGGGAGTTTTTGCTTTCGGGGCTTATGGGCAGCCTAACTTAACAAGGGTGAGTCCCGCTTCCCAGAGAGAGACTTGTCTCTAGAGTAAGATGGACGGCTTGAGGAACAGTATCCAAGGATAGCCTCTGGCACTCACACATATGCCTACACAAGCAATACACACACACAAGTACGAGCACCTATACACATATGCAGGCACCTCCCCCGCGCACCTGCATGCATGAACAGTAATGTTCATATCACATGTATACATACAAATCAAAGTTCTGGGTTGCCAAAAATAAGCCTTAGATAGAGATACTGAGGGCTGCATTCAGCTGCACACTGGGCACGCTCAGAACTGTGCTCAGCTACACGCTCAGGGCTGCGCTCAGCTGCACACTGGCTTCGAGTAAACAGGAGAGGACATGCTTTCAGCACAACTATGACACCAGCCGCCTGCCATCTAGAAAGGACTTGGTATGGACTGTGCAGAGTCCATACCAGGGAGGGAGCAGAGCTTGCAGACTAGAGGACCTTCCAGAAAGGTCTTCCATGGAAACTGCACAAATGTAGAGAGCAGAGTGTCAGAACTCCAACTGTGGATGTGGTGAGAAGCTACTGAGAGGAGCAGGGGATTATGGGTAACTTAGAGCACTCCATATGCTCTGTCCTTCAGTCATAGGCCCTTCTTATCCTTCCCAACAATAACTTTATATTGTGCACAAAACCAAATTGTTTTTTTTTTTAACCAAATTGTTATAAGAGACAACCACAGAATGACCTTCCTACCAAAGACGTTTATTGAAAATTTATATTTCCCCATACTGTGCCTAGGCTAATTTAAAAAGAAATTGCAGGAACAATTATTCTACAGCTAATGAAATGGGGATTTGCTCGGAAGCATTAAAAACGCTGCTCAGAGGCTCAGAATGACAGTCTATCAGCTGCCAGAGCAAAGCATCACACTTAGTGACAGTGTGTTTCTGACTATGGATACAAGCGCCTGCGATCGAGGCTCCTTCGCTGGCATATTAAACAAATGGCAACATTTTTTCCCTGGGTACTACCCAATGTGACTGTGGTCCAAAAGCTCACACATATCATGTTCCTAATGAGGAAGAGGTCTGTGCTTTCCGTCTAGAACTGGTCAGGGCCTGACAACAGGAGGTTCTGAAGTGAGTTCTGCTGATAGTGTGGACACGGCAGCATGTGTGTAGACTGACACTTGCCTCTGAGGGGTGGACAGAGAGCCTCCTTCACATGGCCTGAGAGTGCAGGGTCATCAGGCCAGCTCATGGTTACCAGTGGGAAGTAGAAGTCTGCAGGCATCCAGAGGGAGGGGCTTTCTAAGAACTCACTACTTTTTCGAGCGCTGCCAGCCTGTGTTTTCTCCAGCCATGTTTTTCCAGGCTCCTTTTGGGGTGCAGCCTACACAGCTGGCCAAAGGCAGCTTCTCTCCTGAAGCGAGGTCACCGCTGTCCCCAGGTGGCCCATGTCTTCCTGATGAACCAGATAGCATCTCAAGGTGTTTCAGTGGAAACACCTGGCTTTGTACATGGTCCATGAAAGTGTAGGACTCATAAATTACAGGACTCACAAGTTATAGCTTAGCAGATAAAGTGCCTGTGGCAAACCTGTGAGCTGAGCTCAATCCCTGGAAACCCCATGGGAGGAGAGAGAATGACTTCTGAAAGTTGTCCTCTGCACATTGTTCCCCTGCACCGAGGCAAGCATGTGCGCTCTCTCTCTCTCTCTCTCTCTCTCTCTCTCTCTCTCTCTCTCTCTCTCTCTCTCTCTCTCTGTCTCTCTCTCTCTCTCATAAATAAAATGTTAAAAATAAATTATATGACTGGCTCAAAGGTCCTATTAATAATTACAACTTTTTTTGAAAAATCTGTTTTAACTCAGGACTTCTGCTTGTTTGGTTTCAAGACAGGATCTTGTGTCGTCCAGGCTGGCCTCTTGAATTTGCCATGTAGCCAAGGATGCCCTCAAGCTTCTGATCCATCTGCCCCTGCTCCTGAGTACTGGGATGTCACGCATGGCCACCACACCCCTATCTAGGTATCACTGCAAAGAAAGTCGGGGTTCTGGAATGAGACTTGGTTCCATCAAAGCTGTGCATTTAGCTTCCCCTTGGGTTACACAGATGGAATTGCTTTTTGTTATGAAAGCGAAAGGGTATATGGGTTGTGGGGGGAGGGCTCTGTCGGTAAGTCTCATGTCTTGCAAGCATGACGACCTGAGTTCTAGCCTCGAATCCATATATACAGTCGGGTGCTGCAACCCACACCTATGACCTCAAGGCTGGAGAGGAGAGATGGGGGAGGCTGGGACCCAGGGCTGGGGAGGGGAGATGGGGGAGGCTGGGACCCAGGGCTGGGGAGGGGAGATGGGGGAGGCTGGGACCCAGGGCAGCCATTCTAGCCTGTTCAGTGTCTAGACCAGTGAGAGATCGTGCTTCATAAGACAAGGTGGGGCTCTTGTCTGCACATGCACGCGAACACTCTCACAAGTACACACACACACAGACACACAAAGAAACTAAGGGAAATACATTTTGTACTTATTATTAGCGGTGTGCATGCATTTACACTGGACATACTTAGGTTGGAGAAAGTCTTGAAAATGTGACAGGCCCGAATCTCTCACACACATGTGTGGAATGGCTGGACTAATAGGCCATCTGCTTCCTACCAGCTGCATCTGAAGGAGCAAAGTCAGGTGCATCTACGTTCTGCTTGTTGCTATTGGTTCTGTTTGGTTTACTACAGAAGTCAGCTACAGAAGGTTTGAGCAGCAGCATGTTAACCTTGAAGAAACTGCTCACTGCCTCCACCCGCAATGCCCTGAAAGGGCAGGAAGCATCCACAGAAGAGACCACCCCTCGAGCACCTGGCTCTGAGACAGTGTTTAGCACAGAGTGAGGCTGCATCACACCACAGAAACTCCAACTGTGGAAAGGAAAGAAAAAGGAGCTAAGAGAGGAATCTGCCTCCCACTCCAAGGGGCCTGAGGTGGGCAGGATTGCTGTGCTCCATGAGAACCACGCTGAATGAGGATGAGGAGGACTAGGACAGGGACACTGTCCCCCAATGGGGAGAGTTCACCAAGAAAACCAGGTGAAAGAAGGGAAGCTCTTCCTGTGGGGGGGGGCCTCTGGCTCGGTGTGTCCACAAGCCCCTGCCCATGCTACCGGAGAAGATCAGCAAGCACAGCACTGCCCAGCTAGATCTAAGTGAGGACAGACTGAGGAAGAATGCAGCTCGAGGGGTCCTGTGGGGTGGGCAGAGCTGTACACTTGTGACACGGCTGGGCAGAAGCAGAGGCAGTCATGGTGAAGATGCTGTCTGTTTACACTGTGGGCAGTGGGGGAGCTACGTGTGGACACTGCTGTATGCACATGCATATATGTATATATGCAGTAGACACGTATACGCACGTGCAAACGTAGAGAGAGGCATATGTACACATATACGTGCATGTGTATATAAAGCATATTCATTGAAACATGCATATGTATATATATAGAAAAAATGAGACACACGTGTTTATATGTAGAGAGCCACATGTATGTTTGTAGCAAGACATGTATATACAGAGACACATATATGCAGTATACATACAAGTGCATGTATATATGCCTGCATACATGCACATATGTGTAAATAGAGATGCACATACAGAGAGATATGTGTACAAGTGTTAGGAGAGGCATGTATGTGCATGTGTTTACACATGCATGCTGGGTGACTGTTCAGGCTCAGCCTTGGCACCAACCCAGTAACACGCCTTTTTTTATTTGGGCAAAGCTTTCACAATGCAGAAGAAACTCCACCAGGAGACAAAAGCATTCTGTTTCCTCATTTGGAATTAATGTTCACAATAAAACAATGAAGTTACACAGCATGACTTCACATTCTGCAATATTCCAAGGAAAAGCATTGCTTTTTCTTTCCTCTTGCATTCCTGGCTGTGATGACCTGAGATGCATCAGCTTCATTCTCGTGATGAGAGATGTCCCAGCCTAGCTCATCCTCCAAACTTCCTGCTTCAGTTCACGCCCCAAACCTTCTCATAAACCCATGCAGAATGACCTCATGATGAATTTTATATATCATTTTTAAAAATCTAAAATTAACTCCTCAAATAAAATGGCATCTTCCATTTTGAACTTTATGAAAAATGATTTCTCAGCTTAACAGACATCACCACACCCAGGTTAGCTTGTGTGGAAGCAGCAACAGAGAGGGAGAGACAAGCATGGTAGTACCTGAACAGAGACTCTCTGGACAGCCAGATTTCATTCTGCTTCACGGTCTTCCAGGAGAACAGCAGCAGCAGCAGCACAGTGCACGCCATCAGCGAGGTGGCCCCGCATCGGTTCAGCCCAGCACACAGCTTGCTTAGTCCGTGCACGAAGAGGATGCAATAGCCCATGCTGCAACACAGAGCAGAGCTGATACTGAGGGGGGAGGCTCCCCCAGCTGGTCACTGAGGGGTGGGGGGCTCCCTGAATACCCCATTCCACAAACTATCACAGGAGCTCGTCCTGTGCAAGGGCACATTTGAGCTCTCCCATCTCAAAGAACCCCCAAAGGAGGGCGTTCGTTAGCTCTGAGGCACTAGCATGAGTCAGAGGCTCATCCCATAGGCTCACAGTGCTCCAGTTTCACTACAGTGGCGACAGGTCTCACTTGCACATCTGTGGGTCCTGTAGGGATTCTCAAGCGCAGGCTGGTTCACACCACCATCATCTATGGACCCTTCCAGGGTCAAGGGCCTAAAGGAAGAAGCTAGACCAGACAGCGTAGGCAAGCATCTGGGAGGGATGCTGGCCGCCAAGGAAGCTGTGTCTCTGTCTGCAGAGATGTGCCAGCTGCCAGACATCCAGCCCTAGGCAAGGCCTTTCCGCCACAGGTGGCCTCCAAGATGCAGAGCTTAAAGCTCAACACTCACTTGATAAGACTCTTCACTCTGCCCGGCTGCCCGGACATGCACAAAGAATGTGGGGGCTTGCTGTACAGCATCATGCTCCTGAAGGCCTTGGGTTAGAGTTCCCACAGAGGTGCTTCCTACCCATGATGCAACTCGCAAGAGCGTGAAGTTTGCCAAAGGGCATCCCATTCCACTCACCACAGGGTCCAACCACTATGCCGAGGTTTGCTTACCTGTTCCTTACCCCAGAACTGCATTCAATTGCCACAGGGACCCACAGAGCCTTATACCTCCTGGAAGAGAGCCCTCCCCCAGTAGTCAACCCCACAGCTTCTTCTCACACCACCAGCCAAGCTGTTTGTAAAGCTCCTCCACCTGTTGAAATGTGGAGATCCCAAGAAACACAGGAGCCTCGTGAGCTACTTCCCACTTACTCCCTAGATCCCTGATCTCCCTGCACGACCCCAAACTCCCTAGCAACACATTTAGGCCATAAAGATAGAAGCTCCACTTTGTCCTGGGCTCCCTACAACCTTGTCCTGCATGTGCCACATGGCTCTCTCACTGCAGCCTTGCCCTGCATGTGCCCATGTTTGCTCTTGCAACCAACAGTGAAGCCAGAGCCTGGCACTGTGTCCCTGGCTCCCTAGCTCCTTACATTTCATCCCACAGTGCCCCTGTTTTCTTCCTGGCTCTATGTTTGTGGGTGCCTTGTTAGCTGTAGAAGTCAGAGGCAGCTTCTTCCAGAATGGAAAGAGAAACCACGGGACTCCAACAGCTGCGCACCCACAGTGAGGAGAAGAACAAGACAGTTCCAAGCTTACATGTTGTGCCTACTGAGTACTTCTGTGGTGGGCACCTCAAACCCTCAAAGTCCCTCTAACAACCTCAAGGCCCCACTCCTCCCAGTCTAGTAATCACAGTTTATTTCCCGGGAACACAGGGAAAGGGTTTTTGAAGCCTCCTTCTCTACCTAAAGACTGGATCAACCAAAGAGAAGCATGCTACCTTTAAGCTTCATACAGAAATGCCATTACTAGACGAAGATTAAACTGTCACACAGGAAGAGACTGAACATCAAATACCATACTCAGAATTCAGAAGACGTTGACCAGCCCCTTGTCTGGGCTCTGGGTCCCTTATCTCCATTTAAGAACTGCTTCGGCCCCCCACATCCCCTTCCCCAGGATTAAGGTATAGCACTTCAACATCTGCTTCTCTGAATTTGGGACTTAATGCAGCCTTGTGTGCATGAACACATCCTGTTAATGTGTTTATTATCCTTTCAGAGAGTGTATATTTCAGACCTTGGAGGGCAGAGCAGATGAATTCTTCACCTCCTCACAGGTCCTGAAGCCTCTGTCATTTCTCCCTCACGTTGCCCATGTATGAGAAATGCAGGCTTGTGACATGTAGCTGTGTGGGCATGACCCTTCTCCACTAACATTTATCTGAAGCAACAGGCAGAGGTCAGAGTCCACTGACCCCGCTGTGCCAGAACACACCTTGGTGCTCAGCATAGATTTGCACATCAAGAAACATGGTAAGTTCTTGCTTTTGGCAATGGCACATGGCTTCAAAGTAGTTAAGCCACCTAAGATAATGTCTGTTTAGGTTTGCAATTTCTAGGACCATCACATTTTTCTAAACCCAATGTGAACACTGCAGAAGGTTGCTTGTCTCCCTATTCTGAGACTCTGTCTTTCAACATCTGCTTCAATTCACCTTCCAGCAGCATGGGAAGGACACAGCTCTCTACTGACAGAGCAGGGTGAAGCCTTGCAGTGGAAGCGGGAATCAAGCAGAAGAGAAAGGACGTGTCCTGCTGTCTCCAGGACATGAAGTCTAGCTTGTTGTGGTAGATAAGGAATGTCTGAGCTGCCCACCAGAGATCTCTTACACAAACACAAGTCCATGACTCTGTTAGCATTAGGATGTGTTCTAACATCTGCAGAGCCACAAGTCCACGGCTCTGTCAGTGCTGGGACGTCTTCTCAAACTCTGCAGAGCCACTTGTTTATGGCTCTGAGCAATACGAGGGTACATTTTCAAATCCTGCAGAGCTGCAAGCCCATGGTTGTCTGCCAAGGCTGTGTCTTCAGAGGCGCTCGGGAAGCAGCCTGGCTTCCTGCACACACAGGCTGATGGCGTGTGACTGGCAGGCTGCTCTGCCTCCTGTGCTTCTTTCTTAGGCTTTCCTGATGCTCATTTGAAGGGAATTTAACAGAAACTACAAACCAGCAATGTGTGGAACAGGAAAGAGATTTAGCTGCATAAGATCTGATGGTGGAGGACGGTGGAGGACTCTTTGGCAGCTCACCTGGGCACGAGGGAAAAGTACAGCTTCATAAACCCCGTCCAGAAGCTTCATAGTGACAGAAGAACATTTCAGTTTCCATCAGTCTCCAGCCCAGGCATCCTATGCTGACCATAGCTTCACTTTCTAACCACATGCAACGCAACATGTCCTTTCCTCTTCATTTTATCTTTTACGGTCCCCAGGAAGGAACTGGGGCGTTGCACAGTCAAGTGAGTCTCTAGACTCCTTTAGCCTCCCGAGTGGCTGGGATTACAAGCCTGCATCACAGGTCCAGCTCAAATTCTACCTCCTGGATTATGAGCAAGTGCAGGTGATGAAACACAGGGAAAGCTCATGAAATGTTTGGGTATGATTAATGATAAAATGAAATTAATCATGACTGTAATATTTAAAGCACATAGGACCTGGTGAATGTTAGCGCAAAACACTCCATTTGTTAATCAACATTTAAACAAATCTGCAAGTTCAGCAAGTGCTAAAATACACTTTCGAGGATTCCAATAGGATGTCTATGATGATGACACTCTGACCACCTGCTGAATGATCTTGGCTCTCTGGCGCTGTGCAAAGGTTGACTCGGGACACTGACCTGTGACACAGTGTCTACACCAGGCACACTAATCCACATACTGACCTGTGGCATCGTGTCTGTACCAGGCACAGGGATCCACGCACTGACATGTGCCACTGAGTCTACACCAGGCACAGGGATCCATGCACTGACCTGTGGCTGTCATGGTTTGAAATGTGTCCCCCACAGTTTCACATGTTTGGCAAGGTTATAGTGGAGGCTTGCTGGAGGAAAGTGGTCACAAGGGGTGGGTCTTGAGGTGGATTAGCCCCACCCTACCTACCTCCAGGAGAAGTCTGCCTTTGCTGCAAGCAGTCTGGCAGATCTCAGCCTCCAAGATGTTTGCGGTAACTTAGCCTCCTCCAGTTTTGGCAACCAGCCATCCCACCTCCACCATGAGAAACTGTATCTACCCTCTAGAACTGTAAGCTGAATAAATCTTCCTTTCTCCCTTCAGTTGCTTGACTTTGGGTGCTCTCTCACAGCAACAGTTAAGAGTAACCACTACAGGCACCATGTCTACACCAGGCACACAGATCCACATACTGCTCTTTTTATAGGCTCCTTATGGTCCTTGCACTGTTGGCAGATTCCACTACATCTGTGACAAAGATGCTCTCAACATCTGCTGGATGAATTGGAGGCCCAGAGAAGTACACAGGCTGACGCAGGACACTGAGTTAGACACACAGGTCCCCAACATCCCCTTTATGAGGGCCTTGGGCTCCTTGGGCTGTTGGCACAGTCTCACAAGACTTGAATCTGTGTCTCTTTGACTAATATTGATCTTCTCAAACTGTCTGGAGGACTTAGAAAGCAAGTTGCAAGCTGACCCCCTGAACCTCAGCCACACAATATTAAGCAAACTGGGAAGGTTGGTTAGGGGCTATAAGACTATGAAGGTCATTTCCAATTATACATGATCTGAAATGCCTCGTGTGATATAAGGGAGAAATAATGGTTTTCCATAGTGCTCTGGTTTACAATCCACCTTTAAAGTGTGTTCTTGTAACTTACACAGTGATTATATAAATATAGGATCAACTTCAAAACTGCAGCACTATAAACTGAAAACTTAATTTTTGAGAGTTTTTCCCCCAGGGTTCTATTTGTTTGAGAAAGGGTCTCATGTAGCCCAAAATGGACTTGAACTGCTACTTAGCTTAGAATAACCCCCTAGTCTTGATTCTCCTGCCTCCCACTCACCAAGTACTAAGATGACAAGCGTGTACCACCCATTTTAAAATGAGAAAAGCTGATATAAAAAAAGCTTCATGTCTTAGAATGAAATAAAAGCCAATAAAAAGTTTAGAATTATCTCCCTATATTTCATCGACTATCAAAGTCCTTGCTTCTTGTCATAGTTAAGCACAGGTGTCAACTTGACTCTTGAGGGTTTGAGCTCTGGGCACAGTTGTAGAGAGTTGATGGTTGAGTTAAGCCCAGAGCAAACCTGAAGGAGATTGTCTAACTGCTGGGGAAGACCCAGCCATGGTGGGTGGGATTAGGCCCTGGATAAAATACAGAAGAGCTGGTTGAGAGAGTTGGCATCCTTCTGTATACTTGGCCAGACATGCTGGTCTGGCAAGTAAGGATTGTCCATCTCTCAGCTGTTATGATGACCAGTTCCCTCGGCCCTGGAGTTGGTGTGTGCTCTCCTATCAAGCTGGACTATGAACTGTAACCGGACTGTCGTAAGAAAGTAAACTCCTTGTTCCCTTAAGCTGTGTGATGGTCATTTATCAGCAACCATGCAGGCGGACTGCAACACTTCTTTTTCTCTTAGTGTAACTCAGAGTTCTCAATTAAGTGTACTTATGAGATATTATTATTACTATTTACTAAAAACACATAAAAAAAAAGCTTCATGTCTTACTCAAGGTCACACAACTTATAAACAGAGGAAGCAAGTCGGCCCCCTGATCCAGGGAGGGAGCAGGCGTTGGAAGGACGGCATCTGTGCACTTGATCTTAGCCAAAGGGCCGAGACGCGATGGATGGCATCTGTGTAAGGCAGGAAACAAGCTCCCGAGAGCATGCACAGGCAGGGCTGGGTGACATTCTGAAGCACACATCTAAGTCTCTTTACTAAACTTTTAAGTCATTTTCCCAACAACGAATCTTCTTGCAATTATAGCCACTTTAAATTAAAGGGAAAAAAGAAGCAAATGGACTAAAGAGGGCAGGTAAAAACAAAATGACCTTGTGTAAATGTGTAACTATTTCTAAAAAAAATCTATTAATAAAACATAGGGTGCAGCAGGCAACTGCATGCACTGAGATTCTAAACAGACCAAGCTGGTATCCCACTTGGCCGTGAAGCTCGCGTTGCCGTGGGCTCTGTGAGTTGGCACATAGCAGATCTTGTCCCACCTCCCCCTGCTAGGGGTGAGTTCAGAAGGACTTGAAGGAGGACTGTGTCCCCAGATCTCTGAGGGCTAGTGACACAGGGCTAGATCGTGTGGAGGAAGTGGGGACACTTACCTAGGCATGTACAGGACTCTCTCGGCCACCACAAAGCCCACTCTGAAGAAGAGGTTGCTGGCCGGGACGAACGGGAACACGAGGAACAGCATGCCTGCCAGAACTTCCCTGTGCTCCAGCCTCTGAAACACAGGGAGGGACGGACACGTGGGTCTCCACTACAAGATGACTCAGTGACGTGATAGTCAGTGCCCAATTCTGCTCAGTGCCCAGCGTTTGGTGACAAGCAGTCGGAGGGTGAGCCTTGGGACCAGGGTGCAGAGCTGATCACAGGGGGTCTGGCTGGAGGTGCCAACATCTCACACCTACTGTGCCCCCACCAGCCATCAGAGACATGTGACAGGGCAGAGCTAGCTGTGACCATAGCCTGCTGCTCTGGGTGGTATGACCAGCCCTGGGGTCAATTCTGGTTCCTTTCACTGTCTTTTGCCCCTCCCCCCAGTGCCTGAGAACTGTCCAGAAAACAGGTGGCAGAGGCCAACAGGAAAGCGGCGGCCTTTTTGAAGGACACATAGGAAGGGGTGTGGCTTACTAGAGAAGCCCATCAGGCAAAGTTGGGGAGTCAGCTTGGGCCAGCTCGGCTCAAGGAGCTTAGCGCCTCTCAATTTTTGCCAGTAAACGAAGCCATTTTTTCCTTAAACTCTGGCTAGACCATCACATGGAAATCCTCCTCTTCAGCCTCCCAAGAATTGGGATTACAAGCATGAGCACCAACCTGGCTGCAAGGATTCCTTTTGTAATAAAAAGATCACTATAAAAACTTATTAAATTGGGGTACCTGCCCCTCACAGCAGCCTACATGTGGAGTCTGTGGGTTCTTTTCCAGCTCCATGCCCCCTGATTGCATGCCAAGGAGGCCAGTTCTCCAGGGAATCCTTGCCCCTCATGGTACTTCACATCTGGAGTCCATGAGCTCCATTCTTTCTCTCCTCTTAATAAACTCTGTTATAATCCTCAAAAAAATCCTCATTAAATTAGCAAAGAACCTTTCCCTAATATTTGTAAAAATAATTCTTAATCTTTAAATAATTAAAATTTGTAAAAGTTAACTTTATAAAGACTTTGATAATTAAAAAGTATTAATTTTTATTTAAAAACGGCCATTCGTTACTGCATGCTGCAGTGGGTGTTGTGAGAAACGCTGTATTTTCACATACATGCTACAGACATCTTTTTCTTTTTAAAAAATGTGGGCTGCTGGGGTGGCTTAGCGGGTAAAGGCACTTGTTCCAAAACCTGATGACCAGCGTTTCATCTCCGGAACCCACAGGGTTGACAGAAAGAAACCCGAGTACTGTAAGTTATTTTGACTTCCACAAACATGCTGTGGCACACGTGCATGCACACAACTCACATGTGTGCACACCTGATAAAAAATAGGAAAATAAAAGTCTTAGAGCCAGGCTTGATCCACACCTGTACCGGCGATGCTCAGCAGGAGGTTGGCTGCACACCAGCTTGTACTGAGCGAGACTCAGTCCACACAGCAGACATTAGGAAGGGAGCCACACAGAGCCTCACATATCATATATTGCAAACATAATATTTTCCAGAAATAATGCATTAGTTTTAATCACTGCAGAAAAATGAGATGTCACAGATAGGAACACACTGCCTGGTAGGAAGTATAGGAGCCTTAAATATGCAAAGTAAGCTTTCAAACATGAGGGATTTGACGGAGCAAGCACTACATACAGCCATGAAATCTTCCAGAGAGATTGAAGATAACTGGAAAAGTTTACCTTGAATAATCTTAGTTTGGGCCCAAAAGAGTATTACTTCCGAGAAGAATTAAGGCTCCATCACAATCCCTCAACTCACACTGACAAGGGAGAAAATTATTTTGGTTTTCCCACAAAAGCAACTGGGGATGGGGAGTGGGGATGGGGAACTCCACCTCACAGTTCTTGGGGATGAGGGGCTCCACCTCACAGTTCCCGGGGATGGGGGGCTCCACCTCACAGTTCCCGGGGATGGGGGGGGCTCCATCTCATAGTTCCTAGGGATGAGGGACTCCGCCTCACAGTTCCAGGTCAAAATCTGTCATGGCACAGAAGTCTCAGAAGCAGGAGCCAAGAACACTGTTCATGTCACATCTACAGCAAGAGCAGAGGGCCCGTGGATACCTGCGCCGGCGGATGTCTGTGAACCTGCGGATGCCTGCCAGCGCTCAGCATCACCTTTCCCACACTGTTCCGAGGACACAGAAAGCAAGTCCAGGACTGCTAAGCCTTAAACAAGGCTTTGCCTCCTAGTTGAGAGGATGCTCCAATTACTCTGTGCACTACTGATACACAACAAAACAACTTTAGGGAACAAGAGGTTCATTCTCTCTAGATTGTCCACTTACAGTTCCTTGTAAGCTTGGCAGCAGAGCCCACGCCAACACCAAGGGCTTAAGGAACTGGCCACACCAAATTCACGTGACTGCTGAAGGAGGGATGATCCTCACTTGCCAGACCAGCAAGTCTGGCCAAGTATATACGGAAGAATGTCAACTTTCTCAACCAGGTCCCTCCATTTTATTCACTTGCCCAGGCTCTAGTGCCCCCCTACCATGGACTGGGCCTTCCCCATCAACTAGACAATCTCTTGCAGGCTTTCTCAGAGCTTAACTCAACCACTAATTCTTTAACCCTCAACCGTCAAGTTGACACCCATGTCTATGACAAAAGGTGTATGTGGAGGGGAGGAAAGGAGCATCTCTTGAAGGGACATGGTGGGCTGGGAACTTCTAGGGCATCAGGTGATGCTCTTTTGGGAGGGGGCATGGAGGGATGTGACATGGACCAAAAGGAAGAAAGCAAGGCGGCTATGACAGCTAATCTCAATTGTCAGCTTGATGGAATCTGGAATCAGCAGAAAGACTAGGATAGGACATGCCGGGGGGGGGGCTGTCTACACACTACAGATGGGCTGGAGCATGCCTGGGGGGGCCATAAACTCACTACAGAGGGGCTGGAGCATGCTTGGAGCATGCCTGGGGGGCCGTCTACTCACTACAGATGGGCTGGAGCATGTCTGGGGGGCTGTCTACTCACTACAGAGGGGCTGGAGCATGCTTGGAGCATGCCTGGGGGGCTGTCCTGGTTAAGGTGAGAAGGCAGTCCAGTGCAGACAACACCATTCCCTGGACTATAATCCTTGACCTTACAAGAAAGAGACTAAGCTGAGCACCACCTTCTGCCTTCTGCTTCCTGGCCAGCCACTACACACCCTGCCACCAGGTCACAGCCTCGGCCGTGCGCACAGAGAAGTCCTTCCTGCCATATCTTGCTTTCTTCATGGCAGCAGAAAGCCTACGGTAGCCAGGAGCTGGCCGGCAGGGCCATCCCCAGATGAGAGTGGAGGGCGGGCCGGTGCTAGATCAGCTCCCCTCTACTCCACGGTGGTCACTTCTACCCGTAGTGCTGCAGCATCACTACCTGTAGACCACACAAACGAGCATCATGCTAAGAGCGGTGGTCCGTGATTTGTGAGGATTCTAGGAATCACCTGAGAAACTGGGACAGAAGGGCACCTCTCCCGCCACACATCCACTTTCAAAACAGCCACGTCCCTGCGAGGCCATCACCAGCAAAGCCAGCCTGCGGCGGCTGGCTACCCACTCCTCTTCCTTGGTTTTCCTTTTGTAAGCAAGACGCAGGGCTATAAAGGTTATGGAAATATCTTACAATCTCAAGAGAAGGAGGCAAAGAACTAATGTCTAATAATCACTCCTCCATGACATGCACAGGAAGTCCCGTGTCACACGGCACATAGAGGGTGTGGGAAAGGAGGAGCTGTAAGGAGCTCCCAATCTCACATGTCAGGCAGTTTTTTGCCAATGGATATTGCTTTCTACTGTCAGTCGCTAGCCTCCAATGAAGTTTACATGCACCATAAAGAAGACCCCAGGGTAGAGTTCAGCCAGTGGTTTTCCAGGGGCTACATTCACTATTCACAGAAAACAACTGACAACAGCCTGTGAGAGTCCACATGTCCTTCACGGCCCTGCAGCAGATGTTCCCAGGGCAACAGACTCATCGCACAGGGCAAGAAAAAACCAGCTCCCTTGAAATTCATTGATGGAAAGAACTCAAGATGATGAAGAAGAATATTCTAGACTATTTTCCACATTCTATAATTGAAGCTCAGATATCTGCTGGAGAATGAGGGTCTGCAGAAGGGGGAGCTGAAGGGAGCCACAGAACTGCACAAGCTGAACTTTAACTCCTCAACGATGCTGGGGAGCTCGTGTGTGACCCATGATGTACCATAAGGTCTTCACTGTCTCTGGCCACGCGAAGAAGAACTCAGCAAATTAGTGAGTCTGCAGAGTCACTGAGAGACCTGTTCTCAAAAAGCAAGTTGGGCAGCAGTTAAAATACTTGGTGTCAACCTCTGGTCTCCACAGCCATGTGTACAGGGCGATGTACCCACACGAACACAGACGCACACATGCAGACATACACTACACACATGCACATACACATGTGAGTGCATGCACGTAAACAAGTACATATACACTGTGCACATGGATGCATGCACATGCACATATACTACACACATGTACATATGCACTCATGTACCATGAAATTTTCCTCCATCGTTTAGTTACTAACAAGCAGGAGAACTCAAGTCTAAGATCAGATTCTTATCACCTTCTAGTGTGCAAGCAAATCTAAAAAAGAAGCCAAACTCCTCAGGGGGAAACAGAAGCCAAGTCTGTGTCCAACTCCAAAGATAAAGCACTTGCCAGAGCCTGTGGTTCATGCTCCAGAAGAACTTTAAGGATAAAAGCCAGTGTGGGAGACCTAAGTCCTCCCATTCCCACAGCTGGATGAGAGATTTTCATGAGGTGTTTAAGTGACTTTGAAACACGTTCTATGAAAGATGAAGATTAAGAATCTTCTTGAAGTTCCCACTCATCCCTCAGCTTATCTAAGAGATTTTGAGACTCTCCAAGTCCAAAGCTATTCCCAGCTGTGAGTGCTTTAAAGCCAGCCTGTGCCGCAGGAGATCTAGGTGCAAACAAAAAAGTTCTGCATTCCCAAATTCAACTGAACAGAGCCGGTAACGTCTCGCCATTCAATTCCAGATATTACACGAGGAGCAGAATTCAATAACATCTAGGCAGTAGTCACTGGGTGTGGTGTGCGGCACATGACGAAAAATGAGGCAGAAAGCAAGATTTCTGGCCTTGTGGGACTTATGTTCTGGGTAAAAGCAGCAGACAATGAACAAATTGTTCACCTTATTCTTTAGAGAGCATCTCTCACTGAACCTAGAATTCACCGATTCAGTGAGCCTGGTCAGCAAACCCAGGGTATCCTGTCTGCACTTCCCAGTGCTGGGGTTACAGGCTCCAGCTGCCATGCCCAACTTCTTATACGTGTTCCATGAATGAACTTGGGTCCCCAAAGTACTTGCCTGGAAAGTACTTTACCAATTGAGCCATCTCCCAGGTCCCTTACACAGTGCTCTAGACTGGTGCACATTTTCTAAAATATCTTTGCTTGCACTAGGATCCTTAGAGGCAAGGGATTAACAGCCATAATAGTGTTCCTTTCTGCCTCATTTTTCGTCATGTGCCGCACACCACACCCAGTGACTACTGCCTAGATGTTATTGCATTCTGCTCCTTGTGTAATATCTGGAATTGAATGGCGAGACGTTACCGGCTCTGTTCAGTTGAATTTGGGAATGCAGAACTTTTTTGTTTGCACCTAGATCTCCTGCGGCGCAGGCTGGCTTTAAAGCACTCACAGCTGGGAATAGCTTTGGACTTGGAGAGTCTCAAAATGTCTTAGATAAGCTGAGGGAAGAGTGAGCTGACCTGTGTTATTGCTCTAAATTTCCAAGTTGATGACTCTACATTTGTAAGTTTGGGTCACTGAGACATACAGAAATTTGCTATGAATAGTCACACACAAGGCTTTGTGGAAGAATTAGTTTTAAAGAAACTGCCCAAGTTCTGCAAAGTGCTGAACCATGAATTATTCCCGCCAGCAATGCACAAGGTTCCAGTGTCACTGTACCAGCCAATATGGGCCACTATGAATCATTCTGAAAAACCATTCCAGCAGGTTCTCTTGGTGGCTCTGACTTTCCCTGGACATTGACATTGATGAGCAATCTGTATATTACCAATCTGTGATGTCCTCTGTGCAGAGCAGCCAGAATCTACGTCCACAGCCACCTGGCTTCATAAGACGGATTGGCAGGCCAAGAAACCAAAGAAACACTTAGGACCCATTTATCCTATGCCAGGTTGGACAGAGGGTTAAAAACTGTGAAAATGTGAATAAATTATGGAGGAGGTGTAAGGGGCAAGAGTTATTTTAACAACAAGCGAGCAGAAGGGTCTCTTGACAGCACAGGGACAGTGTCTTCTAGAAACATCACCCTTGCTTGGAAGAAGTCAGAATTATCTCTAGGTATCCTCTGATTATACAACACTTTCCAGAACTGTGTCTTTTTTATTCCTTCGGTCTACTTCAATCCTTCCCTCATTTTCAACAAGGTTTTGAGATTTAAGAGCACTTTAAATTTCTAAGACAAAGATGATGTGTTTCATATATCTTTTTCCCAGTGTGTGGCTTACTTCTTTACTATTAGCATTTAATGAGAAAGTGATTAATTCTGAAGATGCTTCACTATCAGCTTTTTTTTTTAGCTTCCACACATTTTCTAAAATATCTTACTTGCACTAGGATCCTTAGAGGCAAGGGATTAACAGCCATAATAGTGTTCCTACACTAAAGGGGGAACACAAGAAAGAGCTCTAGGCAATGCTACTGAGTTCTTACACCTCATCAGAGAGGAGGACCCAGAGGGAAGTTTGACATGCACACTAAAGGATGCTCCAGGAAAGGGGGGGGCACTGGGAGAAAGGGAAGGAGGAGGGGAAAGGAAGGGGAAAAGGGGGGAGGGAGCAAGGGGATCCAGGGAAGGGTGGAGGGAATGGGGTACCTATCAAGTTTGTATGAGTGGAAAAAAAAATTAAAGGGAAAAAATGTGTTGTATTCATGACGGGATTGTAAAAGAATAAAAATATTTAAAATAAAAAATATAACTTTGCTTAACTCAAACTCACAAAGCTTTTCTCTTCTGTTTTCATTTAGAATTTTGGTTTTATTTAGTTTTTTGTTTAGGACTATAATCCACTTAGAATTAATTTCTGTATGCAGCATGATATAAGGACTGAGATTTTTTTCCTACTCATTTTTTTTTTTATTTCAGCTCATACAAACTTATTAGGTACACCAGTTCCCTCCCTCCCTCCTCCTCTATTTTGGCACCTTTTATTTAAAGATTTTCCTTTTCCTGCTGAATTATATAGGCGACTTTAACAACACTCAGTCAAGCATAGGCAGTAGGTTAGCAATAGGATTTCATTTTATTCTACCTCCAGCTGCCTTCTCTCCACTGAACTTGGGTGACATTCTGTTCCTTTGTGTGTCCAGTGTCCTTGGATTAAAAACTAGCCACTGGCTCTGGGGAAATTCATGGTAGACAAAACATGTGTCACTCAAGCACAAGTGTGACAAGAGATTTCAAACTCCCAGAACCCACGTGAAAGTTGGGTGGGCACAGTGGCCTGTTGTGGCCTGGGAATCGGGGGATCCCCAGCAAGCTGGACAGATGACCAATTAACAGGCAAGCTCTGGTTTTAACCAGAGACCCTGCTTCAGAAAATACAGCGGAGAACAATCGAAAAGGACTGATATCCACCTCTAGCCTTCACACACGTGCACAGGCATGCATCTCATGTATATATGTATGCATGCACCCATACCTGCACACATACATACATACATACATGCACATTCACACATAGATACATACACGTAAAACTGTGCATCGTGCGCTGTTGTGACTCTAGGTTCTATTTTGCTGTGTTCATGTGCTTTACACGTTTCTAGGCTCAAAGCAGAAGCACTAATTTTCTGCAAAGGGCTGAAACCTTTGTTATTGTTGTCACTGTGTCGGGGGAGGGGGTGCTATTTGCTGTGTTATGTCTGGTCTGGATCTTTGACTATCCCTCCTCTGCCTACATGGTTTTCTAACAGCCAACCATGTGGACAGAGATTATGCAGACATGACTTAAGTCAGTGGACCTTTTCCCACCACACTCTGGCCTGTGTGGGGGCAGAGAAATCCATTCAACCTTGTGGCATAAAAGTCTCTTGGCTCTTGGTTGTGCTCCTGTTGTTTAGAGTCAGTCAAGAATACTGGAGAGAGTTTTACTTGGCCCCAGGCAGCTCTCTGGCTTATGTCATCCCCCTCGGCTTCCACCTGCTCACTGCTAATAGCTCAGCGCTCCCAAGGCAGAGGCAGAAGGGTCAGAGCTCGGGGCATCCCCTGCAGCACGACAGGCTCAAGCCAGCCCAGGCGACATGAGACTCCATCTGAAGAAACCAACCAAGCAAAAGACTCTGGCAGCTCTGCTTTTCTCCAACACCAGATCAGCTACTTAGAGCTAAGGATAAGAACCCCTGCAGGTGAAAGTTTTGCCTCCAATGTAGCAGAAATTTCTCAGAAATAAACATTTCCTGGTTTCTGCTACCTAGGATCATTTCTAAACAGGATTAAACACTTTTGTCTAATTTTATGTTTTTTGAAGGGAAAAGAAATCACCTCACTGTATTATCAGTAATACAACACTCACACACCACTGCTCAAGAGAAAAAGGGAGTTCACGGTTCCAGGAGAAATAAAGTCCATTACCCTAGTAATCACTTTGCAGAAGACATGGCTAGAGACAGAGGCAGGAGGCTGGCTGAGGTCACCACAGCCATCAGGAGGCTGAGAGAGCGAGAGCAAACTGAGAAGAAGCAGGGCTAGGCTGCCAAATCTCAAGGCCTGTCCCTTGTGACCTGCCTTCCTATAGCAAGGCTCCATCTCTTAAAGGCACCGCAACCTTCCCAACATTAATGCCAGCTAAAAATTGAAATTTACCTTGAAGGCCGCCATGCAGTGCAGGCTCAACAGGGCCATCACCACGGCCAAGAGGAGGGTGGCTAAGTTCCTCACATCCCAGACGGTCTCCACCAGAGGGATACTGCCCACCTGCCAGTCGTAGCACAGGGTGATAGGTGCCAGCAGTAGCCACACATTAAAGGCCAGGAGGTAGGAGTAGGTCAGGAACCTAGAAAAAGAGAGCTGTTGACACAATGTTCACACACGTGGGCGTGGCCGGGCACACGGCGACTGCATAGCTCACATCTGCAGGCGTGGCTAAGCTTACCACCACTGCACAATTCCCGTGTGCAAGTGTGGCTCGGCTCACTGCTACTGCATGATTTACTGTGCATGTGTGCTTGGCACACTGTTGCTGCATGGTTCACTGTGTAAGTATGGCTCAGCTCACTGATAACTGCACGGCTCACTGCTACTGTACTACATGTCTGTCCCGCTGATGTTCTCAGACAGGGGACGACAAGGAACACCGCCTAACATTGTGCGCTTACCTGCTATTGTGACCACTGGAGCAACTCTATCAGTTTCCAGCCACTGTTGTTGCTGCCTTTTCAAAGGTGAGCTAATAGGACATAGTTTCATCAAAAACACTCAAAGGGATCATGAAAACACACATGCCTGAGATAGATGTGACGAAGAGGGCTTGGTCAGGCATGTAGCAGGTCTTCTTGCTTTATGCAGCATCCCGGGACTGTCCCTCTTCACTAGTGTTCAAAATCCTGGGACTGTCCCTCCTCACCAGTGCCCAGCATCCCAGGACTGTCCCTCCTCACCAGTGCCAGCATCCCAGGACTGTCCCTCCTCCCACTAGTGCCCAGCATCCCGGGACTGTCCCTCCTCACCAGTGCCAGCATCCCAGGACTGTCCCTCCTCCCACTAGTGCCCAGCATCCCGGGACTGTCCCTCCTCACCAGTGCCAGCATCCCAGGACTGTCCCTCCTCACCAGTGCCCAGCATCTCGGGACTGTCCCTCCTCACTAGTGCCCAGCATCCCGGGACTGTCCCTCCTCACCAGTGCCAACATCCTGGGACTGTCCCTCCTCACCAGTGCCCAGCATCCCAGGACTGTCCCTCCTCACCAGTGCCCAGCATCCCGGGACTGTCCCTCCTCACCAGTGCCCAGCATCCCGGGACTGTCCCTCCTCCCACTAGGGCCCAGCATCCTGGGACTGTCCCTCCTCACCTGTGCCCAGCATCCCAGGACTGTCCCTCCTCCCACTAATGCCCAGCATCCCAGGACTGTCCCTCCTCACCAGTGCCAGTATCCCGGGACTGTCCCTCCTCACCAGTACCCAGCATCCCAGGACTGTCCCTCCTCACTAGTGCCAGCATCCCGGACTGTCCCTCCTCACTAGTGCCAGCATCCCAGACTGTCCCTCCTCCCACTAGTGCCCAGCATCCTGGGACTGTCCTGCCTCACTAGTGTGCAAAATCTGGCAACAGACCTCATCACTCTTATAGCAAATCGAGCCGTTCTAAACCGTTTCAGAGAGTACAAGAGTCTGGTGGGAAGATCAAACCCCTTTCTCACAAATGGAGGGCAACTTAGACATCCTTCTGATTTTGCTGTCCAGGGAACATGAGAAAGAGGACAGTGGGTGGGTTTCTGATTCTTGATCCCTGGTGAGGACTAACTCTATGGTAAAGTGGAAGGCATTCTACTTGACCTCTTCCCGTGGGGTTATAAGACATGGCATTTACTTAAAGTAATTAATCCTGTAGTCATTAAGTGCTATTCCAGACTCTTAAGAACAGTGGAGTGCTTAGCACAGAACAATCCCACCCAAACCTCTGCACTGGGAGACTACTAAACTGCCACATGATCTCCATGGGCACCAGGCTGCGCCCAGGGTGACCACATGACTTCTAGGGGCACCAGACTGCACCCAGGGTGACTACATGACTTCTAGGTGCACCAGGCTGTGCCCAGGGTGACCACATGACTTCTAAGGGCACCAGACTGCACCCAAGGTAACCGAATGACTTTGAGGGGCACTAGACTGTGCCCAGGATGACCACATGACTTCCAGGGGCACCAGGCTATGCCCAGGGTGACCATATGGCCTCCAGGGGCACCAGGCTACATCCAAGGTGACCCAACCCGCCACATTAACATCTTTTGCTTTGCCCTGCAAGCTGTACTTGGCTTCATCTGTCTAGGTAAGTGATTTGTGCTAAGTAAACGGAAATACAAGAGCAAGATCTTTGAAAAGTTACAATGCCAGTGTACTCCCATATTCTCTGTGACCTGTGAGCCAGAGCGTGGCCAGGTAGGCTTGGAAAGCAGAGAGAATCACAGAGCAGGAGCAGGCTGTCTTCAAGTTCATATTCAATCATGAAGAGCCTGGTCAAAGACTCTCCGAGAGACTGCCACAGCAGTGGGAAACTTCCTAACTACAAGGGCATTAGAAAAAGCCATTTGGAGTCACTCCAACAGCTATTTATGTTTCAGGGAGGATCCTGTGAGCTAGCTGTGATCAACTACTACTGTTTTTCCTTTCCAACTCCTTTGCCACAGATCTCGCAAACACTAATCATCTTGTTATCTGCTAAAATCTCAGAAATGAAGGAATCTGTATACTCTAATGGATTTTTTAAAGAAAAAGCAAAATCCAAATGAATTATTTACCAAGTTCCTGATGTAAACTCTACTAAGAGGAGGAAAGAAGCAAGAACATCCTGCCAATAAAGCAAAAGTCTAGTGCAGAGAACCCGACAGCAGCATAAGCAAATCTTGTGATAATTTCTTTACCAGCCAGGACTATGGAAGAGTTCTTGGTCAGGATGCTCAGGAGACTGAGGAGGAGGACAGCTGTAAGTTCAAGGCCATCCTAGGCAATGAGTGCCAGGCCAGGCCACAACCCAGTGTGAGAGTTTGCTTCAAAATGCAAAAGAAAACAAATGAGGTTGGGGAAAGGGATCAGGCCAGAAATACACGGAAGGGGTGCTGGCTGACTGGGAAGGACTCACATTATGACATCTGACCAAACTGGGTGGCTCTTGAAACCAACATCTTGATTTGCTAAGGAGAAGAAAAAGGGAGGAATGTGCATCGATCCTGCTGTGTCCGTCACATAAACACACAGTTCTGGCTAAGAAATCAGTCACTCCAGACACATGTGTGGACAACCACTAGCAACAGAGACATATGGAAGAGCATCGTGCACTGAAGATGCAGCTCCTGCTTGCCGCCGTCTTCTCCTAAGAGTCCTGGATTATTTCATGGGTGCTGGGTCCAGCAAGCATGCTTAGTGTGTCAGCCTTAGCAAAATGCACGATGGTGGTGATGACAAAGATCATGATAATGACTTGGCTGAAACCAGAATACAAATTCCACAGCGCCCTCTTGGATCCATGATCAGAGATCCAGGCACCTGACCTGATGTAGGACCCAAGGACGGGCTCTGGTTTGCTGTGACAGAGGCCAGGAATGCAGCCCCCGGTGCACGGGTCAGTTCAGAGCGCTGTCCTCCTTCTACCCCAACAGCCTCCTGGCTTAATCTCCGGACCCTTGTTTCTGTGTGCAGTTTTGTCAGAGAGCAGTCTGTATCCAAGGGTGACTGAAGAGTGCAGGAGTTTTGGACAGACTGGAGGGGAACTCCCAGAAGATCCAGGAATTGGACCCTCCTGTGCTCAGGATTCGGCAAAGCCCTCTTTTCTCTTCAAGCAGAAAAAAACTACCAAGAAGCCACAAACCCAAGAACTATTCATCTGTGAATTCTCATAGCTAAAAATATCCAGACATGAGCCAACAGACAGTGAGAGAGTCTACCAAGGGTAGAGGCAGACCAAAGCAATAACAGCGGTCACCACTGTGATGCCAACTGAAAACCAAACAACTTTTAGAACATGTAAGATATTTATCCATTTGATTAACTTTTAATCTGTTTAGGAGAGTGCTGTCTCACACAAGCTTGACCCCAGATGAAAAAATTAAAAAACACAAATAGAAAAAAACAGAAAAAAATCCCCACAAGCCAGAAGCAGCAGCATGTAGGCAAAAACAACGCAAACTTTCATTAAAACATGTAAAATAAACTGAGTGACACACAGCAAAGACTGCTGGTCAGTATAAAAATTTTTTTTAAAAAAGTCAATTAGCTCTGGATCAAGTTTAAGAGCACGGGTGGAGTCCGCGGCTCCTATCTGCCATGCTAACACACAGGAAGAAATGGCTCAGGGCTTAAGACTCTGCCTCACAAGAAGGTGGTTCTAAGTTTTGATCCCAGGTTCCACATAAGAACGCCAGGCTCAGGTTGGAGAGGTGGCTCAGGGGTTAAGCCTCTGCCTTGCAGGTGGAAAGTCCTGAGTTCCGCCCACGCCCCACACAGGGCAGAAGCAGGGCAACCTGTATTTCTGGTCCTGGTAGGGCGGAGCCTGTGATTCCTGGGGCAGAATAAACAAGGAGGAGGTGGAGGCGGTCCATGGTGGTTCCCGAATTCACCCGTGGTTCTACACACACGCACACACAAGGCACACACGCACAATTGAATAAAATAATAAAAAAATAAAAATAATAATAATACTTAAAAAAAAAAGAACGCCGGGCTCAAATAGTGGTGGCCTGTACTTCCAGCCCTGGTGGACAGAGCCTGGAAACTCCCAGAGCTAAACAAAAAGGAGGTAAAAACAATCCAGGGTAAATCCCAAAATCACCCTTGATCTTCCACAGGGATACACATACACACACACACACACACACACACACACACACACAAAATAAATAAATGTTTGTTAAAAATATTCTATTTATTTATTTATTTGAGAGAAAGAGACAGAGGGAGAGTGGAGGTATGCCGCAGCATGTGAGTGAAGGTTGAAAGACAACTTTCAGAAGTCAGTTCTCTCCTTCCACCTTGTGGGCTCTCGGGACTGAACTCAAGGCCTACACGTTTGTGTGTAAACAGCTTTACCTGCTGAGCTTCTCAGTAGCCCAGAATATATTCTTAAGTTATTTAAATTGTAAGTGTTATTGTATCGTAATGCTGAGGACTAAGACTGTAGGCAGAGCAGACAAGGAAGAACCAAACATCCCAACGATCACAAGTCAACACCACTTCTTGACTTGGTAACTTCTGAACTTGAAAGACACATATAATTATAGATTCCTTCCTTTTTCTTTTTTTTAAACATAATTTGCCATTTTTGAATCCCCCACCATTTTAGGCTGTGCCTTCCAATGAACCTGGGTGCAGCTCTCTGCCACGTGTCCTGTAACACTTGCCTCAGACGCATTGGATAAACAATATACACCAATAAGAACTGAAGCCAGGACACTGCCCAAACTGTCACATTTGCTGACAAGAATTACAAATATGTGGCTAGTACTTTCCTTTCTACTCTCATACTGAATAGTGTACAACCCACCTCAAAGTACTAGTGGATTTGTAACAACATTACTGCAAGCTGTCTAGTGTGTATTACAATGAAATCTGGTATGTTTTATAATTGGCATATGCAAACTACTAATAAATATCAAATGAAGTTTAGAAAGTGACTGACCTTGTGAGGATGAAAGGCGAGAAGGAAGCTGGGTTGTCTTGCTCAGAGAAAAGTGGCATGGTCCCTCCCATAATCCACAGGCGGAAGTAGAGGACCACAGTCACCTTGGAGATGAGACAGGCAGTGAGATGGCATCGGCCTCTTCCCTGGGGTCCCTCCCCTCAGCCAGCGTGGCTCTGTGGCTTCTGTTAGCCAACAACAGGTGGTTGCAGAACCCCATAAAGAAGTCCTGAGCCTTCTTGCAGAAAGACAGGCCCACGAAAAAGTCCTCGCAACCCCAGGCCTGCGGGAAGTATGCGGCCCAACATGGGGTCGTGATGTTACTTAAAACATGAGACTTTGTGAATTTTTTTTTGTAATTTGATTGTGAGACTCTCAGTTATGAAATCTGTAGAAACAATAAAATACTGAACACACTAGCTACAGAGTAAGTTGTCACAGAGAGCTGTTAGATATATCTGCTAGAGAACTAAGTTTTCGCAGAGAGAGGTTAGACAGGCCTACTGGAGAGTATGTTATCACAGAGAGACCACATGAATGGGAAGTAATTACACTACGTAGTAACTGTGCCCAAAAGTCGCAATGAACAGATAACCTATCACTTGAACATTCCCAAGTTGATAGGTTCTGGGCAAACCTCAGGGGTTCTGTCTATGCCCCTCAGTCCTGGAACTGTGTTATCAATCAACAGGCAACTGACACAGCCAGGGTCCTTCCTTCCTCTAGAAACAACTCTGACACCCTGAAAGGCACTGCAAAGTCCTATCCTCGCTGTTCAAGTTCCCAGAACCTGGAATGCTTTCTCATGAAGAGCGACATCATTACCATGCTACACACTGCATCCCATGATCTGGATCGCTTCTACAATGCTGTGGACTGCATCCCATGACCTGGACTGTGTCTCTGAGCTGAGGGCCAGAGAAGCATCTGTATGAGAGAATTCCCAAGTATATACTCACGTAGCTGATGACCAAAACGGCCCGTTTTAAAAATGGTCTCAGGGTGAGCAGGAAACTTCTGTTGCTGCTTGCTGACAGGCACCTGAAACAGGAAAGGAAAGACCATGAGTTCACAGGGCTCAGTGCTGATGTTGGGCTCCAAGAAAGGCAGCAAAGCACTTTCATGAGAGCCAGGGCCAAAATATCTGGGTTTCACCCAGTTCTGGGGTCACCTCTGCACATCTGTTTTCCTTACATAAGAAAGCATTGGCCATAGTTAGGCCACTTTGCAAAGCCAGCTGTATCTTGGATGGAATGTGGCAATTCCCAAAGCACCCTCACCCTAGGACTCTGACCCCCCACCCTAAAGGCCTTTCGGAAGGATAATCTTCTGGCTTAACATTCTTTCATCCATTTCCTACTGCACTACTTCCTTGGCAACTCCTGAAAGCTTTAAAAGGTAGACTCCTGATTTCATCTTCGTGAAGATCCCTCCTGCCAAGTCAAGTAGTCCCCCCTTCTCTCTCCCATCATGTCCACACAATTCCCCATCTTCTCTCTCCTGCATGTCCATGCAGATCCCCCTCTTCTCTCTCCCAAGTCACACAGTTCCCTATCTTCTCTGATCTTAAACTACCTCTTCTAATGCTGTCACCTCAAGACTAAACTGTGGCTTTCTTGGCCACTAGACCCTCAGCTCCAATAAGCTTGCATTTATTAAGTCTCCCTTTGTTGTGGGAAAGTTCCCTTTACCCCAGATGGAGAAACTAAGTCCACTGAGTACAGTTTTATTTCCAACTACTGACAACTGAGGTCAGTGGGGTCAAGTGGTTCCTGAGGCAACACCCTCCTATAACAGTTGTGGGGTGTTATCCAGACTGCATGACACCATGTGGGTGCTCTTGCCCCAAAGGTTGGAGGGGGTGGGGTTGACCACCCTGGCCTAGGTGCTTCTGGCTGGGGCAGTTTTAATCCTTCCTCTGCTGGCTTCTCTTTATCGCTAGACCTCCACGCAGGCTTTACACACTGTCACAGGCCACTTGATCCCTTTTCCTCCTGATCTGAAAGTAACCCATCTACTTTGTGGAAGGGATGCAGAAATAAGTGAGAAACTGAGGGAGCAGGACCCACTGCTGTCAGCCCCACTGTTCCCCAACACAGCACCTTCTAATAACTATGCAGCTAAACAAAATCCATATATCTTACATCTATTGGCTTAAATATGATGCCAGATATCTTACCCCCCAAGAAGTCAAAAAGTAGGATTTGAAGTCAGCAAAGCTGGCTGTGCCCTGGGGAGACCAAAACCTACCCCACACCCTCTGAGGAATTCTCTCACCTGCCTACTACTCTATGAATCAAACTAAGTTGCAAGAATGCACAGAGGGGAGGGACCTGTGAAGACCCAGCACCTGGCACAAGCACAGCCTGGCACAACACAAGAAAGCAAGAGGAGCTGTTGAGATGCCCAAGAGGAAACATAAAGCAGGTCATGGCCCCTTCCTGCAGTCCTGTACACTTCATTCTCCAGGCCTTTCCTTCCCAACTTTTTCTATACCTTTTTGGGTTTTCATACAGTTTTTTTTTTTTTAAATCCATTTTTTCCTGAGAGGATTCACTTTCCACATCTCTTAAAATCTACATGTGAGGGGCTGGAAAAGTGGCTCAGGGGTTAAGCCTCTGCCTTGCAAGCGGAGGGTCCTGAGTTCGGATCCTAGACCCCATGTATAGACGCTGGGCGAAAGCGTGGGCGGCCCTCGTTTCTGGTCCTGGTAGGGCGGAGCCTGTGAATCCCGGGGCAGAGTAAACAGGAGGAGGTGGAGGTGTCCGTGGTGGTTCCCGAATTCGTCCGTGGTTCTACACACACACACATACATACATACACACACGCGCACACACATACATGCACAATTGAATAAATAATAAAAAAATTTTTTAAAAATCTACATGTGAATATGGCCTTTTCACTGGAGAGGAGTACTGTCCCAGACAGACTGCAGAGAAGGACGGCCTTCCCAAGGCAGCCCCCCTTCACCGAGGGCCCCCTTCTACAGTAGGGCCCCCCTCTACATCCTATGACTGCAGAGAAGGACGGCCTCTTCATGGCAGGCCCCCCACGGCAGGGCCCCCTCCATGAGAGCGCCCCCCACCTCCTTGTCCTTCTTCCACTTCATCAAAGTCTCTGGAAGTGACACATGCTTAGATCTGACTATCTGAGCACTTAATGGACAGAATGGTCACTAAGAAGCCCTGGAGTGGATCCATCCCTGAGCAGCTCTGGGTCTATTTCTTCCCACTCCCAGCAGAGATGCGGCCTGACATGCCAGGTGGGGCGGGGAGCAGCTGCTTCCCTAAATGGGCGCCAAGGGATGCTGGAACTGTAACCCGGCTGTGTCCTCGGGGTTTTCCTCCTCACGACAGCACAGGACAGCCTGTCTCCCAGCTCAGCCTGGGCGGTCACCCACTTTTGGAAGGACTCAGAAAAGCAGTCATGGGCATTTCTATCCCTTCAAAGATGTGGGGTACATGTCAGCAGGCAGCAATGGGGCACAGGAAGGTGGTGCCTGGGCAAGTGTTTGGGAGGCTTTTCCGGGAGCTCCGTCTGTGCCTGGCTTATTTTAACACTGCGGAAAAATTAGAAGTGGTTTTCCTTTCCATGGAATGAGGACACATGGTTTGGGTTTTTTTCTGTATTAAACTTAGAAGCGTTTCTTTGAAGGTATGCTATGATGGTTATTTCAGTAACTGTGTTTATGAAATGCCCTCTGGTTAGATATTCTGGTGAGAAACTAAGGCCTCCAGGTAATTTACTCTGAAAATGAAACATCCCCAAGGTCTCAAATGGCAGATACATGGTGGAAAAAGAAGACCTGGAGATTTCTATTTCTAGCTGTGGATGCACCATCAAAGCTGAAGAGGACATCTGCCATCATCGGGAGGCAGAACTGAGTCCACGGGTAGCTTGTAGGGGCGGGGTCTCCACGTGCTCCCTGCATGACAGGCAGACACATGATCCAGATGACAAAGGCTCCTAGTGAGGCCCTGGAATCTAGAATCTTCTAGGACCAGGTGTGTACTTCCCCATGAATTGCAGTCCAACAAGAGCCCTAACTGACTTTACCAACACCACCAGTCGTTCCCCACATCCTGCTCTAGGCCGTAAGTTCTTAAGTTCCCTCCAGTCCCCCCCACATCCTGCTCCCAGCCATAAATTCGTAAGTTCTCACCAGTTTCCTGCTCCTTGCTATAAATTTGTAAGCTCCCACTCACACAAGCTGTGTTTGGACACAGCCCGAACTCTCTTAGCTGCTACTCATTTCTTTCCTGGCATTCCTATACCTGCTACATCTGTAATATTAAGGTTTTGATGGGTGTTGCTTGTGTGATCACTACCTACTACGCTAGTTAGATAGAGAAGTGTCAACTTGATAATTGAAAGCTGAGGTCTGGACACATTTGTGAAGAAATAGTTAAGGCAAGCTCCAAGCAATTCTGCAGAATCTAATTGATGTGGGAAGACCCAGTCCACAGTGGGTGGGATCATTTCCTGGGCAGGTGGATAAAATGGAGGGAGCTGATTCATAACTCTGGACATTCTTTCACAATTTTGGCAGACTTACTCTCTGGCAAGTGAGGTCTGCCTCCTCTCTCAGCACTCTGTGGATATGTTGGCTGAACTGTAACAGAAAGCTGGGAGAGGGGGTTGCAGCAGGCTAGAGGAGGAGGCCTTGGTGCTTCTTTTCTCCTTTCTCAAATCTTTGTGACTCAGTTGTCCATCTGGCCAGACTCTCCGTGCTCCCTGCACACACACTAAGACTCTCCTACAGTGCACACTGAGACTCTCCGCGCTCCCTGCACATACACTGCCTGCCCGCCCGCGTATCAGCTGGTGGCGGCAAACAGTAAACCAACAGCTAGCTACAGGATACCTTCTAGACCACTGACCACAACGCACTTCATTTCCTTTTCTCTTTCAAGAAAATAAAGGATCACACTTCTGGGGTGGAAAGATTTGAATTCAACGTTTTTTAGAATAATAATTAAAAAATAGTGTTTTCCTTTGAAAGATAAGAAACAAAATTCTCAGTTGACTACAAAATAATAAAGACAGTGCTCACAGAGGAAAAGATAAAAAGCTTAGTAAAACCACAAAAAAAAGCTAAGTATCTGGAGGAGTAGCTTTGGTGAACCTACCCTGAACATTAGCCCGCCTACACCTCTACCAGCAAAGGCAGCCTCCAGACTAAGCCCACTTTGATGTTTCCTTTGATATTCAAATGACCCCAAGGAGGAGGGAGCATTCAAAGATGGAAGGCTTTTCTCCTCTGTCCTGTCTGTTCAGAACCCGGATTCACCTCCATACACCAGACTCCAGAGCTCCAGGTTTTTCCTGAAGAGTTTAAACATTTATTAGATATTCACACACAACCACTGAGAAGCAACAGAGGGATGTCACTTCTGTTCTTGTAACTGTTCTGTGAATCAAGTCAGAATGAGAAGAAAACAAGCAGCCCAGGAAATTTGTGTGTGTGTGTGTGTGTGTGTGTGTGTGTGTGTGTACAAGATGTACAAGTGTTGGCATACATGCCATGATACACATATGGAGATGGGAGGTCAGAGGGCAACTTTGTGAAGCTGACTCTCTTGTGATTAAGGCTTTCAGAGGACTAAACATGGCCCAAGGAGTTTGGCTTCAGATCTGCAACACTGCAGCTTTCCACCATCACTGAAGTCAGTCAGCCATCGCTTGTTCCACGTTCCATGCTCCCGCTGTCTAACATCTGCTAACATGAAGTCGATTGGTCCTAAGTTCACCTGACTTTCCTCCTCCCTCTTCAAGGCTGGAGACACAGAGACCTGAGTGGGAGCCTCGAAGTGGTTTCACAAACAGTGGCCCTTGGAAGTAATAAGAGTGCAGGCTGCACAACATGAGAATGTGGATTCTGTACCAGAGCCCATGTGAGGGCTCAGCAAAGCAGGGACCTGTGTGTAAGCCCAGCAAGGCAGGGACCTGTGTGTAAGCCCAGCAAGGCAGGGAGCACCCAAAGTTCTAGCACCAGGCCACAGAACTCGCTAGCCAGTCAGTCTAGCCAAATCAATGATCTCCACTTTCCTGGAGAGATCCTGCTTCAAAGAAATAAGATGGAGAAGCACACGTACATGCAGGCATGCATGCACACCCCCATGTGCACACATATGCAGCCAAATGAGTAAATAAACAATCTGAGTATGTGGCCCATGTCTGTAGTCCTAGCATCTTGGACATGGAGGTAGAAGATTTTTGTGTTCAGGGCCTTCCTATGGTACACAGCGTGTCTGTGGTGAGACACTGTCTCAGAAGTCAAAATGGAAGAAACAAAAACAAGGAACATGTAAATCAAGTAATTCTGCTGGGCAAGCACATGATTTACATACAACATACATGCATCATTCAGGAGAACAGCAGCTTGCTCTTGCCATCCTGCCTCCTCTCCCTCCAGATTTTCTGTCCCCTGTAAGAATTTAATCAGAAGCCAGTGCAGCTATTAACTGGTTATGAATTTTGGACACATACAAGCTAGAATCTCATTCAGACTTCTCAGCTGTCAATAAGACACTTTTCACAATACCATTTTATTTAAGTGGAAAAAGGGAAAGGGGAGAAGGAAGGGGCAAGGACTTGGCCACCTGAGACTACACATCACGTAGCCTGGTGTAGTGGACAGAAGCTGCTGGCTTCACTCACAACCCAAATCTGGATCCTTGTAATTAAGGTCTGCATTTTGAAGCAGAAGACCTACATTTACAGATGCCGAGCACAGCAGACTACTAATCTTGGAGACAGCCACAACCAGACATTACACCAAAACAGAGTTTCCAGAGCCTTGCACTGATTATATACTCTGCAACGGATGCTAGGTATCTATGTTTACTTTAAAACACAGGCACTACTTTAAGTTTATGGAAGTTTTCCCAGCAAGATGCTCTCTTTTATGATATCTACCTTATGCAAAACCTACAGTTACGTAAAATTGTCCCAGGGTCAGAGAGACGACTTGACGGGTAAAAGTGCTTACTGCACAAGCCTGCCAACCTGAGTTTTATCTCCAGAACCCACAAGCAAAGCTGGACATTATGGCCCACATCTGTAAGCCCAGTGTGGGCACCGTGTGCAGAGGCAAAAACAGGAGAAAGCAAGGTGTGATAGTTAAGCCTGGTGTCAACTTAACACACCTGCTATTTTTTTAAATATTTATTTATTTTTTCCACTCATAAAAGCTTAATAGGTACCCCATTCCCCTCCCTCCCTCCACCCCTCCCTGGATTCCCTTGCTCCCTCCCCCCTTCCCCCCCCTTTCTCCTATTGTCCCCCCCCAATCCCTAAAGCATCTTTTAGTGTGCATGTCAAACTTCCCTCTGGGTCCTTCTCTCTGATGAGGTATAAGGACTCAGTAGCATTGCCTAGAGTAATTTTTTGTGTTTCCTTTTAGTATGACACACCTGCTATTAACTAAGATAGGCTGAGACCATATCTGGAAGAATCAACTGATACCACCTGAAAGGATTATACCTACCCTAGATCCTTTCAGAACCTCCATAGATCTTATAGGATCCTCCCAGTACTGGACCATATAAAAAGAAGCCAACAATATAGGTGGAGAGACATTACAGGAATGCTGGAGCTATGTGGAGGTCTGCTATGACTTAGTCAGCCAGTCAGCCAGCCATGCCATCTCTGCCGTGACGGATCTATTTCCCCTCTGGACTGTAAGTTGAATAAATCTCCTTTCTCCCATAAGCTGTTTGACTTTGAATGCTCTCTCACAGCAATAGTTAAGAGTAAACGTTACACACATCTTACAGGCGAAGCAGGGGAGACAATTCCTGAAGGCTGGCACTTTCCAGTTCTTACCATGAGTCTGGCTGATTGACTCCAGGAACTCTGGAAGATGACCCACAAAGTATGTCTGAGAAACAGTATTAAGGATTTCCTAAGGTGTCAGGACCTCAAGGGAACACTGCACACTCTTGGGAGGCAGTGCGCGTCTGCTCCATCTCTCTGTTGTCAGCATCCAGTGGATGCATAGATCTCAGCACACAGGAGAGAGAACACCAACCTCAGCCAGCAGCGCAGCAGAGGCGCTGCAATTCTGGCCTCCCACCAGCAGAGGCGCTAAAGAAGGCGCGGCCTTTGGCACTGGGCAAGCTTCCGCTCCCCGGGGGGCGGAGCCGAGCACCCGCACGAGGGTGGGCGGGCTTCCGCTCCTGCGCACAGCCCTCAGTTCCGTGGCTCCCGCACCGCGAGAGGCCGCGTCCCGCCGCTCCTGGCTCCTCGCTCGCCTCCTCCTCCTCGCCACCTCCTCTCCTCGCTGCAGCCATGGCCCGCGGCCCCAAGAAGCACCTGAAGCGCGTGGCGGCGCCGCGGCACTGGATGCTGGACAAGCTGACCGGCGTGTTCGCGCCGCGCCCGTCCGCCGGGCCCCACGGGCGCCGCGAGTGCCTGCCGCTCGCCATCTTCCTGCGCAACCGGCTCAAGTACGCGCTGACCTGCGACGAGGTCAAGAAGATCTGCATGCAGCGGCTCATCCAGGTGGACGGCCGCGTGCGCACCGACGTCACCTACCCCGCGGGTTTCATGGACGTCATCAGCATCGCCAAGAGCGGAGAGCACTTCCGCCTGGTCTACGACACCAAGGGCCGCTTCGCCGTGCACCGCATCACGCCGGAGGAGGCCGCCTACAAGCTGTGCAAGGTGCGCAAGGTGTTTGTGGGCACCAAGGGCATCCCTCACCTCGTGACCCACGACGCGCGCACCATCCGCTACCCTGACCCTCTCATCAAGGCGAGCGACACGGTGCAGATTGACCTGGAGAGCGGCAGGATCACCGACTTCATCAAGTTCGACACCGGCAACCTGTGCATGATCACTGGCGGCGCCAACCTGGGCAGGATCGGCGTGATCACCAACAGAGAGCGGCACCCCGGCTCCTTCGATGTGGTCCACGTGAAGGACGCCAACGGCAACAGCTTCGCCACCCGCCTCGCCAACATCTTCGTGATCGGCAAAGGCGGCAAGCCCTGGATCTCCCTTCCCCGAGGCAAAGGCATCCGCCTCACCATCGCGGAGGAGCGAGACAAGAGGCTGGCGGCCAAGCAGAGCAGTGGCTGAGGGGGACGCGGGGGACGCTGGGGGGACATGCCCCGGGAGAGTTTGTGACATGCCCGGGAGGCGTTGGTGTTTTGTTTCTACATAGTGTTGAGCAGCATATTAAAAAAAAAGAAAAGGTCATTGCGTTTTCAAGCCTGTAGTTGCTACCAGCATGGTGAACAGGAGGAAACTGAAGGCGCCTGTTACCGGCACATCTGAAAGGGGAATTTGGCATAGGCGGGGATCGGCTACTTTGGTTGGCCACTGAACTATCAGAACTAGTAGAGGCAGTCCTTTCAAATTCCTACAGGCTACTGAATGTGTGGAAACTTTATACTCTTTTTAAAAAGTCAACTCAGAACTTATCCAGAAACTTAAAAGATATAAAATGGGATAAAATAATAGGAAAGTTAATTTAGAGAGAATTCTGAAAATGAACCTAGATTATACTCAAAGCTCCACATAAGAATCTACAGTAAAATATGCATTTGGGGGGTGTGAGGGAGGGTGCACAAAGCATCTGTAGCCAGTTGTGTGTGACAATCAAGCCTTTTGCTGGGTGCTGGGCATTTCTACACCCAGCAAGTGTAACTCTACAGATTTAAAGAAAATCTGTTTGCATGCAAATTCTCCTAATTACTAAAAAGTTAAAGTGTCTATAGCAGGACAGCTGGTTGCTAAACAGAAAATTTAACTGCTTTCTTAGCACTCTAAATAGAGGGGGGACCCATTAGTGGGACTGAGAAGTTTAAAAAAACAAACCAATTACATTTCCATTTTTACTTCTCTGGATAAAACAATTTTCTAAAGCAATCTCCTTGATACAAAGAATACGTGGTCAAATGTTTGTGAACTCACAGCTTTAGCAGCAATAATTTCAGTAAGTTTTTTTTAACTTTAGAGGGTATTTATCTCATTGACAATGCACAACATATCTGAAGATGATAATTTTAACAAAAACAAAAATGATTTTTGCTTCTGTCTGCTGACACTGGTATTCTAATCAGATAATGGTGCCACTGAAACTCAAAATATCTTTTGAAGCTAAGTCTTTTTCTAAGTCTTTTCATTCAAGAAACTATCATCATAAAACAGATTTGTCCCAAGGTTTTCAAAGCCCTTAGGGAATAGCTGATGAAGAAACACCCTGGTAGTAAATCCCATGGAAGAGTAATAAGGAAGCCTCAGCCCAGCATTCTTTGCCTTAATCAGATTGCTTTTCTTATGAGGAAAGATGGAAGGAAAGCATGCTTTTGGCATCACAGAATGGGCTCAGCCAAGCACTAAGCAATAGAGGAGCAGGAAGCACAATTGCTTTGTAAGCCCAATGACTAGAACACATTGCTTCAGCATCTTGTATATGTAGTGTGACAGTCAAGAAATGAGATCAAGTTTTTTGTTGTTGGGTCATTAATTGGCACTGATGAAATTTTCAACATAGGAGTTTCTAAACAATACTAAGGAATTGCAAAACAGGTAAAAAAAGGTTTACAATAGAGATCATCCCTGAAAATAACGTAGCTCCAGACTCTTGAAACCACAGTTACAGTACCTGACCTGTTCAGTTCCTATGCAAACATGTTAATTTGATAACAATCAAACACTGAAGAATAAGTATTTCTTTATTCTTTTATTTGATGAGGTGACCTGGGCATACCCCTCGGTGGTAGGATGTTCGCCAGGCATGCACAAAATCCAGGGTTCAATCCCCAGTATTGCAGAGAAAGTCTTTTCAATATATAAATACATGTGCTTTACTGTATTTTAGGGAGAAAAAATACCCTTTGAGACTTGGATTAAACAGCCAGTGTAAAATGAATATATTCATGGCTTGGCTCTTCATAGTGATGACCAAACTGGTCACTTTCTAGAACTAAAAGTGTAAGTTCTCAGGCCCCCTGGGTCTCCACAGTTCCTCCTGGGGTAATGGGGTTATTTAGTAGTGTGCGACACTTCCTGAGGAGACACCATGCAGCATCTATCCACCTAGACAGGAAATCAACAAGCAACCGTGGTAACAACTACACCAAAGCTAACTAGGCAATCCAGTGAGTTCACTGGGTTCCATACCAAAGCGTTTACATAGGAAAACCATTCTCTCTTGCATGGACCACCTTTCAATTAACCTGCCCCAGCCTATGTATACTGGCCTTTCCTGATATGAGGAGTTGTGTACACATGGTTGGGAGATGCATGAAGAAGCAGAAGGAATCCCAGGTGAGGGCCCAATGACTCTTCTAGTCTCTCCATCTCTGAACGTCATCGGTCTGAACGTTTTCAGTCTCTCGAAAGCAGTCACGGCTAGCCTGACAGCAATTTTGCTCCCATTATGATAACCTACAATATGTGGTAATACCTAGAGGCCAAAAATCAAAAATAAACCAATAATAATAATAGTAAAAACTCCATGGCTACGTATGGGAGAGATGAAGAGGACAGAAGTAAGGGGGGAGCAGAGACTGACAACTGTAAGAAGGTGAGGGTCACAGGTGAGAGGCCCACAGGCGAGGGTCATAGGTGAGAGGATCATGTGAGAGTCACACATGAGAAAGCCTCACACAAGGGAGAGACTGGCATGGGAGGGGCTGGCACGTATATGAGAGACTCACGTGAGTGACAGGCTTACACATGCCTGGGTGTTCAGTACCCTAAGTCACACTATGACACACAAATGGAAAATGGTGACCACAGATGACCTAGGACCATGTCCAGAATGGGGTAAGTCTCCAGGAAAGGGCATATCAGAAGACCAGAGCAAGGAGGCCACAGCAGGGGGAAAAAGCTCACTCTTCCCAGACTGGACTGATGAATGTCATCCTCCTCTTCACCCTCTACAGACAGGGGCCTCAGGGATTGCATACATTAGGTGAGCAATCTGTACCCCAGGTGAGCACTCTACCCCAGGAGCACTCTCTACCCCAGATGAGCACTCTACCCCAGGTGAGCACTATCTACCTCAGGGGAGCACTCTACCCCAGGTGAGCACTCTACCCCAGGTGAGCACTCTCTACCTCAGGGGAGCACTCTCTACCTCAGGGGAGCACTCTCTACCCCAGGTGAGCACTCTACCCCAGGTGAGCAATCTACCACCCTTTTTTACTTTTTCAGAAATCTCTAGGTTACTCAGGCCTTGTTATAGTCCTCCTATCTCAGCCCCTGAGATGTAGGGTGACAGGCCTGTGCACCAGGCCCACTTGGAAAGGCTGTTCCTACTCCTCTGATAGAAAGGGCAGCAATACACCAAAGAAACGCTTCCATGCAAGTCTGGGTGACAGTATTCCCCACGGGCTCATGTGTTTGAACATTTAGTCTCAGCTGCTTGGAAAGGTAAGGGGACTACAGAAGGTGGAGCCTAACTGCAGGAAGCAGGGTGGGAGGGGGTGGGTCCTGGGGTTCTGCAGCCCTGCTTTCTCTTCCCTCTCTGCTTCCCAGTCGCTTTCATGGGCTCTGTGCACACAGCAGTCACCCTTCACATCTGTACCCAGCCTCTGTACAGATCACATCTCTGTAACCTGCTGAGTGTTGACATGTAATTATTTCTCAATAAGTCCTTGTTGAACACTGTGTCCCAGGTTCCTGAGGATCTGTAGCAAGTTGCCAAACATGATGGCTTCAGATCACAGCAATTCCTTTCCATATGTGTCTAGCAACCAGAAGTCCAAGTTGTGGATAGGGAACTTGCGCAAGAACGGGCAGCAGCACTCCTTCCTGCTGCCTCCAGGTCCTCGGGACCAGGGTGCCTGGCCTGCAGGCATCACTGCGGTCCCTGCCCATCTCTGTGCATCTGCCTCTACCTTACACATACACTCTTGACTGACACTAGAGCCTTCTGGGTAATCCAGCACAGAATTGCCTCAAGGTTAGGGCTTAATGAAATCTGCAAAGACACTTTTTCCAAGTAAGGTCACATGCCAGGTCTCTGGCTATAGATGAGGAACTTCTGGGGAGCTGCTATTAAATCCATTACATCATACAAAGCTTTGAAAAAAAAATTTCAAAAGACTTGAGAATACCCACATAAAAAATAAAGCAAGTAGTCTAGAGTGCAGCTCAGTGGTGCAGCACCTGCTTACCATCTGAAGCTCCATCCTCAGCACCAAAATAAGATAAACAGTAAAGCAAGTCTGTGTTCCCACCAAGCTGATTTACAGGAAAGACAGGTTTCTTTAAAGCCCATCTTCAACCTAAACTGTGGAGCGAGCTTTGGTGATGGATCTGACTACAGCCCTGGAGGCCACCCTTCCCTGACCACAGTGGACACAGACCACTGACCACAGTGGACACAGCTTGCTGACACTGACTGCAGTGGACACAGCTCACTGACACAGACCGCAATGGATACAGCTCGCTTGCTGGCACTGACCACAGTGGATACAGCTCGCTGACACTGCAGTGAACACAGCTCACTGACACTGCAGTGGACACAGCTCACTGACGCTCACTCTCTATGACTGCAGTGGACATGGCTCACTGAAGCACACCAGGCCTTCAGCTTCTCCACATTCTCCTTGTGATTGATGGTGGTTATTTCTCCACGACTGCAGTGGTGTTTTTCCGAAGAGGACATATTTGAATACCTCTTAGACTGAATAATGCACTTCAGCAGGCCGTAGAGCAATAGCAACACAGAAGACAGTTCTCCTTCGTCTGTCACAGCCGCCAGCATCCCCGCCAGTGTGTGTGGGGAAGGAATGCGAACAGTCACGTGAGCCTGGCTCCAGTCTCTGCAGACTATGAAATCTGAGCCCTGTCACCCTGGGGGAGGAAGAGAAGCCAAAGTAATGTATCGCTCAGCATTTTACTGAAGAACTTAAGAAACCAAAGAACAGAGCAGTGGCCCACCTAAGTATCCACGGGTCCACTTAAGTACTCACCCCTGAGTACCCACACCTAAGTACCCACGGATCCACCTAAGAACCTATACCAAGTATTCAAAGGCCCTCCTAAGTACCCACCCCTGAGTACTACCTCTGAGCACCCATAGGTCCACGTGAGTACTCACCCTGAGTACCCAGCCCTGAGCACCCTGTCCTAAGTACCCAGCCCTGAACACCCAGGGGTCCACCTGAGCAGCCAGCCGTGAACTGGGGCCTCACCAACACCAGGCCTTTCCACACCAGTGTTTAATGCAGGGGAAATGTAAAACTAATGGAAAAGCTTTGACCTGCAGAGATTCCAGGTACTCTCATTAGTACCAAGGCACCCCACATTGTGCCAGGAAACTAATGGAAAAAACAGGGGTGCTGACGTTCTTAAAGGGGCTGCATCAACTTTTCTTTAAGATGAACATATGGCGTCACCCCAATTCCCATGGGCTGATGCTGTATTGGACACCAGGGAAAGGTGTGCACATCTGAAAGAGTCAGCAAGCCTTGCCTTAACTCTTGGTTTTTCTTGTTTTCTTACTGTTAAAAATATTTTTAAAATGAAGGTTTACTGGTGTTTTATCAAATATGGTTTTAATTTGTAGGCGCAGATGGGCTTGTGAGGCAACTTTTGTAAGCTGGGGCTGCACCTTAGAGACAGAGCACTTGCCTAGCAGGTGTGAGGCCTGGGTTCAATCCCTAGTACTGCCAAATACATAAGCAATTAATCATAAGCCTATGCTTGCCAGGACTGTTGACACATATATGCTGTGAAATGTTGGTGTGGAGTGAGGTAGTAAGATGAAAACAGATGATATATGGAAGATATATGTCACATCAACAGAACAGGTTTTTAAATTTTTATTTTGTGTGTGTGTGTGTGTGTGTGTGTGTGTGTGTGTGTGTGTGTGTGTCACAGGGCGCTCTATGTGCCTGTGGCAGTCCAAGGGTGACCTCAGGAATCATCCTGGATTGTTTCTACCTCCTTTTTGTTTTGCTCTGGGATTTTTCAGACTCTGCCTTCCATAAGTGCAGGTCACCACCGTTTCTGCCTGGTGGAATCCAAAATTTGAACTCAGGTCCTTCTGCTTGTGAGGCAGAGCCTTAACCCCTGAGCCATCTCTCCAGGCCAACATTACACTTCCTTATTTGTAATTTACATTAAAAATATGAACCTTATTTACTTTTAACCACTGACATAGAAGAAATGCTGTTCTTATAGGAAGAAAAATAAGAGCCTTTGAGAACTGTGAAAGCCACAAAACCCATGGTATCTGGCAAATCATCCCAATCCATGTAAAAAGCAGCATGACAGACACCATGTGGAGGGTGACACTGGCTAACTCCATTTATATTACGAGTCAGTCCTAGGACTTGGATCTGCTCCTGGCTGCTATGGCTGGAACCTGGGTTGCCCACCACAGATCCACATTCTATGAAACAGGCTCCCAGCCTGGCATTGCGGAGTGCTCAGTCCCCAGCCTGGGGCTATGGGATCCTGTGGAGCCGTGGAGGAGGGGCCTGGCTGGGGGAAGCTGATCACTAAGGTGGGGGTCTGAGGGTGACACCCTCTGCTGGTCCTGGTCTGCCTTCCCCACTAGGAAGGACTACGACCTTCTGGATTCTTCTCTAGTTGTTTCCCTTTGTCACCATGCTGAGAAGAGTTACTCGTCCACCAGCGTGGAGTGGGTCTCGAGACACGCCTGTCATGTGAGCGAATGAAGAAATCAATGGCTCTAACGTCCTCCGAGACTCGCTGACTCCACTCCTGCACCTGGCCACTTGCCTTGAAAACTCATGTCCCTGCCCACAAACATGCCATGTTTGCCTCTCGTTGTGGGACTCTCTGGGTCCCCAGTGACCACTGTGGCACCATCTCACAATTCTGAAAGTGCCCGAGGATGACGACCGTGGCTGAGAAAGGAAGGCTTTCTCATCCTTTCCAGTGTCTCAAGCAACTACAGAACGAGGGTCCTGGTTTCTGTCCCCTGGGAATGGTGCTCACAGCACACATGTAAACACTTCCAACATGTGTAAACAGCACACTCTTGTGCTGGGGTCACTCTACAGGAACTACTTATGTCACTGCAGGGCCAACAGCTGCCCGACAGGTCAGACTCAGGCAGTAAGGCGCCCAGCTACATCTCAGGGCAAACGGCACCTCTGGGCGAACGCAACAGCTGTCTGCTGGGCCCGGCTTTCTTGCTCAGAGGGGCCCGGCTTTCTTCTGCTCAGACATTAAACCGATGAGATGAGGGGTCCACCCATGTTCCTGAGAACAGTATGCTGGACTCAGAACGCGCCAATCTAAATATTCACCTCATCGCAAACTGGGAGCATGCCTTGGGGTGTGTCCCTCCTTCTCCTGCCTCTCCGACGCCATGCTTCAACAGCGCTGCTCGGCCACATGCTCCCATACGACCTTCTGCCCCGCCACAGGCCAGAACCACTGCAGCCAGGTAAGCATGGCTGAACCCTGACCCCGAGCTCACCTATCCCCCTTAAACAGCTTTTCTCGAGCATGTAGTCACAGCAACCAAAAGCTGCTCAAGACAGCATGTCTATGAGTACAATTTAAAAATTATTTTTTATTTATTTATGTATTTAAAAGAAGGGGAAAGGAGGAAGTAGGGAAGAAAACAGAGATTGAGAAAAGTCACACATATGTATGACATACATGACTTGTGTGGAGGTCAGAGGACAACTTTCAGAAACCAGTCCTCTTTTTCCACCATGAAGGCTTGATGGGATTAGAACTCAGGTCACCATGTTTGGGAGCAGGCAGCTTATCCACTGAGCCATCTCTCCAGTCCAATGTCCTAGAGTCCTTGTGTTTCTAAGTTCTAACAGGACTCTTCAGAACATCGAGAGAGTCTCATTCTTCAGCCGCTTCTGCAAACTGCATTCCTGCCTGATACAGAAACCTATGCTAGGGGTTGGGGCACCACTCAGTTAATGGAGTTCTTGTCCAGCACACATGAAGCCCTGGGTTCCCCAGCAGTACATAAACCAGATGAAGAGGGATGTGCCTAGAATCCCAGTCCTTGGGCAGCAGAGACAGCAGGAAGAAAAGAGAATCAAGGTCATAGGTTTGAGGTGAGACACCTTATGCCAAAACGAAAGAGTCCATCTGAGGCTCTGAGATCACACGTCTCTGCATCAAACCCAGGTCAGTCCACCCCCAATTAGCAGAAGAGGAACAAATCTCCATGATTCACAAACCCAAAAATGTTTCCAATCCCTGGAGTCCAGCTCCTATGTTTAAGCCAAGAGCTAATGGGAAAAGAGTTAACGTCTCCTGCTGAGAACAACTTGCTTCCCAAGCAATCAGGCTGTCAGCCCCTCCCAGAGACCCCTGCTGCTTTATTAGGATGAACTGAAACAGGCCTTTGACTCTGCTAGGTGAAGTCATAAATCCAGACTCAAAGGACCAGCTGGGTTTGTACACACAAGCTGCACCTCAACTGTGGACCCCACAAGATGCTCAGGAATGCCATGCACATTCCAAGGCAGAGGGGGAAAGAGTGGGCACCCTGAGATGGGGCTCTGTGTGTGTGCACATATGTGTATGTGTGTGCACATGTGTGCGTATTTGTGTGTACATATATGCGTGTGCCTATGTGCGTGGTGTGTGCATGAGTGTACAGGTGTGTGTGTGTGGTGTGTGAAGTGTCTGTGGAGGGTATACATGTGCATGTGCTTGTGCATGTATGTATGTAAACATGTGGTGTCTGCTATCTGTGCATGTGTATACATGTGTATATGTATGTATGTTGTATGTGTGCATGTGTATGTATGTCTGCATCAGTGTACAGGTGTGTGTCTGGTGAATGAAGTGTGCATGTGTGTACACATGTGTGTGATGTGTGTGGTGTATGAAGTGTCTGTGTGGGGGTATACATGTGTTTGTGCATGTATATATGTGAACCTGTGGTGTCTGCTCTCTGTACATGTGTATGTGTGTTGTGTGTATGGTGTATGAAGTATGCACATATGTGCACATGTGTGTGGTGTACGTATGTGTGCACAAGTGTAGAGGCGAGAGGTTGATGCTGAGTGTTTTCCTCAATCACTTTCCATCTTACTTTGGGGCAGGTGGTGAAGTTGGCCCATCACTAAACGTGGAGCTTACCAAGTTACCTGGCAGGCCAGACAATGCCAAGGACCCTTTCGGCAGCCTCCCACCATGCTGGGAGTGCACACACTACCATGTCCAACTTTTTTTTTACATAGGACTGGGCATCTGAACTCAGATTCTCGTGCTTGCAAGATGGGCACTTAGGGACTGAGCCATCTCAAAACCCTCTCAGTAGGACACAAAGGGCAGGTAACAAACAGCAAGGCTCAGAAAGGTCCCTGCATATGCTGGAGGATCAATTTGGAGACATTTGCTTACGCTCAATTCTTTCTGCAGATCAGGGACAACTCGGAGACTTCTAAATTTCATGCTTAATTTCAAAATAATCTTTGAAACACAGATAATCCTGCCCTGAGAAAACAGTAGGAAGAGGACATCTTGCACTGAGTTCTGGCGCATCTCAGAAAAGTGCAACACACAGTGGGGGGAAAAGAGCCACCGAGGCAGAGAGCTCCTTCCACAACTCCACTGAGCACCACTTCACTTGTCCGAACTATGAGTGTAATGGGAACAAATCAGAAACAGAGCTGCTTGGAGAAAGGCCGAGTCAAACCTGGTCTCCAGCCAGGGCTGTATCTTGGGCTGACAGAACTTTGTGCAGTGGTGAAGCATTTGGCCAAACCACATCCAGTTGCCCATCCTGTGGCTTTGATCCCTGCCCACGCCCATCCTGGCTCTGTCACAATGGTTGCACAGGGGACTTAGAGAGATGGAGTATGCAGGCTGGGTACTAAGAGGGACTCACAGCCTGCCTCCGAGTGTGGAGAGAACAGCGAGGACGTGAAGGAAACCCCCACCCACATCCCTCAGTACAGAAACTCTCTTGCTCTCTCATTCTCTCTCTCTTTTTCTCTCTCTCTCTCTCTCTCACACACACACAACACACACACACACACACACACACACACACACACACACAGAATCCAATGGCTCTCCAAGCTCACACATCAATGAGGTAGAGCAATCCAGGATGATTCCTGAAGTCACACTTGGATCTCCACAGTCACACAGAGTGCCCTCTGAGACACACAGACACAGACACAGACACAGACACACACACACACACACACACACACACACACACACACAAAACCCAGCAGCTCTTCCAGCTCACATACTAACAGGCCCAGAAAACAACCAATCCGCAGCTGTTGGTGACCTGCCCCTGGCTCCCCAGAGCCATCCGTGACTTCTAGGTCAGGGTGCACCAGAGTCAACCCCAAAATGATGTGCTTTAGAGTAGGTCCAGCCATCCTGTCTCAGATGTGTTCCCCTGACCCTCGAATTAGCTTTTTAAAAGAAATCTTTTACCCAACTTGTTTTAGAACAGTCCTGTCCTCCTTTCAGAAGACCCAAAAATGTACAGTTAGAAACTCTGATATTGTTGCAAAAGAAATTGGCAAAGACCATGGAGCAGACACCTTGCAGGTGAGGCACTTCCAGCTGAAACCTTCCAACAACATCTACGCAGGGGCCAACACAGCCTTCCACTGACCGTTAAAAATGACCATGTGAAGAATCAGCAGGTGGGTACTTGACACACAGTTCAAAAGAAATGTGAAGACTTATATATCTTCACATTTCTTTTGAACTAGATGCAATTGAATTAAAATTAAACTAAAAGTTTAGCCTTTTGTCAGTACTGCCAAAAAAAAAAAAAAAGAAATTTGAAGAATTGCTTTTCTTCACTCTTTTCATTTCCATAAAAATATTCCTCACTGTAAGAACATAAATAGAATTTTAATAATTTAGGGATTGAATATTAAAACAGCATTTATTACAGTGCAGCCACAATTCTAAGTGCACTACTCACTTAGTCTCTGCAACTCTTCCATTAGGTTACAGTTAATTTCCACGTGCATTTTGTAAATAGCTGTAGCTGCAAAGCAGCTGTGGTTGAACTGGGACGCTGAGCAGCTGACTACTGTCCCTTGCTGAGCCAGTACCACCCTACAGGAGTTAATTGTCCTCTTTGGGAGGAGGGTCCAGTAATACCCACACTTAATATGGTAAGAATAAATACTAAGGGCCCAAGAACATGGCAAATTTAAAAATCACATTAACATATTTGTAGATTTTTTTTTACTTTTTGCAACAGGGTCTCCCCATGTAGCCCAAATGGGCATGTGTAATCCCGGCTGGCCCAGAACCCATCCTCCTGGCTCAACCTCCCACATGCTGGGCTCACAGGAATATGCTGGTGTGTCTATGTGTAAACTTTGATATTAAGTGTGACTTAATATGGAAATGATGGTGTAATACTATATAAAATTAAAATAAGTTTCTACAATCAAACTGAATGGAAGGAATTGGCTCAAATGAGTAAAGGGTAATGCCACAGCAGCGTGGCAAAGGACAGACTTTTGGTGCGTGTTTTAAGCATGTGATCAAAGTCCTGGCATTGATGCAACACATGTGAAAGAGGAGCTTAACGATTTTACATTAAGCCAGCAGCAGAGGTTCTGGAGGAGGAACCAGTCTTTGCAAACTAAAACTTTACTGCAAAAGCTTTAGACGCTGACATGATGTTCACATAATGTAAACACAAAAGCACATGACCACAGTGCATAGGGGCGCCTTCCTGAGGGAGCCTGTTCTGTGGTCTGAAGAATTTTCCCAGAACAGCTTCAACTCCAGAAGTCTGAGCTCAATGATGCCCCCAGGAACAGCAGAACAGCCTATAAACAGCTCAGCCTTAGTCTGGACCTTGTCACTTCTGCCTAGCCAGGCTGCCCACCTCCTCATGTGTATCTTTTCTCCTAACTTCATACCAGGAAAACAGCCTTATTTACGTGCGAAGTTTGAATAAGCCCATGTTTCTAAATAAAACAAATCTTAGTTCAACAAGTTAAGCTTAATGAGCAGCCTGGTGGCGTCTTATGGCCGGGCAAGTGGGCAGGTCCACCCTTTGGCTTCAGAGTCTCATAGACACCCAGATAGTCACTTGAGCCTTGTGACATTGGTTAGTGTTATTATGGGATGTGCAAAGCTATGCTTCCACAATGGAAGGACACGACCTTAGGAGCAGTGCCTGATAATCCCCTTCAGTGAAGTGAATCTGTCTGTTTACTGTTGCCGCCACACAGCGTTTGAAGCTGGGTCTCTTCTAAAAGTGAGAGGTTTATGCTGGCACATGGATCTGGATGCTGGGCAGCCTGAGGCCGGGCAGCCATCTTTGCTGGGCTTCTGTGTTGGGCCCCACAGAAGAAAAACAAATGGGTCAGATGCAGAAGTAAGAAAAGGGAGCCAGGCTTCCAAGACAGCTAAGCCACTTGCACGAGACAGCACCAATCCATTTTCAGGGGTTTTCCCCATAAGCCACACCTATCCCACTGCGCCCTCCTCCCAACTCGGCATTCCAAGCACCTCAACACACATCACAGTAAGCAAAGCCACTGATCCCCAGAACCCAACAATGGCAAGGTGGGCCTAACATCCACGAAGGCCTAGTGCACACTCATGAGTGAGTCTCACGACGGACACTCCGAGGCAAAGGGCTTTGGTTCTCAAGGTTACAACTCTTAACAGCATGTTCTGCATCTGCCTGTGTTGCGGCTTGCAGAAAAGGTCTGGGGAGCCCCTCACAGACAGATGTAAAGCATCAGCAAGACACAGGAGAGGCTGTCGGCACTGGGTTACACATTATTACTTACGAACCACAAGAAGCTCCAAACTCATTAAGATGGGGCTGCTCTTCAAGCCCATTTACAGGTGCAATACGATTCCAATCCAAAACTTCAAAAATATCAATGACACTCAAAAAGTTCATGGCACCACAATTATTTCAGGGCGACAACAATGGAGACTGGGCAAAAGCTCGCAGGACAGAGGTGTGAAGCCAGACAAGAAGCCGATCCAATTTGTTTAATCCAAGAGGTCCTGCTGACCAGGGAACCGATAGGAAGGGGCCAGGTTTCTCGCAAACCACAGGAGCCTGCTCATTATTCATGAGGAGAAGAAAAGAAAGAAAGAAGAAAAAGTAAGAAGCAGAAAGAACAAAGGTGGAGGCTTAGCTTTCCATGCCTTAGATATGTCTAGAAAATATGAAACATCTTTATGATTTAATAGCAGATACCAAAAGTTCAAATCATGAAGGAAGAAAAGAGGCAAGTTATGATTAGCCGTTGCCATAGAGACATTGGTGCATTACTTGAATGCACAGGACAGGAAGACTAGTGGCTGATAATAGTCATATGAACGTGCGACAGCACTTAGGAAAGCAAAACAGAAAAAACGTCATGGCCAGGTGTGGTGTTGCCTGTGACCCCAGCGCTCAGGAGGGGGAGGTAGGAAGAACAGGAGTTCAGAGCCAGCCTTGGCTACTTAGTGAGTCCAAGAATAGCCTGGAAAAGGGAAAGAAGGAGAAAGGGAGGGAGGGAGGGAGGGAGGGAAAGAGGGAGGGAAGGAGGGAGCGAAGGAGAGAAGGACTATCGGACTTGTAGCTTAGGTCTCCGTTCACCCTTCATTAAATCTGTAAGAACTCAAATTAACCAGTGGAGAGGAAATTTTTCACCATGCCAAGCTGGCTAGAAGTCAGCCCAATTATTTCAAAACCCCTGGTCAGAAGTCCAAGCAGAAGAGTAAAGTTCAAGTGGAGGGCAGGAGATGCTTCAGGGGTGGTCCTGCTGGTCCGAGGGGTGGGCGGGGCGCTATGAACCTCTTCTGGAAACAAAGTCCCAGGCTGGAACCAGCTGCTCTTTGCCCCCAACCTGAGATCCCAGGGGGGCTTCACTCCTTAGGGTTCCAGCAGCCAGTGAGAGGAGAGCCCTTTCCTGCACAGTCAGTGAGGAAGGAAGGACAGAAAGAAAAAGAGGGGAGGGAGGAAAGAGGGGAAGAAACTGTTCTGTGTTCAATCTCAGAAGTGCTAATCAGCCCTTTTCAAGCATTCACTTCACACTCACTTCACACTCACTTCACCTCACACTTCAACTTACCTCACCCTCACCACGCACTCCGCACACTCCACTCACCTCACACTTCACACTCACTTCATACTCATTTCATACTACATACTCACTGCATCTCACGTTTACCTCACACACACTTCACACTCATTTCATACTTCACTCACTTCACACTCACCTTGCACTCACCTCACAGACCTCATACTTCACCTCACACCTTAGTCACCTCACACTCACACTCACCTCCTTACCTCAGTCACACTTACACTTCACACATCACACTTCACCTCACATCACTCACAACACTTAATCTTGCACAACACACTCACTTCATCTCACATCACACAACACACTCACCTCACAACACACTCCCTTTACCTCACAACACATTTCATCTCACAACACATTCACTTCACTGCACTCACTTCACCCACACCGAATTCACCTCACATCACATTCACTTCACCTCACATCACACTTCACATCACACAACAAACTTCACTCATTTCACTCACACGTCACACTCATTTCACTCACTCACTTCACACTCATTTCACTCACATTCGCTTTACACTCATTTCACTCACACTCACAGGCTGAGAAACAGCAGCTCTAAGGAATGATGAGCACAGACATCCGTGATTGCTGGGGACTTGGGGTCCCGGGCAGGAGCGCCAGGGTCACTAGTAGACAGGAAGGAAGGGACCAGGTGGAGGGAAGCTGAGGGGGCAGCAAGGGGCAGCAAGGGGGCAACTCGCTGAGGTTGGAGGAAGGACAGGATTGAGAGAAGGGGGCTGCCAGCTCAAGACTGCCGTGAGACGGGAAAAGGTCCCAGACAGAGGCAGCAGGACTCCAAGACATAAGGACCCTCTACCTTCTCAGCACAGGAGAACTGGCTTCTCTGAAGGGGACATACTGGGCAGGAACAGGTGGCTGGGCGGGAACAACTGTAGGGGACATGCTGGAGCAGGAGTAGCCAGACTGCTGTCTGGAGCCTGCAAGCTGGCGACCCCAAGCTCTGAGACCTGAACTAAGTCCATCCATGGTCCATGCGCACTCATAACACATGTGTAAAGAATGTCACGAAAGAATGACATGCACCAGGGAAATGCTAGAAATGCAGAGTCCTTTCCAAGCTCCTCTGACAAGTGCAGGACCCACATACAGCTAGGAACTCCAGGCACCCCAGACCTGCGGTGAGACTCGGGACTGGGGGCTGGATGGGAAAGCAAGTGGGGTGCACTTTGTATTTATCGTTCAAGTTTGCTGTTTAACAACGCAAACCTACGGGGTCAGTATACAGAGCTGTGCAGAGAAAGCAAGCAGAAAACACAAGCAATGTAGACTTTGGAGATGTGGAGAAAAGGAGGGGTTGGAAGAACGTCACCTGATACACAGGACTCTTTACACTTTAAAGGAATTTTAGTTAAAAAATTTTATCCACTCCAACTTTTAAGACAAAACAACAGATTACATAAAAGCAAACCAACAAATATACATGAAAGGTCCACCATCCAAGGTATTTTATTACAAATAATCTCTAGTTCATTACAAAGCTTGGCTTATCTCAGTCAAGTCTTTCATGTAGTGATTGCTCATTCTGAAGTATCAGATCATCGTGTAATAAAGGCAGAATTGAACAGTACCAGTGAATAATCATGTTAAACACCATCCCAGACAATGACAGCATCATATACCACATGATACCACATCCTGCTGGTTCAGAGCAATTGCATGTCTTAACTGGTTCATGATCGATCACATCTCCCTACTGGTTCATGATCAGTCAAATGTTCTTGCTGGCTCATGATCCATCACATGCATTTCCAGTTCATGATTAATCGCATGTTGTTCCTGCTGGTTCATAACCAATCGCATCTTGAGGTTCATGATGTGCTGCTTGTCCTACAGAGACAAACTCCTTTGGTAATAAAATTCGTGTCTCCTCTGGGAAGATGGCTCTCTGCCTCTTCCCTGCATCGGGACTGATACCTGCCTCACTCCCATTTCCACAAAAGGTTCCAACGATATCTTGCAAGAGCCCAAAATGCAAGACTCTGTTGAAATTCTGAACTTTGTCTTTTCCTGCTGGGAACTTGAGCTTCAACCAAGGGCCTGTGACTTCCAGAACAAGATCCCTGTCTACAGGAAAGTTCCATGCTTGTCTCTCTGAACACTTTCAAGACTCAGAACTTCACAGAGAAGAAGCCCACAAAGCCCAGGATTCCACAGCACAATTTACGAGTGTGCATGGTGCTTGGGCATTAAATGCTACTCTGGATACAGGTTTGGGGCACGACCCACTTGGCCTTTGTCCCCCAGTGCAATGACCACAGTCCTGACTGCAGAGAATCAAGAAGGGAACCAAAGGACACGTGCCTGATGAAGGTATCGCATCTGCACAGCAGCTGGACTTTTAAGAGAAAAGCAGTCTCCTTGTGAGCTGCCCTTTAGAGACTCCAGGGAATGCAGAGATGCTTGCATCACCCATCATAATGCCCCCCCAGAGAAGCTTCCTAAATTTTAATAAAAAGTCTTCAATCTCTATCTGATGCCGAGTTCTATAGGAAGCAGAGCTGGCAGCCAAGACATGCATATAAGCAGACACTCCCCTGACTGCAACTGGGGGAAGGGGAGCAGTCAGCTGACCTCCACAGCTATTCCTGGAATTCTTCCTCTCTCATCACCAGCTCTGACGCTCTGACCAAACCTAACACTACAGAGCTCTTGCGGGTTAACAATCATGAGACTCCATCCTGGGTTAAAAGGCAGGCTTGCAAGTACGAGAATAATTCTTGGGTAGGAAAACATTCTTGAGATCAGGGTGCAACAGTCTAAGAGGCAGGTGGAACCTTTCAGAGCCTCCACACACACTCCATACCCTCCAGCCCCCACACCCTCCACAGCCTTCACAGCCTCCAGCCCCCACACATTCCACAACCTCCACACCCTGTACAGCCTCCACAACCTCCACAACCTTCAGCCTCCACACCTCCCACACCTCCCACACTCCCCACAGCCCCCAGACCCCACAGCTCCCACAGCCCCCACACCCCCCATACTCCCCACAGTCCCCACACCCTCTACAGCCCCCACACCCTCCACACCCTCCAGCCTTCACACCTCCAGCCCCCACACCCCCCACAGTCCCTACACTCCCACACCTCCCACACTCCCCGCAGCCCCCACACCCTCCACATCCTACACACCCGTCACACCCCCATAGCCTCCACACTTTCACAGCCCCACACCCACTATATCTTCTGAAGCCTTCACATCTCCATACCCTCACAGCCCCCACAGCCCCTACACTCTTCGCGGCCTCCATATCCCCCAGAGCCTCCACAGTAGCCCGTGCTGATGCCTGACATGTGCATACTGGCAGACACAGGGGCGGGTGGCAGCTCCGTGGGTGGGCGCAGGCCCGGGCAGGAGGCCCTGAGGCTCCTGCAGCCCCAGCACTGTCCAGTTCCTGGGACAGACAGGTGGATCCCAGGAACTCACTGACCAGTCCAGCAGAGGAGGCAAGCTCCGGGCTCAGTGAGCAATCAAGTCCATAAAATAAGGTCAAGGGCCAGTCTGAGTCTGATCTCATGCCCCACACAGTGAGAAAAGAGAACTGACACCCACAGACTGTCCTCTGCCCTCCACGTATGTGGCACATTCCTGTGCACATGCGTACACACACACACACACACACAGAATAAATGTCTTTAAAATCTTTTTTTTTTTTTAAAAAGGATGGGCTAGAGAGATGGTTCAGGGGTTAAGGCTCTGCCTCACAAGCAGAAGGACCAAAGTTCAGATCCCATGTCCTAGTAAAAATGACAGGTGGAAACAGTGCAGCCTGCACGTCCAGCCCTGATGGGGAGAGCCTGGAAAATCCCAGAGTGAATCTAAAAGGGGGTAGAAGCAATCCGGAATGATTCCTGAAGTCACCATTGGTGACACGCAGTGACTTGATATGCACACATACACACAACAACAACAACAACAACAACAACAAGGCAGAGAGTGATTGAGGAAGACATCAACCTCTGACCTCTATACACTCCTGAACACTTCCGTGCAACCATACAAAACCCCCATCACACAGAGTAAATGTAACATAGACACACTCCACCCCTGCAAATACTAGGTCTGCATGACTTCCGGGCAGCAGTGAGACAGGCAGGAGATAATGAATTACATGAACAGGATAACGAAACAGCGAGCCACCTTCTCTGGCACTGAGGGGCTCTGCCGGCACCACACGATGCAGCTCCCCTGCTGTCCTGCTGGCAGAAGGCAGCGGCAGATGCAATTAAATCTCTCAAATGACCAATAGCGCAGACCACCAAGAACACCACACAACAGTTGGGAACTGCATGTGTGGAAAGACTCACTGTGAGTGACTAGGTTATGCGATGCTGCCATGAGATCTAAGCAATGAGAAGAGAAGGGAACAGCAGAAAGACCAGCTGGGCACCGCTCTGGGTGAGCACCATCCTGGGTGAGCACCATCCTAACCAGGCTGGGTGGGTACTGCCCAGGATGGGCCCTGTACTGCAAAAGGTAACAACTTAGGAATCTGGAGTTTTTAGTGGGGCGCTGATGAACTTAAGTGCTGGAGTTCATTTTGCTGATCTTTAAAAGAGGTGGAGCTGAGCACACTCCCTTGAACACTGAGTATCTCCCCTCCAGTTTGCCTTGAACCTGAATCAAAGGAGCCTGCAGCAGTGCACTAAGAGCCAGTGTGTATGCAATGGACCAGCCATTCGGGAGGGACGGAGGGCAGGGGGCCAGGGCACCTGTGACTCCCAGCACAGCAGAAACAAGCATGGTACGAGTTCCGATCTGAACCTGTCCATTTTCACCTGACAAAATCAGAGACTGTAAATACTTTCCCTGAGAAAGTGAGATTTTAAAAATAAGGAGAGTGAGCCTGTGGATTTTGCAACACGTGGAACCCGAGTGCAGCCCAAGGCCACAGAGACACCCCTACTAGCCTCCTGGCTGAAGCTCCTTCCCCTTAAAATAAAGGTTTTCTGTGGACTTCAGGGGTGCAAACAGATGAAGACCAATGTATCATTGGTGGCTCGGCTCTGAATGCCGAGCTTCAAGCTGTAAACAGTGCTCACTTCCAGCCTGGAAACCCACCCCTCCTCTTGCTCCCCAACAAACACCTGGATGTGCGCAAATGGGCAGCAATGCTTATGGCCATCTCTGAAAAAGGTGTCCCGAGGAGTTGGTGCCACCAAAGATGGCAGCACCAGACATGGCAGCATCAGCCACATGGCACCAGAAATGGCGGCATCAGGGACGGTAGCATCAACTGGGCGGCAGTGCGACCCTCTGACGCCCAGACAGGGCCTACCAGCTCTTCCTCAGCTCATTGCAGGGGCAGAAGCTGGCAAGCCTTCTCAGATGCTGAACCCCGAGGCCAACTCAGCGCGGATCCACCGGGTATAAGAATCACACCAGAAGCTCCATTTAGCCCTCACTCAAAACAGGGCCATCCTTGGTGGCACGGTGTCTTTGTGGCATTTTTTGGCATCTACGACCCAACTGGAGCAGACAGAGCAAACGCCTCCGTGAGAGACCTTCCATGAACTCTGAAATAAACAAGCAACTACCACACACTCTCCAGGAAGACTGCGAATCTGAATTTGGAGAAGGTGGAGTCCAGCTGTGCAAAGGGTGAATTAACAAAACTCCACAGAGAAGTTCACCCCCATCCAGGCCCAGCTGTGCCACCTTCCAGGGCTCGGTGGTGAGGAATCTGCCACTGCTTGGGAAGACAGCGCCCAGCACACTATCCAGAGGGAGCTGAGCTAGGTTTATGCCCAGTCATATCACCCCACAGACCCTGAGGACACGGGGTGTCCTGCGTCCTCAGCTGTGGGTCCCCAGCACCTCCCTCCCACACACTGGACTTCACATGCAGTGACCACAGATCCAGTCGGGAAAGATTGAGATCAATAACACACTGACTTCATGTGCTGCTCTTGGCAAGTGCAGGCTTGGGCTGCAACATCCCCACACGTACACATCAGTCCCCAGCTGATGACGCTATGGAAAAGCTGCAGGCCTTCAGAATTGGGGGGGTAGTGGGTGGAAGCAGGTCACAACATCCCTGTCCCCACCTCGGCCTTTGCCTCCTGGTGGGCGCCAAGGCCCCGCCACACTCCTGCCACCACAAACCCCTGCTATGCCTTCCACCTTCTGGCAT